>VZRI01012350.1:82556-228493 GCA_013397515.1 Upupa epops
CCTTCTCCTTTTCTCCTTCCTCAGTTCCAATGAGTAGATTTGGGATGGGCATGAGGTTGGAAAGCAAGTATTCCATACTATGGACATTGTGTTCAGCAATAAAACTTAGGGAAATGAGGAGGAAGAGTGGGACACTTGGATGTTGGCATTTGATTTCTCTAAAAGGGCTGAGGCCCTGCTTTCTAGGAACTGGCTAAACATCTACCAGGAAACAGCAAAAGAATTTGTTATTGCTTTACTGACATGCATAGCTTTTGCTTTCTCTACTAGATTTACTAGACTGTCATTGTCTCAATCCATGAGTTATCACACTTTCCTCCTATTTTCTCACTGTCCCACAGGAGAGGGGAGAAAGCAGAAGAGGGGGTGGGTTGACTAGAATCACAACTTCCTTTCCATACTCCCTGATTCTTGCTTCTTGAGATGATTAGCCTTTACACAGAAGAGAGCAGTCTTCACCACAAGAAGCAAAATTACCTGCTAATATAGTGAACCTTTCTAGACTGAGTGTAGTAAAACTTTTGGAAGGCAAGTCTATACTGTAGCTTTTAAAATGTGGTATATTTTTGGTAAATCACATCTGATCTATTTTTGTTTTTAAAAATAAGGATGGGGAGTTGGTTTAAGATGAGTAGGTTTATATTTTGTAAAATTCAGGAGGAAATGTCTTCTGACTTAAGGTTACTTTTCAAGAAAAAGTATATATAGTGCTTTTGGTCCTCAGGTGAAAGTGTTGAAGAAAATGCAAGTGTTGTTGTCAAGCTCCTTATTCGACGGCCAGAGTGCTTTGGACCAGACCTGAGGGGAGAAGGAGGACATGGCTTGCTGGCAGCTATGCAGGAAGCAATCAGGATCTCAGAGAATCCTGCTCGTGACCTTCCCTCCCAGGCATTTAAAAGGGAAGGGTAAGTAAATGTCAATGCTTATTCTGCAAACAGTAACTGGTTTAATCATGCTTAAAATATGTGAATAATAGGCCCTGTTGTGTAAGTCCTTATACAAACATAGAGGATTGGAGATTCACGCCCACAAACAGTCAACACATGAAATTCATAAAGCATGAGCTAGATAATAGTGGAATAATAATTACAGAAAAGAAGTCTGGAGGACAAGGAGAAGGCTGTTGTGGAAGGAAGCTGAGGTAGAGAAGAATATATATATTGTGAATGTGGTAAGGGCTCTGCAGTGAGAAAATTGCTAGTGGCAAGAATTACTCATCACAACACTGGTAAATAACAGGGCTTGTACACTGCTACAAGGAGATTTGACACCTCAGAATAGGAATTAGTGTGGTTACTTTTGTGATAAATGAGGTGATTGTTATCCAAATTAAATATATCTAAAAAACATCAGCACTACAATTCTACTTCTATACTAAACTCTATGATGTTCATTGTTCTTATATTTTCTATTCTGTTCTTTGAAAGTTCTACTCATGTTTACTTTACTTTCTATATGATTTAAGGAACTGCAGTGCTCAGATACATAAAATCAGTTATTCAATTGCATGGTATATCTGTTTGATAGTCTCTGAATCACAGTTTAGCTCCAGAGAGGAGCTATCAACTTACATTATCAAAAATGCTGACTGGTGTTATTTACCATTTAGTGATATGGAGGAAGAAGAGGAAGAGGAGGAGATAGTGCACATGGGCAATGCAATCATGTCATTTTACTCAGCTCTAATAGATTTACTTGGACGCTGTGCACCAGAAATGCATGTAAGTTCATGTTGTCACTTGCTCAGGAAAAGTAGATATGTAAAGAGAAGTGTAATTTTCCAGAGAAATTGTTTTCTGTTCAAAGGCTTCTTTCCTTAAGAAGGTGGGCTTCAGTGTATTTCTTACTGTGTCTAGGTAGCTGTGCTCCCTGCAAGCTGTTTCGAAAGAATCATGGTCTTTTGATTCCTTGAGCTTTTTTAATTATCTAAAATGTTGAGAAAATTGTTATGGTTATGATAGGAGAGAAAAGGTGAACTACTAGCAGTGCATGTTTATGGTACACATGAAATTTCTGAAGCTGGTTTTCTACTTTTTTGTAGAAAGCCTTAAAAATGTGATACAGAGCTGCTTTAGTGTGCACTAATGAGATATGACATCTAGACCACATGAATGCATCTAAAAATGTGTAAACTAACTGGTCTGACTAATGTCTATAAACAGTCACATGCAAGGCTTTTAGTTAGACTGACTTTTGCTTATCAGTGTTTAAAATTATTAAGTAGCATAAACCTAGTGGGAATTGCAGTTATGTATCACAATAAAACAAGAAGTAAGAAATTTGATTGTAGCCTCTCTTCCTACTACTACCAAAGCTCTTACCGTTATGAGCTGTAAAGCCATATGTACCTCTCTGTTGACATAGTATTTTCCTGTTAGAAAATTACTGAAAGATTTTCAGACATGTTCTGAACACCTAATTTCTGCTAGAAGTTAAAAGGAATTGGTCACCCTGTGGTTGTGAATGCCTTTTGAACTTTTTACCACATAGAAATAATAGAGCAATGCCTAGCCACATCAGACAGGTTTGCACCAGTCTACAGTGAGCAGAGGTAAGCACCAACCCTGGCACTATAGCTTCTGTAAGTAATACAAGTCTTTCAGAATTTTTAAGCTTTTTTACATTGTTTGAAAAAATCATAATAATATCACTCTTTTTCTTATGCTACTCAGTACTAAATACTTTAATTGATGTTTTTTTCTAACAGCTAATTGAAAGTGGAAAAGGAGAGGCTATTCGAATCAGGTCAATTCTTCGCTCTCTAGTGCCAACTGAGGATCTGGTTGGGATTATAAGTATACCACTAAAACTGTCGACAGTTAACAAAGGTAACTATAATACTTTTATTAGACCAGTTCAGCTTTTTATAGAAGTCATTTGGTACATAAGCCAAATGCACACAATAGTTTCCTTTTAATTATGACAGTGTTTCATATTAATTTTCACATGTTCCATGGGCTACAAACTACCAGTCTGTCATTTTCTTCTAGGGCAAAATATCCTCCTTCTTTTCCTTCTGATATCCTTTCTGTTCCACAAGACTTGTCTATTCCCTTTAGAGTTTATATGATACACAGTTAAATTCACAGAATCACAGAATGTTAGGAATTGGAAGGGACCTTGAAAGATCATCCAGTCCAGTCCTGCCAGAGCAGGATCACCTAGACCAAGTCATACAGGAACATGTCCGGGTGGGTTTTAAACATCTCCAGAGAAGGAGACCCCACAACCACCCCGGGCAGCCTGTTCCAGTACTCTGTCACTCTCACCATGAAGTTTCTTGTCGTGTTTATGTGGGACCTCCTATGTTCCAGCTGATACCCATTTCCCCTTGTCCTGTAATTGGATGACACTGAGAAGAGCCTGGCTCCTTCTTCCTGGCACCTGCCTTTTACATATTTATCAACATTAATGAGATCACCCCTCAGTCTCCTTTATTCCAAGCTGAAGAGATCCAGCTCCTTCAGCCTTTTCTCATAAAGAAAATGTTCCTTAATTCATCTTTGTGGCTCTGTGCTGGACTCTAAAGGAGTTCTGTGTCCTTGAACTGTGTTAATGCTATCTTCCTCTTGGATTCTGTGTTCTTTCTAATCTAGTTTACATGAGATAAAATACAAAATTCTTAACCTTTCACTTCACTGTTACTATATAGTTTGTTATTTTCAGCAACGTTTATCTTGCATACATATTGTGTAATGATTTAGCATACATTCTCTGTAATAGTAGTGAAACAACTTGGTCATTCTTTCTAAAGATTTAATTTAAGAGCAAAAAATAATAATAAATAAGGCATTTGAAATAATCAAACCTTTGAATTCTTTTTCAGCTACCAGAAAACTGAACAGAAGTATAATTTTCGTTAAGCATATGATTTTACACTTTACATGTAATTATGCTGGTTATTACCTTCTTGGTATTTCTCGTTTTATCAGTTATTTACTATTAAGAATTATGTTATGTATTTTTGTAGATGGCACAGTAAATGAGCCAGATATGTCTGCAAATTTCTGTCCTGATCATAAGGCACCAATGGTACTGTTCTTGGACCGTGTCTATGGTATTAAGGACCAAAGCTTCCTCCTTCACCTACTAGAAGTTGGATTTTTACCAGATTTAAGAGCCTGTGCCTCTTTGGATACAGTAAGTATTTCACTATGGAATTGAGGTGCAGTGGATAATATAGTGTCTCTGTGTAAGAAATGTGTAAGAAATGGAATTTCAAGTCAGTTACTTTTTTTCAAAAAACAGTATGGGCTCACTATAAATACAAGCGTTTGGTACCACCTTATGAAGTAAGAGTATAATGTAGTTTAGAAACTTATAATACAGGCTTACATTAATTATTTGGTGAGTCCATTGGATATGCTGTAATATACCTAATAATTACTATTATTTCATGAGGGCCTTGACTAATTGCACAGAAAATTCACGTGTGTAGCTATGAAAAAATAGAGATTAAAAAGTGTTACTTAATGCTTCACGGCTTTTTTACTAACCTGTTTAATGAAGGAAGCTGCATATTCTTTTTTGCTCGTATGGGTTCAGAGTGCAGTGAGGCAAGAGGCAGGCAATAAGTGGATTACTTGGATTTTCTTAAGTTTCTCAGTGTACTGGGAGTATCACAGTAGCACCCAACCTCAAAGGAGGCTTAAGGAGTATTTCAGTGCTGTTTTATAGAGTTAATATTTAGTCACCATTATTCCATGTGATACTAACAATCATTTACTACTTCATACAGGTTTCTCTGAGTACCACAGAGGCTGCTCTCGCACTAAACAGATACATTTGCTCTGCTGTGTTTCCATTGCTGAAAAGATGTGCTCCCCTCTTTTCTGGAACAGAGCATCATGCCTCTCTGGTTGACTCCATGCTTCACACAATATATAGGTTGTCCAAGGGACGTTCGCTTACAAAAGCACAAAGAGACACTATTGAAGAATGCCTGC
Organism: Upupa epops; assembly: GCA_013397515.1. Classification (NCBI taxonomy): domain Eukaryota; kingdom Metazoa; phylum Chordata; class Aves; order Bucerotiformes; family Upupidae; genus Upupa; species Upupa epops. The sequence goes on from VZRI01012350.1 coordinate 87,503, forward strand.
TTGCTATTTGCCAGTACGTATGCTCGCTGTGTACAAATTGATTTCTTTTGTGCAGTACATATATTTGAATAATTAACTTCCTTGTGTGTGATGTAGAACTAAGATTATTTTATTCTTGTGTGACATAAATGACCATATTTTCCTAACAGAAAATAGATTTGATTTCTGTTATAGGTACTACATTACACAAGCTGTTGTATTGATATGCAAACACGACAAATTCTTAATATTTATAAAAACAAAACCCCACTAATCATCAAAAATGATCTGTCAACTCTGACAGTAAGTGTGTGTTGGGAATCCTAAAACTGAACTGAGAAGTTATAACAGGAACTGAAATGCAGATGCAGTGGACTGTGAAATTAATAACGCAGAGTGCATTTTCTGTTGTGCGTAACACTGGACTCCTGCCAAAAAGAGGATGTAGTAGACTTGGAAAAAAGTTGGGAAAACCCTAAAAAGAAGGATCAACATGAAGTATAGTTTTGGTCATTTGGAACAGCTTAGTAGACCAGGAATCTTCAGCCTTGAAAAATGATGACTGAGGGACAGATATGAAAGGGGCATTTTTACATTGATTTTGAGTATATAGATCACTAAAACTAAATAGCTAGAAAAGAAATGCTGGGTAATTTTTCAATTTTCCACTTGAGATTTATATCTTACAGAATGATAATGTATTTCCAAGTGTCAGTTTCATCAGGTGTGTTTTGCTGTGTTTTAGTATCATAGTAGAAAACACTCTGTTAGGTTAATTTTGCTTCCTTTGCTTAGATTTTCCTCTCTCTGTATTCTGAAAAAAATACAGCACCCTTCCCTCTGCTGTCATGATACAGTTATGCATGTTCCCTGTTTACTTAAGAATGTCCAGGAGTAGCAGATCTTTCTGTGGTATATCCTTCTATATCTAGACAAAGCATAATGAGATTCCTTGAGCACCTATCATTGGTTTTTCAAAATACTTTATGTTTATTTGAAATACAACATGCAGATTCATTTAAATTTCTATTTTATCTTCACTGGACTGCATGAATTTTACTAAGAACTTCTGTTTTTTCATTTGCAGCCACTTACGTCCCTCTATGCTGCAACAGCTTTTGAGAAGGCTTGTTTTTGACGTGCCCCTACTCAATGAATACTGTAAAATGCCTCTCAAGGTAAATGTTTTACTCTTTGTGTAAGATTTTGAAATAAAACTTAGCAATAATCTGTTGTTGTCATGTTTTTTAAAAAGAGAACAGGAAGGGTGAAGTGATGTAAAATAACTCAAAGTGATGTAAAATGGTGTAACATTGCAAATAAGGTTTTTGTTTTATCAGGTCATTCAAACTGAATATAATGATGATAAGATTTTATGAAATCTTGCTTAATGCCAACAATATATAGAAAGTTTACTGTGTAGTTTCCTGCAGCAAAGTGTTGACTTTTTCATTGTTTCAGAAAAGGGTATTTGAAAGATCAAATTAAATTTAGCATTATCTTGGTATTTCTTCTACGATACTAACTATAATAAATCTTGTTAGAATGAAGAATACATTTTAAGTAATGGTTACAGAGAATAGGATACAGGGGAGAATTAACCTTTTATTTTTGAGCAGTCTTTACACAAAAATCTTATCTAGCTTTTTCTGTAACTAGAAAATTTAACTGTAACTGTGGGATGATAAATAACTTTTATTTAGAATTTTTCTGTTAGATTTTCCCCCTGTTCCTGTTGAAATAAAAGGTCTTGATCTTTGGTCTTTTTATAGCAGCATTGAAATTGTGTCATACTGTCAAAGTAGAGCTGTTACATTCATAGACATATTTTGGTGCATCAGTAATCTTGAAGCAAAAGTTTATTGAAGATAGGGTGTTTGATTTTAGGTTTTTTAGTCCTGTTTTCCTTTCCTAAACATTATTGCAGGAAACATTTCAATGTCAAGATTGTAATCTGATGCTAAAACAATTTTTATGTTTTTCCATGGGATAAGAATGTTTAATTCTAGAGGCAGTAGAAATTAAAATTGTGGGGAAAGTGCACCAGTACTTATATATGCTAGCTCTTTAACTAGGTGTGCAGGTTGTCTGTACAATAGTTCTTTCTTTAGATTTTTCCAGAAATCAGCAGTCACATCTAAAAGGCTGCACTGCGGGTGACTTCTGTAATGTTTTGAATAATACTGAGGCTATTAACCACAAATGACAGAAGTAAAACTAAATTGAATTTGTAAACCTTTTTACCAGATCTATCATGTCCTGTATTATATCCATTTCATTGTCTCTGTTTTTATTCTGTGAGCTCATCTGTACTCAGATGGTGACAGCCTGAAATTTTGTAATTTTTGCTACTTATTGTCACCACTGAGAACCCCACTGCAGTAGCTGGGTACAATATAGGCTTTATACTTTCGCAGCATGGGCTCCACTGCTCTTTCTAAAAGAGAAGAGAAAGAGATTTTTATGAACTATTAGAAATGAAGAGAGAGAAAATAGAACAATAGTGATGTAAATGTTTAAACAGAAAATGAGAATTCAGACTTCACAAACATTTTTGTTGTTGTGATATGCCAATGCTTTATGTGCTTTTTTATTTTCTGGAAAATCTAGCTTCTGACAAATCACTATGAGCAGTGCTGGAAATATTATTGTCTGCCTTCAGGAATGGGAAGCTATGGAATTGCAGCAGAAGAAGAATTACATTTAACCGAAAAACTTTTCTGGGGAATATTTGATTCCTTATCTCATAAGGTAGTGACTGTAGTTCACATTACAGTATGGGATTACAATAAAAGCATCAAAGTGATAATTTGCCATGCCCACTGCAGAATGTTCCTTTTTTTCTAACATCTAATTAATAAAGTCACTTTCTAATGACATATTGAATACTGAATATTGAAAGATTCTCTCCAAACTAATGAAACGTCTAATCTGTGTCTTGATATGCCCATGCAGCCTTACACAAGTAATCAGGCAGATGGCTCTCTAGCAAATCAGTTTTGTCTCTCATATCTTAGCACTACTAATCTCTAAAAATATTTTTACTGACATAAAATTAATTTCGAGAAATACATGTACATATTTCTCAGATTTTGATGTGTGCACAAAATTGACTAATTTAACTTGTCTGTTTTAAATATACACTCATATTTTGTTCATTACTGCCCAGCTTAAGAAATATATATGCAGAATTAGATCCCTAGTCCTGCTGGCCACACTATTCCTGATACAAGCCAGGATGCTGTTGGCCTTTTGTGCCACTGCTGTGGTGTGTTTTTGGGCACACTGCTGGCTCCTGTTCAACCAGTTGTCAGTCAGTCCTCCCAAGTCACTTTCTGCCAGGTTGCTCTCCAGCCACTCATCCCCCAGTTTGTAGCTCTGCAGGGGATGATTGTGGGCAAAATGTACAACCCTGCACTTGGCCCTGTTAAACCTCATCCTGTTGGCCTCTGCCCATTTGACCCATCCTGTCCAGATCTCTCTGCAGCATCTTCTTTCCCTCTAGCAGATCGATACTTCCCCCCAAATTGGTGTCATCCACAAATTTACTGTGGATAGATTCAACCCCCTCATCCAGGCCATCAGTGAAGAATAGAACTGGGCCCAGGACTGATCCCTGGGGGACACCCCTGGTCACTGGACACCAACGGGTTGAGGCACCATTTGCATCCACTCTCTGCCCAATCATCCAGCCAGTTTTCAACTCAGTGGAGAGTGCACCCATCCAACCCATGGGCTGCCAGCTTTTCCAGGAGGATGCTGTGGGAGACTGTGTCAAAGGCTTTGCTGAAGACTAGGTTGACCACATCCACAGCCTTTCCCTCATCCACTTAGCAGGTCACCCAATCGTAGAATGAGTTCAGGTTGATTAGGCACACCTTTTCTTTCCTAACCCCATGCTGGCTGTGCCTGATCCCCAAATGACTATTTGGAAGACCAAAAGTACTATTTCACCTCTTAGCAGGACAATTCTGAAAAATACTGAAATTACTTTCTTATAGTAAAATAAAATTTCCTTTAACCAGCATGATTTTAACTGAGATAGGTGAAAAGAAGACATTACAATGGCTTCCGCAGCTAAGATTTGACTTACTCACCTTGGAACTAAGACAGTATTTTATAGATTGTATTGCTTCCATACCTAGGTAAACAATGCTTGACCCTTACAATGTATGTTTAATTTCTGTATGTGCTTTGTTTGCTTGCTTCTTGGTTTTCACTAACATTTTGCATGTTTTTCTATTGGATTTTCCAACCAGTTCCTATCTCTCCTGCAGAAGTATGATCCAGAGCTCTTTCGAATGGCCTTGCCTTGTCTAAGTGCTATAGCTGGTGCCTTGCCCCCTGATTATTTAGATACAAGAATTAGGTCAACTTTGGAAAAGCAGACTTCCCTGGATCCAGAAGGAAATTTTGATCCCAAACCTGTCAGCACAGCAAAGTGAGTCTCACAAATCACAGTGATTTCCTTTCCTTAAATTTTGTTATACTATTCCTCAGTCTTTTTTCATCCTTTGTAGGAAGAGTTGGCCATTGACTGAATTTTTAGTACACAATGTGCCAATAATTGTGTAAGGATTTTTGATTCCTCCTGTCAAATACTTCATTGCAACATATCCTGTTTACCAGATATAAAACATATTCCTCTTAATACTGCAATTATATTAAATATTTCCATATCTGCAGAGTTCATATAGCGAACTCCATATTTACTACATACCCTGTTACCTAATAGATTAGATGTAACGAGACTGTCCTTATTAGAGTGTGCTTATGACAAATGGTACAAGACAATCTAATTGAATTTGCCTATTGCCCAATATTTATAAAATCTTCATGTACTTTGGAGACTGGAACTATTTCAACCTGCAAAATAAACGACACATGATTTAGTTTAGACCTGGCCTTCCTATTAATCTTGTGCTTTTAAAATACAGATTTCTAATAATTTTATGAGAATCACAAGTTCAGTCTTGCTATTAATGTCATAGACATCCATCATTATGCAGTGTGAAACATCCCTACCACTATTACCCTGTAATCAGAATTACCAAGAAAAATATCTGTAGGTTATGGTGCAATGGGTGTTTTTTCTCATTATTTCAATTGCTAATAAATTACCTATTTGAAAATTCCCTGTAATGCTATTGTTTTGTTTTCTGGCATTTCTTCTAAAGAAAATGGATTACAAAGGCTAATGTCTTGCCTACATCTGGAAATGAGGCGTTTTAATTAGTACCCTATTATATTGACTTTTGGATAAATCACACCGCAGTCCTTATGGTTGAATGACCATCATGTCCTTTGTTTACAGCCTTGTACTTCCTGAAAAGTTGGAGTATATTGTGAGCAAGTACGCTGAACATTCTCATGATAAATGGGCCTTGGATAAGGTAGGGATAAGTCTTGGATAAGACTACACACTGTCAGAAGAGAACTAGTTTTTGATTTTATGAGTACTTTGTTTCTGATTCTCAGAACTGAGGCTTCTGTTTCTGTCTTTTACTACTTCAAAATAGCTGTAATACAATGTATGTTAAGTGATTTTTTAATAAAGTAAAATATTTAATAAAGGTTGATTTAGAGTTGCATTTTGAAAATAGATTTTAATGTTAATAAATATAACTTTTAGAACTAAATTTGAGCAAAATGAAAATGGATGGAATTGTTGCAGGTTTTGATAATTATGTTGGGAGTTTTTGGATATGAATAACTCATTCAACCCAAACATGAATTTTAGAAGTATTTCATTGAAGGAAAAAACAGAGTTGGTGTTAAGTAATTTATTAAAACAATAAAACGATAACCATTTTTTAGAACAGCTGTGTAGACATACCAATTCAGTTGTGTGGGGCAATGTATGCAGTGTGTATAGGAATTTATACACATATGCATATATAAATATACACACTTTAATCTCCAAAAAGAAATTGAAGTTAAAATTGTTTAAGGTAAAGGATTCATTAAGTTGCATTCTGTAATGCTTGATCTGTTAATGTCACATTTTGTGTAAGTGTGTTGTGCTGACTTCAGAGACCGGAGATACTTAACCTTGGCCAGTACCATCTGAGCCATTGTATATTAGGCTCATAACTACTACACATAAATGGCAAATAATCCTTGTGGGCCCTGTTTTTTTCCTGTGTATCCACAGATAGATGCTCTTTTAACAGAAATCTCTGTGGTGCTAAGCAGCTATTGGAGATTAGCCATTCAGTATGACAGACTAAACTGGCCAACTTGCTGTTACTCATCTATGTTGTTCTCGCCTTATTTCAGTGTGTGTTCTTTTTTTCAGAATAATAGTGGATGGAAATACGGTGTTTCACTGGATGAAAATATGAAGACTCACCCATTGATAAGACCTTTCAAAACTTTAACTGAAAAGGTAATAGAAGAAACTGCAGCTGCATTAATGCAAAGTAGACTTTTAAAATATCCATTTCAAACATATAAAAGAGAGACAAACTAGAATCCTCACAGATAAGAATAGCAAGGCCTATATGCTAAAATCGTTATCTTGCAGAGTGTATTTTAGAATAGAACCATAGAATCCTTTAGGTTGGAAAAGACCTTTAACATCATTGGGTCCAACCATTAAGCTAACTCCACAAAGCCCACTGCTACACCACATCCGTAAGCTCTACACTGCACAACTTTTAAATGTTTCCCCTGGTGCAACTTGAGGCCATTTCTTCTGCTCCTATCACTTGTTACTTGTGAGAAGAGACCAACAACCACCTCTCTGTCACCTTCTTTCAGGTAATTATAGAGAGATAATTTCAGGTAATTATAGACTCTCTTATGAGTCTCTTTAATTCAGACTAAATAGCCCCATCTTTCTCAGCCACTCCTGTTAGACAGCTTTTGTAGCCAGGGCTAATTTGCTTTCAAAGTTTTGATAGCAGGGGCTTTTCTGGTCTTCATAGTTGAGGAATGGTTAGCAGCAACTGCTAGGTTTTAGACGAAAGTGTAATTTAACATCTCTAAAGGCAACTTTGTCTGCAAGAAAAAATACAGGAAAATGTAAAATGTAGGAGATGCTACAGTTGAAAATAGGGGAAAGCATTTAAATATCTTGAATTTTATTTTAATTTCTTCACTAGACATGAATACCTCCTAATTGTCAGAACACTGAACTGAATTTGTCTTATGTTTTTAGGTATAATGTACACATTTTGTTTACTTTTGTGACATAGCAATTTATAAAGGACAGATTATTTATATTGTTTCCTACTTGCTAAATAAAGATAAATCTTACATTATTTTCTTGAAAGGAAAAGGAAATTTATCGTTGGCCTGCCAGAGAATCACTGAAGACCATGTTGGCCATGGGATGGACCCTAGACAGGACCAAGGAAGGAGGAGATTCAATAATACATCAGCGTGAAAATGAAAAGCTCCGTAGTATATCTCAGTCTAGCCAGGTAAGGTGAAATTGTTTAAATTTTATAAAGCAAAAAACTTGTTTGTTAATTCACTAAGAAAATATAGAAAGTTGATTGAATTTCATATTCTTTTTAATGAGGGCAATTTTTAACGTTAGATTTTTAAGATTGGGAGCCACCTGTTATAATAAAAACTGTGCAGTATCGCTAGAAGGGGGATTGCAAAAAGAAAATTTTTAAGACAGTAAGGGTGTCAGAGACCATATCTACTCCCTTTCTCACAAGACCCAATAAAAGTTTTTGTGTAGTAATTTAAAGAATACACAGCAGAGTATGTAAAACTTTTTATTTTATAATAAGTTAGGAATTTTCTTTTTTGATCAAATCTAAGAGCCTGAAATGGGATTTAATTATGACTAACAATTAAGTTAGCACATATAATCCTTTTTGTTAAATCTACGTGCAAAATTTGCAAATTTTGCAAACTTTGCAATCAAACTTTGTTGTGGTATGCATCAAGTATAGACTAATTTTATTTGTAATAATTTTTAAATTTTATTTTGAGACTGATGCTCAATACGTCTGTGTGTTGGATGGAGGAAAGCCATTTGAAACTGTGAAAGTGTTACGGAATTTTTATTGTTCCTCTTGAGGTGAATGAAGCACACGTTTGTGTTTAAATATAATGAGATTTAATGAGCAATGGATTGGGCAGAATCCTATCACAAGTGGTTCTGCAAGCAGTGTACAGTGATGCGTCATGAGTTGATTTCACTTGCACCATCACTGATAGTACAAGCATCAGGCATCTTAAGCTTGTGACGTATTTGTTCCCCAGCACTATTTTGCGTACAAAAACACACCTTGGAGAATTCTATTTCAATATTACAGCATTTCTTATTGTAGCAAACTTCTCTCCCTCAGAGGAAGTCCTCCTGTCTCTGCTAATTCTGCTTCTGGCCAGTTGAAACTGTTCTGCATTGGGCCTTCTGGCCAAGGACATGCTTGGGAAGAGGGTTTCAGCATGTTTGCCATCAGTAAATGATTTAAGATGTTGATGATAGGTTTGTTGCACTGGAGCCTTTACACCTTAAACATATTTAAAGTGCATAAATGGAGGAAATTTTTCTTTTTAATTCAATTCCATTAGACAATACCCTAACTGAACTTCTTGTCTTTTGAATATCTTGTCTTTTAGTATATGCGTCATTTGGGATATCGCCACACTGTTCTGTCATGTTTTGCAAGCACATCCTGTATGCGTCATGGTTGTTCTCTCTTAGGCTAAAAGCTTAGTTCTTAGCAGCTTGCCATCTGTTGTAAATGGAGAGATTTAAGTATCTGCAGCAACTTTCTACTTCTGCATCAGCAGATATATTCTGTTAATCATGCTGTGTGTCTTCAGCACACTGCAAAAGGAAAGGTGAACACACTGTACGAGCAGAAAAATGTGAACATTTTTACTCTAATCGCATTAACAGAGATGTTACAGTTGAATATTTGATTGGTTTTGCCTGAAAGAATTTACCTGAAAAGAATTCTTTTTTTCCTGCAGGGAAATGGGTATAGCCCAGTGCCACTAGATCTCTCTAATGTGGTTCTTTCTAGGGAGCTGCAGGTTTGTATTTGTGTTTTGCTGTGTTGTACTGAGACTTAATACATCTGGGGTTTCAGTGGATTTTTTTCTTTAGGTTTTGTGAGAGTATTGGTAACTGTGTTTGTGGTATACTATCACAGAAAGGTGCACGCTATACTGTTTGCTCCTTTAAAGACACTTGTGCTTAATTTATCCTATTGATGCTTCCCAAGTTCCTAGAAATGTTACTGTGAAGCTAGGAAAAGGGCTGTAAAAATCATGTGATATGTGTGTATTATGTGCCTGTGTTGATTTCAAAGACATGAATGTAGACTTTACTCAAGACTGCCATCTTTTAATTTTAAATTTGTTAATTTGTTCTACTGGCAATGTAGGGAATGGTTGAGTTAATGGCAGAAAACTACCACAATATATGGGCCAAAAAGAAGAAAATGGAGTTGGAAAGCAAAGGTAAGCCAGAATCCTCTGAAGCACACAAAAAAGACAAGAAAAATGAGAAAGAACAGTCTGAAAGAAGACAGTGCAAGAATAAATGTAATAGTTCTGTTTTGTACTTGAAGCAAAATAAATTTTACAGCATAAAATCTTACAGTTCTTTCAACTTACTAAAGGTGGAGGTAGTCATCCTTTATTGGTACCTTATGATACACTGACAGCCAAGGAGAAATCACGGGATCGTGAAAAGGCACAAGAGCTGTTTAAATTCCTTCAAGTCAATGGTATAATCATATCTCGGTAAGTTGCAGATTTCTTTCCATTATTTGCTCACATTCTGCGCACAAACCATGATGGTTGACCCTATATCACTGCAGTCTGTTAGTTATTAACATAATCACTATTTGGAATATCAGCTGTAAATTAGAGTCTTAATGATTTTCATGTCATGAAGGACACTTCTGAAATAGTGCAGACAAGTACTGTTTTTAAGAACCTTGTGATGATAGTACATTCAAAGTGCAACAGCAGTGTAATTAAACAAGCAGATGATACCAAACTTCTACATTATCAGCTAGCAGTGTCAGTAAGGTTTATCAGACAATCAATCTGAGGTCTGTTACTGAAACACATCTACATAAAGTGTGTTTTAATCTAGCTTTTAAGAAAATCATTGGTTTGAGTTCTGTGAGGGACTAAGACAAACTGGATGTTTTGTGAGTGCTTCATATTTCAATTTCTGTTCAATCAAAAGTGCAGACAATTTCTTGTACTTGAATTGCAGTGTCTGAATTTGAGCTGGCCTGTTGGGTTTTGCACTATCAATGAAACTAAAATAATCTATTATACTCTTATTTTGACTTTATATCATGGAATTTTGGGTTACTATGCAATAACTATGATCTTTCATTGTATGTGAAACACCTGAGAACTAGAAAACTTCAATGTTGCTGGCATTAAGCATTTTTATAAACTAAACTGCATTCATGAAAAAAAATTCTCTACATGCATAAAGTCAAATCTAACTTGTTTTTATTTATTTATGCTTTACAAATCCATGTCTCTAGTGAAAGTGTACACTCAGGAATGTCTACTATTTGTAATGGTTTAGAGCAAGGGTCTAAATCAATTTTGGTTGATGCCTGCAGTTCAAGTACAGCAACAAGCTCTTGCCAAAAATTCAGCAGGCAATGAAGCAACTGTGTTAAAAAGAAAAGAATTTATTGAACCCATCGCCAATAAGAAAAGAAAAAATCCCCCAAATAAGTAAAAGAATCAAAAAGGTAAAACAGAAACTGTATCACAATGCCTTTACACAGAAATGTGAGACAGCTAACACATTGGGTTTTGGCTTTAGAAGAGAGGCTCTGCGGAAACAGAGTGTACACAACACTCATAACCATAAAGCCACAACACACATGCACAATTGCACTCCACTTTCAGAAGGGAAGGGGGTGGCAGCAGAGATACAGCACAAAATACACATTCGATACTTGTGGAAAAGCTCCTTTTCAGGTCCTCTTGCAGGCATCAGCCCTCCTTGACCTCTCAGGCATACTGCTAGCTCTGCTTGACTCAGGGGCTCTTCTTTTCTTTGAAGCTATAGCAGTGTCAAATGTAGAGGATATAACAGAATCCAGGACTCTCTCTGTTTGCCAAAGGTTTAGGGGATCAGTACTTATGATCTCTCTCTCTCTCTTATCAGAGGCTTCTTTCACTCTTTGTGGCAGAGCATACAGCATCTTGGGGGGAACAGATGCAACATGGCACTGGTTATGTAGAGCCATTCCTGTTGTGGTAGACAGGTCTGTTATAGGGCTTTCTCCCTTCCCCTGTGGTTAAGGCTCCGAGGGAGGGAGAGAGTGTAGAGTTCACTGCTGTCTGGTATCTTCAAAGGCGATCAGGCTGGAGAAGCAGTGTGAAGGAGTTGCCATCTCTCCAGCCCACTGCCAGGAACTGGCACGAGCTGATGCTGGCTTTCTGTGTTTGAGCCCTCAGAGAAAGAAGGAAGGGCTGCAGTTTCACCCCCACCAAAGGAGGCTGCAGGTGTGGGCAGCAGCTGACCTCTTCAGCCTGCTGCCAGGAGCCAGGATGAGCTGGCACTGGCTACAGTCCAAGAGTTCTGCTCTCTCTGCACTTGAGTTCTTGGGCAAAAGAGCTATGTGGCTGCTGCAGCCAGGCTTAGGCTTCTTCTGTGTTCCACCCTTTTGTGGCAGGTAGACTGAGAGCCATTACTCCCCCCACCTCACCCGTGGTGGTGGGGAAGGGAAAGCTCTCACTCTTGCAGAGGAGCTCTCTGACTTACAAGATGTACCAGGGAAGAAGGCAAGAAGTACATTCCCTTCTATAAACTGATCACCAATCACATGTAGGGTCAGGACATTGTTGCAGGGGGCCTGCTGGGAAAGCTACCCCCAGTTTGAAAATAAAATGCTTTTTTGGCATAAAAGCACCAAAAATAACACTTGAAAAATTGATAATTTTTGAACTGCAAAACCAATGTGTACAGATTTGTAATTAGGACCAGAAAAAGGTAACTTTGTTGGCCTCAACTATTAATAATGTCTCTAAGATACTAGAAGGCAACTCTAAATACACATTTCTCCATTGCTACACAGAAAAATTCCTCCTGCCGCATATATAGGCTCTCAGCCCGGGACAAAAATGTAGGTATGCCACCAAACATTTTTATATCCTTCATAACTGCTTTAGAGCCATTGCACAAGTGAATAAGTGGTCTTCTGAAATACCAATGGAATGGCGGTTTCAATACCTCTTTGCAGCCACATCCATGTGGGTTAAGAAGACAGTATTTTCAGTGTTAAGGGACAGGTTACCTTGAAAAAGCATATTCAGACTCCTTATGGGGTACAGGCAAAGAGTTTGCAGTACTTTTGTATATCAGGATGAATCAATGTCATCCTCTTCTCTGTGTTTTTGTTTCAGATGAATGTGTGCGTATTTTAAGTATATATAACATCTTTTGAAATATTGATTGCAATTATGACATTTCCAGAATGCCATTCTTAAAAATGTTGAACTAATCATTCAAATGCTGAAATTCTCTAAAAATGGAAACATATAGGCAGCAAACTGTGTGTACTTTACATATACCATCTGCTTCTGTTTTGATTTTTGTTCCACTCTCTTTGTTGAGAACACTTTCAAAGTACTTGTGGGTCTTATGACATACAGATAAATCTTTCAGGCTTTACTCAAGTATGTATTAGAACACACACGGTATTTCATTAGGCATCTTTAACACTCTACAATTTCTTCTGTTGTTGCCTTGTTATTTAACAGAGATAACAATGTATTCCAATATTTAAAAAATTGCACATAATCTCTTAGCAACCATGATTTACTATAAGCACAACAAGAGAATATTTTCAGCAATCTCACTGAAAATACAAATCATAGAATCATAGAATCATCAGGGATCAGAATGGACCTCGAGAGATCATCTAGTCCAGTCCCCCTGCCACACAGGATCACCCAGACCAAATCCAGGCAAATGTTTCCAGAAGAGGAGACTCCACAACCCCCCCTGGCAGCCCCCTCCAGTGACCCATCACCCTCACTGGGAAGAAGTTATATAATCTGTCAGGGTTGGAAGGGACCATGGGATCATCCAATTCCAACCCCCCTGCCATGGGCAGGGAATAAATAGTTGCATAATCCTATGTGAGAGTGAGGTAGCAGGACAAGCCTGTCAACCATAGCTGTTAATAAATATCAAGTAATTTGATCCCACATGTGACTTATTAATTAATAGGAGGTCATAAAAAAATACAAACTAGGAATCTTCAAATACAAGTTTTGAAAATTGTTTTTTCATATGAAACCATAAGATGGAAGACTAGAGTCCTTTTATTTCTGTGTGTAAACTGGGATTGGTTCCCTGGTTCTCCTTCCATTTTAACAATTTCTTTCCTCTTAGCCGTGTTCTGACACGGTTAAGAACACAAACTTTAGTATTAGATAGTTTTATTGTTAAAATTTCTGACACATCAGCCTTTTCCCACAAAACTACTTTTTTCCTTGAATTTCCCTTGTAACTTTTTTCAGTTGTTAGTCTGATCTTCCATTTGCTCTGATTTACTCTTATACCAGTGCTAGAGAATCTCAGGACAAATTATAATTTATTCCATATCACCACACTGAATGCAGGAACATTCCTGCTTGCTTCTTGTTCCTTTCTTGCTTTTGCCTCAGTACCATAAATTATCAATTCTTCACTTCTTCCCTACTTCTGACATCCTCTTCAACCCCTTCAGCCAGGTCATTTTCTTTAATCAATAAAGTGAGAGTCTTCCTGTCAAGTCTTGGAAGAGTCTGTGCAGAAGCAAATGAAGTACCAATATGGGTAATCAGAGGGCCCCCTTAATGTTATTCTGTTATTTGCTCATTTGGCCAGTGAGGTGTTCTGGATGTAGACCACCTGGGAACTGAAAATCTCAAGTATAGTTTAGTCCTCTTAAGGTTGTAATAAAGAGACTATGAAGAAGTTGTACAAGAAAACATCAGGGAAATGAAGAAGAAAGAAATAATTACTTATAAAAATCAGTATGTTTGAAAACAGAGTAAGTTAAAAATATATACAATTAAATGTCTTCAAAAAGAAAAACTCCCTATTCATGTGCTGGATGCTGAGACAATGCGTTCTTAGCAATTGTGTGGTATAATTCCTTGATAATAAATTAATAAATTGGGCAGGTTGCTTTCAGAGGAACTTTGATGGGATGGAGAAATGGGCTGACAGAACTCTTGTCAGGTTGAGCAAAGATAAGTGTAAATTTCATATATGGGATGGAGTAACCCCAGGAATAGAGAAATTGAGCCTGTCAGTGTCTATGCCGAAAAGCACTTTAAATTCTGCAACTTGAATGTGAATCAGGAGGGTGTCCTAGTGATGAAGAAGGCTGAGTGCACACTAGACTATATTAGTAAGTGTGGTCTGTAAGCTAGTGAAGGTGATTTTTTCCCCCTTTTTGTCATCATGACACTATTCAGGAGTTTTTTTCCCAGTTTTTGCTTCATGAGGTCTATGGAAGACACTGACAAAGAAGTTAAAATAGAGGGCCAACTGGATGTTTCAGGGATTGGCATGCATGCCATGCCAAGAGACATGGTGAGGAGAGGATAGGTTTTTTTCAGTATTGAACCAGAAGGATACAATGCAAATTTACTACTTTCTTCAACTATTTAAACAGTTATGAAGATTATGAACTCAAACACAACCTCCTCAAAAAGAAAAAGCTGTACAAAGGAAATTCCAGTTAGATATATGAAAATATTTTCACCGTTATTTTTTCACAGTGAGGGTGGTCAAACGTAGTAGGCTTTCCAGAGTCATGAGATTTTGACTCTTGAAGATACTCAATTATTGGACATTATTGGACAAGGTTCTGAGCAACCCGATCTAACTTTGGAATTGACTTTGTTTTGAGATGGAACTTGAATCAGATGACTTTCAGAGGTTCCTTCCAACTTAAATATTTCTGTGATCGTAAAGAACTCTAGAATTGCAGTGAGGTAGGTTTCATTAGTAGTTGAATGTAATATTTTAAATCTAGACAGAGTCAACCAACACAGGTGATTATGCTTCTTATGCTTGCATGCACCAATCATGTTTACATCATAATTTATATTGAAGAATTAATCATACACACCTCTTTAGAAAGTATTGCATACTGTTGAAATTTTTCAAATACTTCTAATAGTACAGGAGTATTTTCTTGCCTCTAGGTTTTAATGTAGTAGCATAATAATTTTTACTTCAGTCTTTCATAAAATTCAAGGACAGAAATGAAGTTTAGTAATGAAAAATTAAATGAACTTAGGTCGATATTGTAAAGCTGTAATTAGTGACTCTCTAAACTTCTGGCACTTCAAGCTGCCAGTGGTGGAAATGGAGTGGCCAGTGCATTTCTTTGTTACATTTAAATGTACGATGGCTTCATTCATGCAGCAAGAGAGAGCTTTGAAAATCTTGCTCTGAAATACATATGTTTTGGATACTTCAATACTATTATATCTCTTAGAGAAACAAAACCTGATTTTAACATTCACTGCTATGTAGCTCATAACTAAGTATAGCTATAGATCTTTTTCTCCTTCTTATGAAAATGTACCCTAATTAAAATACAATAAAGAATGTAATTCCTCACAGTACTTGTTGTCATTTGTACTACTGTCATTATCAATGCTATTTTATTTTTTTTATGCTTTCTAAATCAGGGGTATGAATGACATGGAGTTGGATGCTTCATCCATGGAGAAGAGGTTTGCCTTTAAGTTTCTGAAGAAAATTTTAAAATACGTTGATTCTGCTCAAGAGTTTATTGCACATTTGGGTAAGCTACAGATTTTATTACACAAACAATTAAGAGCATTAATATTTCAGTATTTGGATTGAGATGTTTAGATTTGTAATGACCACTATTTCTATTGTGTTTTTAAAAAAGATTTTTTAATTTGCAGATTGAATTCTTGGACATTATTAACTAGCTAAACTGTTTCTGCTAGTTGATTTGTATTTCAGCAAAACTAAGTCTGCAAGGTTTTATCAAAGAGCTACTGTGCTTTTTATTATTGTACATCATCTTATTCATTACCTTAATTGTGTCATTGCAGAAGCCATTGTAACCAGTGGAAAAACAGAAAAATCTCCACATGAGCAAGAAATAAAATTCTTTGCCAAAGTGAGTGATTCAGTAGTTCATGTACACATACATTTCATTACACAGAACATGGAAGTGATAGACTGCTTTTCAGGTAGTAGAATTATATCTTGTCAATATTTTTATGGTAAATAAACAAATAAATAGTGTTTTAAATATATCAGCGTTCCAAAATATTTCAATGTATCTGCTTCTACATGAGAAGGAACAGAGAAATTAAAAGGCAGCTTATTAAATTAAATTACATTAAATGCTCTCATTGAACATACATATTATTTCTGAAAAATCTTGCTTGAGTGTGTCACTGAAACACATATAATTAATTAACAAGAATTTGTTAATGTCATACACAAATGTGTACCTAATAAGAAAAATGTCAATAATCAGGTTTGAAGTAAGGAACATGCAGGATTTAATTTAGGGTCTTAATTAAAAAACCCCAAAGCTCACTCCTCTTATGATGTATCAGACAGTTATGTAAATAGTGGAGAAGAAAAGGGTCATCTTGGTTCAGTGATATTTATTGCTGCTGTATATGTGAAGAGAAAGCATGAAATATTAGACCCAAAATAGATAGATCTATGTAATTCTGTTTCTAAGTTTTATTAAAAACATAAGACTTAAGATTTTTATTTATATAACTTTGTATCTGAAATGAAAACAATACAACTGTTGCATAATTTCTAAAATTCCTTGAATGAACTTTGACCAGAGCATTGTTCCTACATTTACCATGGTGCTTTGTGAAAAATACATTTTGCATCTGTATTCCTTAGGTTCTGTTACCATTAGTAGATCAGTACTTTACAAATCACTGCCTCTACTTCCTGTCTTCTCCAACAAAATCACTCAGTAGCAGTGGATATGCATCTAATAAGGAAAAGGAAATGGTAGCAAGGTAAGTAGAAAATTAAGACATGTACAAGAGGTTTCTATGTAGATAATTAAAGGTCTCAGTTTAAAGAGAAAGGCAGTTCAAAAGCTTAGTTTCCTCAGATAACAAGTGAATAGTTTATTGTGCATCAGATTAACAGTCCGTGAATAGAATTTGTTGTTTTAGTATGAATTTATTTTTTAAAGAATTAAGTATTGATACTAGTTATATATATGAACATATATATTATTATATATAATTGTGGATAACATCAAAATCATTCATAAATGATTTGGCAAGCAACTGAACTAATAAAACATATTTTCTGTTGAGTTTGGGCTTCATTATTGATGTTTTCTGGTTGAAGCTTATCCAATTGCCACTGTCATTTAAAGAGGTTTGAATTTTTAAATATCAGAAAATGTGAATGTGAAATGCAGCTTCTTAGGAATTATTATGGATCTTCCCTTCTTTATAAAATTACTTCTGCACCCTTACAAAAATTGCTGGAATATAATTATTTCCTGGGCTATTTCAGAATTGCTTGTAATCACCTATTAGACTCCAAGGTTTTAGAGAAAATGAGATTAAAAAGATACTGTTGCCTTTGAATTTATAACACATTGGCTTTACAAAAACATGAACTTCATTGCTCCACAATTAAAAATTAATATTTAATTTTGTTTTAACTGTGGCTGTATCTAATATTTTTTGTCCTGTTACTTCTCCCCCTCAAACACATGCTGCCAGTTGTTTTCACTGGGAAATTTTGTGTCAGAATCTTTCAAACTGTATTTTATTCTTATGTTTTCTTACTTTAACTGTCAGTTTCTCAAATTTATTTTTCATTCCTTCACTATGTTCACCACAGTTGACTACTTTTCCTAATAGCAGAGTAAATATAAAATTCCAAAATAAAGGTTGCTTCCTTCTTGTTATATAAGATCAGGCCTAGCATTGAACTTCCTCGATTTCATTCTTCACTTTATCTTCCAATGTACTTTTGCATTTCTCTGAATTATTATTAGCCTGTTGTTTCCATCTTCTAGATGGGTGGTATTCCTGATAGAGCAGTTGCCCATGAGAGTCAGCGTTAAATCCCTTTCAGATATAGTAAATGTGTTTTAAAGTATAGCACAGATTATAAACGTCTGCCTAGCTGTCTTTGCTTTTAGAAATTGAACTAGTCCCTTAAATCTTGAGAGAGTTGGTGACATTTCCTTTCTTTTAATTATCCTACTATTCTGACAGGTAGGCTAGATATGCAAATTTCTGACGTACTTGCCAGATGCTCTTCTGTTCTATATATATATTTCTGGATCAATTTCATAATTGGTTTATTTACCTGTAATATCTTTGCAAGTTTTTTTAAATAGTATGATGAAGATCCTTGAGCATACCTGCAGAATGCTAAGTAAAATACTAAAATGTTACTGGTTTTCTTCTTCTACCAAAAAAAATTCTTTATTCAGAATCAACAACCACACATAATGATTCAACCATATGATGTGCGATTGTTGGAAACCACTGTAACCAAAAGAAATTGTAATATCTCAAGTAATCTCTGAAGTAAAGACAATCATAAAATGAGTGAATTCAGAAGCTAGTTACCTGACTGTTGTCATCATGTGCGATTCAAAATGTGTTTGTGTTGTGTTTTAATTTGCATTCCTACTACTTTTAAACTCATATTCTAAATAAATCTTTAATCTTTGTCTTGTCTTGCTCTTTCTGTTCTTTTCTACTTTAGTCTGTTCTGCAAACTAGCTGCTCTTGTTAGACATAGGATATCACTTTTTGGTAAGTTATTAAGATAGATCTTAATAAAGTTAAAAATACAAAGATTATACATTTCTTACCTGAAACATTTCAGAAACTATAGGCAAAATTCCATAAAATTACGCAGTATAGCTAGCGAGTGCACATCTCTGAACTAATAGTTAATAAAATATGTCAAGTGTTGGAGCAGGAACTGCTAGCAGCTCCCAGGATTTCCAGTCTCCTTTAAAAATATGCATGCTTTCAAAGTTACCTTTAGCTTTTCAAAAGTCATCCAACTATAAAATCCAATAGATAAATTTCTCAATAGACCAAGGGGACTTAGAAAAAATGACATATGTTTTTCAAAGGTATTTATAGGAAAAATATAAAAGAAATGTAGGTACTTCAAGATAGAAAGTTCAGAATGTTGCAGGCTCAAGTTACCTAACAGACACATCGGTAGACACTAGCTATTGTGGAAATTGACTTAAGAAATTGAAAGTTAATGCTAGAACCAGACCTAATTCTCTCTCCATTGTCCTAAGGTGGGAAAACTATGTCTTGTTTAACCTGTGCATCTGATCATTAGATTATTCTACATTTTCTATACTTTTGTGATCTCCTAGTATCTCTCTTTAACCAGGTAGTGATTCTGCCACAATGGTGAACTGCCTGCACATCTTAGCTCAGTCTCTTGACACACGGTAAGTTTGCAGTATTTGTACCAATAACAAACTACATGGGTGTCTCAGAACATTTCAGGAGCAGTTGAATTGTTTTCTAGGCTTTATTTTTTTGTTCCTTATACATAATTGATGATATTTAGCAGTATCAATATTTGAGGTACAGTTTTCTGTTCAATGTTGTTGAAACATTGAAAACTTTTGTCACTCTTTCTAAGGGTGTTTGAAGATGTATTGGGAGGTTTGGGAGTGGAAGTATTAATATCTGCAGGTATTAAGACTGTTTAGGGGATATTGGAAAATCTGGTATTAGGAATATGAAGAATGTATTCTACTTTTCACCATTGTAATGTTTATGTAGAAGACAGAATAGCTGTCTATTTTAAGCTGTAGACTGCTTATGTTATCCACCATCCTGACAATGAACTCATAGTGAGTAACCACACATTAAGGGGTTGCAAAAATTTAAGGAATGGGACTGTCGTGTTGGCATTACAGCTTCATTTTCTAACTTTAGGGTGCTTTGAAGATAGTTAAACATAATTCCTGACTTGCCTACTGTGGCTCCCATAAAAAGCTAGTTATTAAGAGTTATTTTTCTTAAGCATATTGCATGGAAGAGCTTCTCACCATTTGGACTTTGATGAAAAGCATTCTCTTATTTTAAAGCAGATCACAAAAACTGGTAAGAAAAAACTTACCAGTCTTGAACCAGTCTTGCTGCTATTACTTTGTATGAAAAAAATCCAAGCTAATTGTTGTTTTTACTGCAGTGTAGATGTAACTGTCCTTTTCAATAAATAATGTGAAGTAATCAACATGTGCATATTTACCTGTACATCTAGCAAAGATGGATGCAAAGTTAATATTTTTCCCTTACAATTTTTCAGAACAGTTATGAAGTCAGGATCGGAGCTTGTTAAAGCTGGATTGCGTGCCTTTTTTGAACATGCAGCTGAAGACCTGGAAAAAACTTCAGAAAATCTTAAACTTGGAAAGTTTACCCATTCACGAACTCAAATCAAGGGGGTTTCACAGAATATCAATTATACTACAGTAGCATTGTTACCAGTCTTGACATCAATTTTTGAACATATTTCACAATATCAGTTTGGAATTGATTTACTTTGTAAGTATTTTATTTTTGAAGCACTTTACAATAATGATTACCTGAATTCAAAGGACTGACTTCTGTTTTCAGCCACACACAAATTTGCAGCACTAAATCTGAAATTATCTGCATCATCACATACATTATTTCTAGTGCCTGTTTAAAGTGGTACTCTGTAAGTTTCCAGTTAATAACGGACAGTATTTGTCCAAACACTGAGAGATCGAAATGGAAATTGCCCTTGAAGTGCAGTCTTACCAACTGCATGGATGGGATTGTTTCATATAGAAAATGAAATTATGCTTATCTTTGTTACCTATCTTTGATTCATTAGATTAAAAGAGAGTCCTTATGATATCCTTATAGTTCTTTTTCTTCCATTTGAAAACCACTTTATTTAGTTTAAAATTTCCTACTTTTAGTGTCATATAATGTAAAATTACTGAAATGCTTTCTTGAGACTCATCAACACACTGTTCCAAAATTTGATATATGTTTGGGTGATCACAATTAAAAAGGAGAAGATAATTACAATTATTTTTGTGATAGTCATGAAAAGCATGGAGTCATAGAATATGTTGGGCTGTAAATGTGAAGGAACTTTTAAGGTCATCTAGTCCAACACCCTGCAGTAAGCAGGGGCGTCTTTAGCTAGATGAGGTTGCTCAGAGCCCCATCAAGCCTGATCTTGAATGCCTCTAGGGATGGGGCTTCTACCACCTCTCTGGGAAATATGTTCCAGGGTTTCACCACCCTCACTGCAAATAACTTTTTTCTAACATACAATCTAAATCTACCCCTCATCTAAATCATTGCCCCTCATGAGAACCCTTTAGATCACATTTCTAGTGGTTAGACACACAGACTGATTTGGTTTAGCTTGAAATTGTACTCTGCAAGTGTGATAATCTGCAGTATCTTATTAGCATATATTTGTGGGCCTCTTGCAATGTCTGACAATCTGTTAGTTTTTGGAATGTATGTAGGTGACAGACCAGGCACGAGAGAAACTGAAGATAAATGATACATGTGTGGAGTACTTACAGCATAGAATGTTCAGCAATACAAATGCCCCAAATTTTAGACATTGTCTATAAGATTGCATAAAACAGATATTTAAAATTTGGAAAGTTGAGTTAGTTCAAAAAAATGCTGATGATCTATTTCTTCTTTTCCTTTAGTGGATGATGTACAAGTTTCATGTTACAGAATTCTTTGTAGCCTTTATTCCCTTGGAACTGGAAAAAACATCTATGTTGAAAGGTATTGAATGAAAAACTGCATGTGTTTTTTTTTTTTCTGCAAGGATGTGTTCGTTAATAAAGTAACTTAAATGAAAGGTGAATATGAAACAGTGTGAACATGTTGAAAAATACATTTTAGCTGGAATACAGTTGTCTATTTCAAGTTCACAAGCAAAAAGACCTAACACAAAATCTAAATGGAGTGAATTGTTGCTGCATATGGCAGTGTATCTGCAGGGAGTGTGGTTTTTATCCATACGGAAAGATAAATTTTTCCATGGACTGCCATTAGTCTCCCAAAGTTTGAGTGCTGTGTGTGGTTGTGATAAGTAGACTGAGTACTAAGTAGGATGTGACTGTCTCACACCTAAGTCTTAGACAGTTCTCAAAATAGTTGTCCTGAGCATAAATTTATGAGCATATGTAAAACAGTTTGACAGTCTTTAACTCTACAAAGGAAACCATTTCACCAGTTACTTGCATTTTCAAAAGAGTAGGGTCTACAGTTCCTTTAAGTATGCCGTTACTATGCACTGTTCCAATGCCTGGATTAGATCCTCTTCCATTAAAAGAGGCTCAAATCCATATATATGCTACCTCAGAGATCAGAACCCTAGTTACCGGCCTGTCTATTAAAAGACAGGAGATGAGGTAACTGTAACACTTCCTTATGCTTCTAAAGACTTTAGGTACTTTTACTGATCTTTTTGGTAATGAAAAGTTAAAGATTCAAGGGGCTTGAAAGAGAGACTAAACTGGAGGAAGCACAAATCTAGTTAGTTAGGAGAGGCTTTGCCTAGTATGAAGAATTAAGTCTCTCAATTACTTCCTTTCAGAGTTTATTCAGTAATTCTCTCATGCAAAATGCAAAAGCAGTCTAGTGGACAGACTGCCTCTTTCCTCCCCCTCTGCATGCTTGCACATATGTGCACAGGCTCATTCTTGTGTATGTCTTCATTCAATCATTTATACATCTATCACTAATTTACAAAGCTGTACTCTTTCTTTTCTTGCTGGGCTTGAACATCTTCAATACTCTTTGTCACAGATCCAAAAAGCAAAATAGGAATTGCCTTACCCCCACTCTAGCAGGATTGTCTCACAGGTTAAAAAAGGACTGTGCCTTAGAGGTCGCAGTAAAAATCTCCAAGTGATTGTTGAGAGCTTTAAGCTTTGGACAATTACATTAAGCGCTGATAGCAACATCACCTCTTCCTACTGCAGTTCTCTTAGAAGAAAGATTTGATCAGGCGTATCTGAGCAAATTAAATAGTCTTTAGGTTCCAACTGTGGATTTCATTTAGTTTGGGTTTCATTAGACTCACTCAGGCTCTTAAATTAAGGCCGTAGGAAGACATCACTGTGTGGGTGGGAGGCAGGATTTCAAACACTGCTCAGTATTTCAGCAAAACTGAGAATTGAGCTTACTTGAACAGTTATTAAAGTTAATGCTCCGATTTCAGATCAAATAGAAGATTTTCTTCATGTGAATTTTTGCAGGGACAGTAAGAAGGTTTTTACCTTCAGTTGCAGGATGAGTCATTTTTCTTCATATTCCTGCATGGTTGTGAGATACAAATTGACCATCTATCACCTCTCTGGGCAATCTCTTTAAATACTTCACCACCATCATAAAAAAATTCTTCCCTATATCAGTATAAATTTACCCTTTTTTAATTAAAAAACATCACCCCTTGACCTGTCACAATAGACCCTACTAAAAAGTCTGTCCCCATTCTTTCATGTAAGACACCTTTCAGTACTGCAGACTGCAAGGTCTACCCAGAGTATTGCCTTTCCAGATTTAACAACAGTAACTATTACTTATATCACTGAATTTTCCAGGAGATTTGTTCATGTGAGAAATACATACAAGTAGATTTTAATGTGTTATAAACTAAATAACCAATAAATGTTAACACTGCTTTATGATATATGCTAGATACTGAAAACCTAGCACAAGATTTTTCCTCTCAGATAACTTGTAGTGTCCTTCATATACAGGCAACGTCCTGCACTTGGTGAGTGCTTAGCCTCTCTTGCAGCAGCCATTCCAGTAGCATTCCTTGAGCCTTCTCTCAACCATTACAACCCACTGTCTGTCTTCAACACAAAAAGTGCAAGAGAAAGAGCAAGTAAGTACTGTTTCTCACAAGGGAAAAACAACAGGTGTTTTGTTCCTCTCCAACTGATTTTGCAAGAATGAATGGCATTAGATTATGATCCAGATTATGGGTTGTTAACCACTGACGTTTTTGGTGACAGATGTGCGGAGCTGATGAACCGAGTACAGTTTCATTTTAATCTTGCCAGTAATTTTGAGCAGTTTTCTTTCTCTTGAGGTAGATTTTATCTTTTGCAAATTGACGCAAAAACTGTAAAGGTTTTTAGAAACAATGACCAAAGTTTATCCAATATTAAGCTCTCAGTTCTGTACTTTTACATAGCTGGTCTACTCAACAGTGGTGAAAACATAGTGGCACCTATTGTTCTACAATAGGTATGTATGCACATTGTCAGAAAGATATAATTGATGAGATGAGAGACCCATACCTAATCCAAATTCTTACTGTAGCTGTGTCTACCCAAGATGGTAACAGAAAAAAGCCGAGGGATAGCGTTATTTGTATTTAGAGTTTAAACACAGGTGAATGTAGATAATATTTTACTCTGTTAATTAATATTTTGGTTCTCTACCTTTCCTTGCAGTTTTAGGAATGCCAGACACAGTAGAAGAGATGTGTCCAGAGATCCCTCAGTTGGATGGTCTAATAAAGGAAATTAATGATTTAGCAGAGTCTGGAGCAAGGTATACTGAAATGCCTCATGTAATTGAGGTTATCTTACCCATGCTATGCAACTATTTATCCTACTGGTGGGAAAGAGGTCCTGAGAGTGTTCCTCAAAGTGCTGGGCCTTGCTGTACAATGATAACATCTGAGCATCTGAGCATCATTCTTGGAAACATTCTGAAAATCATTAACAATAATCTGGGAATAGATGAAGCATCCTGGATGAAAAGAATTGCAGGTACTGTAAATATATTTAAAGAATAATTACATCTAATACTATTTGATTACTTTGCTACAGTTTACCATAATACCCAGTGGTATAATATTTTGTAATAAAAACGGTAGTGCAAGAGTATAATATGCATTAAGGAAAGCCTATATAAATGTAATATTTTCTGGCTATGTTTTAATGCCTAGTTTTAGCTTTTCAGTATTATGTTAAATACTTGAAAGACTTGAATAATAATGATTTTGTTAGAATCATAGAATCATTAGGGATCAGAAGGGACCTCGAATGATCATCTAGTCCAATCCCCCTACCACAGCAGGACCACCTAGACCAAGCTGCACAGGAACAGATGTAAGCGGGTCTTGAACATCCCCAGAGATGGAGATTCCACAACCCCCCTGGGCAGCCTGTTCCAATGCTCCGTCACCCTCACTGGAAAGAAGTTCCTTCTGATATTCATATGGAATCTCCTATGTTCCAGCTGGCACCCACTGCCCCTAGTCCTATCATCAGATGACCTTGAGAAGAGCCTGGCACCATCCTCCTGACACCCACCCCTCACATATTTGTAGACATTAATGGAGTCACCCCTCAGCCTCCTCTTTCCCAAGCTAAAGAGACCCAGTTTACTCAGCCTTTCCTAATAAGGGAGGTGTTCTACTTCCTTCATCATTTTTGTTGCTCTACGCTGGACACCCTCCAGCAGCTCTGTGTCCTTCTGGAACTGAGGAGCCCAGAACTGGACACAATACTCCAGATGCGGCCTCATAGTGCAGAGTACAGGGTGAGAAGAACCTGTCTCAATCTGTTAACCATCCCCCATCTGATGCACCTCAGGATGCTGTTGGCCCTTTTGGCCGCAAGAGCACATTGCTGGCTCATGATCATCTTGCTGCCCACTAGGACCCCCAGGTCCCTTTCTCCTACACCGCTATCCAACATAGTCGTCTTATCTACATAGGAAGACAATGTACTACTGTGGTTCTTGCAAGGATCTTTTAGTCAGGCAGTCAGAAAGTTTTTACTAACATTTGCACAAAATAGACCTATGATCTTGAATTAGTCATTTGTACCTTGCATTTTAGCTTGCACAAGGCATAAGAAGTATAGTCTTCTGACTGTTTTCTGACATTGTGTACAAAGATATCCCCACAAAGAAAACCCCCAACACAACAGTATTTTTGTCAGAACTTTGTGCTTTAATCACTACTTTGTTTTGGCTCTAAGCTAGAAATGTGTGACTTGCCAAAACCATGGTAGTTTAATTGGTATAATACTGAAATAGTTATAATCTGAGTTTGTAGTAATTTGCTTTAATCTCAGTACATGCAGTTGTTACAAATCTGTATTCATAGATTTATTAATAACTTAATGATACTCCAGAGATTTGTGAAGCACTATAACCTTTACGATTTCTAGAACTGAAAAGTTAATATTGTTAAAACCATCAATTGATTATCTATATTTTTATGCATAGTTTATGCTCAGCCTATCATCAGCAAAGCCAGACCTGACCTGCTTAAAACTCACTTTATTCCAACTCTGGAGAAATTGAAGAAGAAAGCTATAAAGATCGTGATGGAAGAGGAGCAACTTAGAGCAGACAGTAAATCTGACACCCAGGAGGCTGAGCTACTTATTCTTGATGAGTTTGCTGTTCTTTGTAGAGACCTTTATGCCTTCTATCCAATGCTAATACGTTATGTAGACAACAACAGGTAAATAGAAAGTAATAAACTCATATATATTAGAGTCCATGATCAGATAATCAGAGAGAGTACAATGTGTTTAATGTTACACCAAGAATCAGAGTCTGAGTGTTTAAAGGTTCTTGAATTCAGAACGATGTACCTTGAATCCACGCATTTTTCACACATGCATTTGGCATGTTTGGTTGTATTCCAACTGCACTATTATAATTGAGATCACATATTCTGACCCAGGTGTGTTGTATATGCTACTGCAGACCAATGGCATTAAAAATTACCATGCCTTTCAAAAATTAAAAGCTGGCAAAGCCCTTTAACTGTTAACAAAGAGCTGTGTCCCATAAATTATACTGTAATTTCTCGTTTCACGTCTGCTGTCAGATTGATGCACTTTAATTTAGACACAGATAACAAGGCTGCATCTGTTAGTTCGCTTGCCCAGGTTTTCTGAGAATTGTGAAGGCAGACCCAGACTGAAGTATTAGTTCCTGTATTACTAAATAAACCAACAAAATAAACCAGTCCTTGCAGCTCTACCCACTCATTCATTTCCCTGTACTTCTCCTTCCCTGCTCGTTATAGAACTGCAATTTGGATCAACACAAAATCTTGGTATCAAAGCATTATTGGTTGATAGAGGTGGGAGGCAGAAAGAAATTGAGAAACACTCAGAGAAAGAGTTCTGCTTTTCAGACAGTTCAACGATTATGCTTTTCTAGTCTGCTTCAAAGAATGGGCACAAGAATGCTTGGGCATCTCAGGGAGGAGGAGCAGGCAGAAATAAGTAGCCAAAAATTAGGAATTTTATTTGAGCTGGGTTAAACTGCCATGGAACAATCGTCTCTCCAACCATAGTAATGGAAAACTGAAGTGATTCTCATTAATTTCTGGTATTAGCTATATCAGTGAAACACTATCTATTAAATAGAGATTGCTATTATCAGTTGTCTTACTTCAAATGTCTTATATTTCTAATGTTTTTGTCATTAGAGCAAATTGGCTAAAGAAACCAGATGCGGAATCTGATGAACTTTTTCGAATGGTAGCTGAAGTTTTTATCCTGTGGTGTAAATCACATGTAAGATAAGACGTATACTGTTTCTTCTTCATTATCTTTTAATATACATATGGTCCATGGAAGCAAACTAAACTTCTGTTTATTTTTATTTCTTTTTATCTTTAGAATTTCAAAAGAGAAGAACAAAATTTTGTGATTCAGAATGAAATCAACAACTTGGCATTTTTAACAGGAGACACCAAGAGCAAAATGTCTAAAGTAAGTTGACAAAAATTTGTGGATCAGTTAAATCTTCAGCATGTGTTCAGTATGTTTCAAGAAGGCTCTGAAAATCTACTCAGATTGTAGCTGCTGTGCTGGTGGAAGATACAAAAATATAGTTTTGCTTCTTGACACCTACCAGGCAAAATACAGGCTATGTACCTTAGAGTTGCTTATTAAATGACAAAGATACAAGGTTAAAGGTCTTGATATGAAGGTATATATATATATATATATACATAGATGAAAATATAGGTTGTAATATGTACCGTGGGTATTGACATTTCAGGAAAAAAATGCAGAGTATTTTGCAAAAGCAAGTGATTAAAATATCGATTGCCTGATCCTCTTCTTGTAAATGTCAATCAATATTGTTCTGCCATCCTTGATGCTGTCTTTCCACCTACCTCTTTATTCATACATATAGTATGCCACACATTCTTGTTTCATATTAATGACCCCATTCATATCTCTTTTGTTCATTTTCAATATGACAAGATATGGACATGATGGCTGGGAAGCACATTTGTTATCTTTATAGTAGACAAAATGTTTGTTGTCAAGGTAAAAAATGCTGCTTTGACATTAGCTGAGAAAGATTGCCTTGAAAGAAAGCCAGATGAAGGCCAGTTCCAAATCAGTGTTGGTAAATCTAGCAAGAACGCTTTCGTTAATTCATATTTATTCACATGTACTTATAGTGATCTGATTCCAATCTGTTTCACAGAAGTGGTGATGTTTATGTGTTTGTATTTCACTCTGTTTTGACTGTCCATGATCTAGCAATGGGAAGTCTGACTTTAGACAATAGTCAGATAAAAGGTGCCTTTGCATTTCTCAGTTCTCTTAAGAAATGTGTTCTTTTTTCTTTTATCTTTTCTTTTTTTTTAAGTTCTGAAACTCAGTGAAGTCAACCCCGATGCTGGAATTTTACAAGGGAAATAACAGATTTGCTTCTTATTCTTAGTTCATTACTGCAATTGGCCATCAATTCAAATACAGAGAATGCCGTATTTGGAGAAAAGGAATATTTTTTATGTCTGTTCTTGTTTTTAAGATGCAGCTCCTGGAAATTACCTTATAGAATTTAAATGTTTATATTATCCCCATTAGTGAGACGAGCATTTGTCACATCCTGAATCACACCAGTTTTTTTTTCCTCTGGTGATCAGCATGTTACAGCAGGGAGCACAGTCCAGGCTATTTGGCAGTCAACTTCATAATAACAGTGTCTAACATGTAGCTCTGTGTTTTTATCATATAACAATCACTACATACATATTTAATACATATGCTTTAACACAAAAACATTAGATCTGGCCTGAGGATACAATAATTAGATGTACTTTTTAAAAAAACACATGACATATTAGAACAAGGTGATTCATATTTCATCTAAATTATGTCATATTATATGCAGTATTGATAATAGGATAATATAGAAACTGTTAGTGTCGTATTTTAGTCAGACCCTTGTGGCAGGAATGACAAAACCAAATCTTTTCAAAATCAAGAATAGGTATCCTCATACTACTTCAATTTAGATAAAATGATAGGGATTTAGTATGACCCACATTTGAAAGAGTTTGGTTTTG
Organism: Upupa epops; assembly: GCA_013397515.1. NCBI lineage: Eukaryota > Metazoa > Chordata > Aves > Bucerotiformes > Upupidae > Upupa > Upupa epops. Next base: position 116,862 of record VZRI01012350.1, read on the forward strand.
AGACTGCGTTATACCTGTTGTATATATTTGAATATCTTTGAATTACGTATTTTAATATATTTAAATATATTAAATAAATCACACTAACACCATACCTGAGTATAATAGGGGTTGAAAGGGACATCTGGAGATCATCTAGTAAAAGTTAACTATACAAATATATTTTCATTAGAATATATTTAAATACAGTTAACAATACTTACATTTTAATGCATAAAGGTAAAAATACATTTATATGTAATGTGGATATTGACAAGTGGGTAAATGCACTTCTGTGCCTTATTATTGCTAATATTGGAGGAAACGAAAGGATTTGTTGTTCATGGGTGAATATTTTATTAATATAGTACCATATCTTCAGGAGTGACTGCAGAATGGCTTATCTTTCATTGAGACATTTATTCGACAATGAATCAAATCATAACTATCATGATACAATACATGAGGCAACTTTTAGAAGTGTTGTAGTGGTTATCTATGTAAGGTTTCCAAGCTGAAAAATGGAAAACATTTCATTATGCAAAATGTAAGTACTCTAAACAAAACATTTATTAAAGCATATATTTAGATAGGTATTATTTTATTTTTTTTAGACTGCAGAATATAAGCAAAACATTCTCTAAGTAACAGGAATTTCAGTTTTTCTTACAAGGTTTGCTACATACTTACATCCTCAGAGATTAATCAGTAGAGGACACAACAATAGGGGTCATTATTTTTATAATTTCTTGCTTAAATCAAGACATTCTGCTCAGGATGTAGCATGCTAAAAGAATAATTAGCATTTCCCTCTTCATCACTGGTTCCTCTTTATTAGCATTGGTATTTTTAGTGGAAGCAGTCAGTGGTATTTAGCAAGCATGAGAACATATATGTAACTGTGAGTATGAGTCTGAGTTCTTGACTATTGGCTAAAGGCAGAACAGTTTGGGGTCTCCTAAAGGAGATCTGATGATCTCAGACTGCTTTAAACAACGGTCTTAAAATAGACTCAGTATTTTCCTAACGATATAAGATATTGTGATAATACTAGTGTGTAAAGTGTCACATATTACATACGGAAGGTTCTCTATCTTTTGCATGCCATATGCAGAAAAAGAAATACACATGGGATGAAGGATTATATTTACGTATCAGTAACTAGTAGCTCTGGTACCAAGTGATTCATCATTGCAATCAATACATTTATTAAGTACCGTTTTTATTTTGATTATACAATATTAACTTTGTCAATATTTTCTCAAATAAATGTACTAACAGCTGAGCAAGTTTTTTAATTTTTCTTTTCTAAAAAAATGGCAGCAGATTGCTCGGAGGGGAATGGTAAGTTAGAGAAATTTCAGTCTGGGAGAGACTGGTAATGTAGATTGCTTTGAAATAACAGATTTGTGATAGAACTGTTGAAATGGAGAACCTAAACACATTCAACTCCACACAATCTGTTATTTTTGTACCCTTCGTGTATTTATTGATAAAATAGTATTTTGATTAAGATGCAGTTATGTCCTTTTGTGTTTTAGAGATAGTTGCTGTAATGTGTGTATACATTCCCATGCACATAATGAATGTGTACTACACACGTGGCCAGTTTTTCAGTGAAGGTTGGGACTATCAATGAATATATGTCTGGATATATAACCTCAGTTGCTGAACTCCTGTATATACTAATGGAGTTTTAACTCTAGGTTAATTTTTAACCTATATTTTAAAAGCATTTGGACAAAACTGTTACAGAAATTTGAGGTACTCATGAAATCTAAGTTGTGGCTTGCACACATTAATAATATGTAATAAATCTTCTCCTCAAGTTCATGATGATTAAAGGATTTCATATTAGTGTTTCCTGCAAAAATTTTAGGTCTCTTCTTTGTGACAATTTCAATTGCTTAGAATATGTTTCCTCTACGCATACCATGGTATATGAAGATACTAAAATGCTTAACAGTGTTATGATTGATCTTCCAGTCTTTCTTGACTTGTAGCATGATTTCTTCACTGTGTGAGACAGAAATACAGTAGGCTATAAAAACCAGATTGTACTAGTAGCTTGGCATTGACATTTTGAGACTAATTCAACTACCATGTAAGAACAAAGTTAGTCATATAGCTGTGACAGAGAGGAGGGTTGTGGTTATGATTTTTTTCTGTTTGTTTTTAACCTCAGTTTTCTACAGTGTTTTCCCATACCTGATCAAGGTTTAAATTGAGGATCAGTTGCATTTTTTTTGGCTATTTTTTTGCCATAACTATATGATTTTGATTTTACCTTCTTAAGATTGCCTGACACGGTGATATACAGTGCTGACTATAGAATATATGTTTATTTAAGTGTATTAATATTATTAACATAATACACAGAAGAAGAAACCTGTGTGTATGTATGTATGAAAGTTACAGTTGAGTTTATGATAGTATTCTCGAAATGGGTACCATGGATGGATATGAGTTTAAGTCATGTTTTCTCTCAGGCTGTCTTCAAAACATGAAAATGCATCTGTAAATGAAATTCTGTATCTTCACAGTCATAGTTTGATTTCCATATCTAAACATAATTTTTCTTAGTAATATTTTGGTAGCTAAAAGAGGCAGAAAGAGCTATTTTTGTGAAAACATGAGTATTATTCATTATTAGTCCTTTTAGACCTTCGTCCTTTTAACAATATTGGGAAAAGGTGCAGTCATTAGTATCTTGAAGTGCTTACCTACTAGATGTACTTCTTTAGGTTCTGATGCAACAAATGGTAATGCTGAATAGCAACAGATATATTCATAAATTCAACCACTTAATAAGGGCTAAAGTGAATTAAATTATTTTACAAAGGTCTCATTTGATTATACATATCTATTGTTTTAGCTACAAACTTATATTTCATTGTCCTGATAAAGTTGAGTAAGATTATTACTAACTTGTAAGATTATCATTTCTTCATCTCTTTTACTTATGTTTTCTCCTTTATTTTTCTCTCATACAGGCCATGCAAGTAAAGGTACAGGTCAAAGTGCATGATGTGTCTATGTATTAGATTTAGACATGGTCAGGCTCCAAGCATTATTTCCATTGATTGTAGCAGTGGCGTCACAAAGTGAAGACCCAGGCTCCCTGTACTATACATTTTCTACAAGTTAAAGTGGCATTATTTGACCAGAGCAGCTGAAATTCCCTTTGGCACTCCCACATGTTGATTAATATGAAAATGTGTAGCACAGTTACTTTTTATAATTATTTTAGATGCACCTTCTGCCTCTGCTGTTTTACTGCATTCTGGTTTTTTTACTAAAACATTTAAGCAGACATTGTAAAGGCAATGCCTGAGTAGAGTCATCAGAGACACATGCTTGGTTTGCAATAGTCAAGAAAAATACATGAGAGAAATGTGCAGTAACTTGTACAGTATCTGAGAATAAACAGAAGATTGTATTAGAACAAGTAAGTTTAAATAAGAAAGACTTCAAATTATCCTTTCTTCCAAAATTCAAATATCTTTAGTAAAGATGTGAGATATGACTTGTCTACCCTCACCCTGTGTTGTTAAGGATCACACTCAATGCCATGAAGAGTTTTGCTACAGTCAAACTACTCCAGTTCTATAATTTATTGAATGAGTGCTCACGTGATCATCTTGGGAACTGAAATTTTGAGGGGGCTTGAAAATACTCAAAATATTCATTCCAACACCTTAACCAATTTTGGCTGATTTTTCTTCAGTATAAATAAATTTTCTTCTTTTAAAAATAGATTTATTATTAATCTATTGGAGACTCTCTAATTCTTTTTCCTTATATTTTGTGGAAGAAATGTCTATTATGTGCTGTTTGGAAACTAGATTACGTAATTATTCTTGTTGAGATCCTTCTAGCACAGTTCATTATTTAGGTAGTGTATATATATATTACTTACATAGTTAATGATCTTTATGTAAGAGATGAAAGTATTGTATTTACTCACATATTACAACTGAAACATGATTTTATTGTTATTTAGATGTTTGCCTGTGTCTCTACTTACACATTTATTGGCAAGAATTGTAAATTCACAGACATCAGAATTTGACAGCAAAGGCAGAATGGATTTTCATTATTTAAAACTGTTCAGGTTTTAAGGTTCCCCTATCTTGTTCATACCTAGTTATTAATCTACAATGAGAACAAATAAAATTGGATGTGTAAAATAACCTTGAGCATAAAGATGCAGAAAACTAAACCAGTTTGTCTCACGTTCTTTTTTTTTTTTAATATGCTGGTGAGGTGTTTTGTTATTCCTTATTTAAGATGCATAGTGACGCCACTGGAATATAGTGACACATTGTGGGATTTGTTTGTCTGATGTCAATGTGTAGTACAAGTACTGTCATTATTATAGCCATTACATCACTGCTATTTCTAAGGTGCTTCCAAAAGCAAAGCTGTGAGGCAAAGTACTCTCTTGCAATTGTTAGTTCCTTAAGAAAAGATGCCACATCTGTTCTGTGATCCCTCTGACCTGCAAAACGCTCAACCCCAGCACAGAGATTCACCACCTAGAAGACAGAATTTGCCAAATTTACCACTCAGTAGAATCTGTATGCCTGCTTTTTTTCTTGCAGTCATTACTGTGATACTGTGTGGTAATAATTTGTAAATAATGAATTCTAATGAACTCTGCTGCATCCTTACATGGAACTATGCAATGTATGATAAAAACAGTATTCAGTAAAACTTGACAGAGGGAAAGGATGTGGAGGGATAAATGCAAGCATTTGCTATGGTGTAGTCTTGTATAAGCCTGCAGGCCTAGTCCTGAAATCTTATCTTAGGCAAAACTCCCCTTGCGTGTAGTAGGAGTTTCATCTAGGTTCAGAATTCAGAACTGGGCTGTATTTATGTTGCTGTTGTTTACAGCATGTTCATTAAATATATGGGTCTGTTCTAAATATTTTTGGTTTGCTGTCCTATAAATGAAAAGTTGTCTGTGAAATATTGTTGTACAGTGTCTGATATGAGAAGACAGAGCAGATGTTATTCTGTTGTGCTATTTACTTCTTTGTCTCTTTTGTTTTCCTTTTCCTATTAATTGTGATTTAAAAAAATGCAAGAGACTTAATTTTTCATCCCAGAATTACTTATATTAGCTGAAGCCAAACACCAGTTCTTTTCCCAGAGGCACTTAATTTATTGGCATTTTATTGCACTGCCTTTTAGATACTGATATATTTCAATTGAAACAAGTCAACCACAGTTGTTCATTGAGACCCTGGAAAATAATCTGAAGATTATTGCCTCGGTAACATTGATTTTCTCTCTGTAGCATTTTGAATAATGTCCCATGAGATTTGACTCATTTTTAGTACTGTTTTTGATTTGAGAGGTAAAATCCAGAAAATACAGCTAGATTCATATGTGTGAATACACAGAGAAGTATGTTACTGCTATGAAAATATCTCTGGTATTGTGATTTCTGCATAATCACACACCAGAACAATTCCTTTACATTTCCTACACAAGACTGTACATCCTTCCTCTAATGTAGCACTTTGTATTAATTGCACTAGATCAGGAACATAGTTTCCTTGGACAATTAGGGGAAGAGCATGTTGGAAAAGTACAATCGGTGAATTACACTCACTTTTATATCTATATATTTTTTTATTATAGTCTGGAGGACAAGATCAAGAGAGAAAGAAATCAAAACGTAGAGGGGATTTGTACTCCATACAGACATCCTTGATTGTAGCTGCACTTAAAAAGATGCTTCCTATTGGTTTGAATATGTGCACCCCTGGAGACCAAGAGCTCATCTCTTTGGCTAAAATTAGGTACAGCCATGTAAGTATGTACTTTTTAATGGTTTCTAATGCAAAAAAAGCGGAACATTGTAAACAGAACTTTCATAGAATCATAGAATGGTTTAGATTGGAAGGGACCTCAGAGATCATCTGTTTCCAACCCCCCTCCCATGCAGTAGACAGATTGTCCAGAGCCTCATCCAACCTGGCCTTGAACACTTCAAGGCATCCAAAGCCTTCATGGGCAACCTGTTTCAGTGCCTCAGCACCCTCACAATGAAGAATTTCTTCCCAAAATCTAATCTAAATCTACCCCCCTTTTAGTTTGAAACCATTCCTCCTTATAAGACTGGAATTCCTCATAAAAAGTCTCTTACAGCTTTCCTGTAGCTCCCTTTAGGTAATGTAAGGCTCCTATAAGGTTACCCTGGGGCCTTGTCCAGGCTAAACAATCCCAACTTCCTCAGCCTGTCTCAACAGCAGAGGTGCTTAAACCCTCTGATTACCCCTGTGGCTCCTCTGGACCTGCTGCAATTCTTCCACGTCCTACTTCTGTTGGACCTGTTCCAGAACTGGGTCTCCAACCTCACCTCCAGGTGAGGTTTCATGAGAGCAGAGTAGAGGGAGAGTATCATCTCCCTTGACCTGCTTGGACAATTCTTTCGATGCAGCACAGGATATAGTTGCCAGGATACATTGCTGGCTCACACTGAGCTTACCTGTGAGGTTTACATATCAAAGCAATTAATGTTATTAAATATGCAATGTACTGTAAGCAATCATATTGCTAATTGTGCTTTCACATGAAAAAGTGGTGTGTATAGAGAGCTGCTGGATTTCCATGTAATTTTCCATGTATATAGAGTGTACATTTTTACATTGCACATTTGCTCAGACCAGATAACTGAAATATCATTAGTTGGCCTTAATTACCTTCAAAGTTTAATCCTTGCTTTGAGGTCAAATTAAAGGAAGCCTTTGTCCCATGCCCCTCTAGTTACTTACATACTTTGAAAAAAAAACCAGTTACATTTCAGTATTAAAATATTTAATGTTCAGCATGTTCTTATGGGATGAATCATAATCTGAACTGAAAAATACTTCTGCCTTTCCACAGAGGGACACTGATGATGAAGTCAAAGAGCATTTACGTAACAACTTACACTTGCAGGAAAAGGTAATATAAAAAAAGGTCTTCAAGGTGCTGGTCACAACTGGTTCATTTATCATAACATGTAAAAAACAAAAATGAATGTTAAGATGACAATTTTAATTTAATTGCTATTTTAACATTTTTAAAAATAATTCTTTCACTACAACTATTGTCTATTTGTAGCCTTTTCTGGTGTTTTTAAGTTTCAGGAAATCCTATAGAATGGGACAAGTGTAAAGAATCAAGATAGTGGCAATTTTAAAGCTATAATTACTTGGAATCAACTTGATTCAAGAAGAAAACAAAACTAATTTCAGCTTCTCAAACTGGAACTAATGATTAAATAGTATTTCTAAGAATACATGCATTTTAAATTGGCTATGATACAATAAGAAAAGCTTTCATCATCTTAACACTTAAGAGTTTTGCAACCATGTTTATGTTCCTACTATTTATATGCTGAATACACTGTCAATAGTTACCCAGTAGCACACAGAATCTAACGCCATTTTTCTGAGAAGCTAGCAGATGTTAATTTTGTCCGAAATGGGCAGAAATAAGTATCTATATTTACTGAATTATGAGTATAATAGTGGTTTTAGATTCAGTATCTTCATCAAACTTCTTACCCATTAAATATGTTGGGTTTTAGTCTGATGATCCAGCTGTGAAATGGCAGTTAAATCTGTATAAAGACATTCTGAAGAGTGATGAACCCACTGACCCTGAGAGAAATGTGGAACGTGTGCAGAGGATATCAGCAGCTCTGTATCATCTGGAACAGGTACAAAGGCAAATGTCTGTACTGTGTTTTAAAGCAGCATGGATTGTGATTGGGGATTTTGTAGAAGCTATTTTGACTTCAGTGAGTGTCATTAATAAAGTTTTGAGATAACTTTTATGACGCATGTGCAGATGTGCAGAGTTTTCAATGCAATCTCCTGAAGTGCCTTCAGGGAAAACTGTGGATGTATTTAGCTCTGTAAGATGTTGTAAACACTTACAAGGAGAATAATACAGAGATTGTCCCCATTCATAACTAAAAAATCTGTATAGGAAGAGATGTTTGCATGTGCACTTTTTTTAACATTTCTATTTCTGCACCTGATGATGCTGTAACAACTCTTGAATCAGATACAATTTAAATACAAAAAGGGATGTATGCTCCTCTCACATGAAATTAATCCATCTTATTCATAAGTGATGTAGCACAGAAATCTGCTCACGTAAAAAATTCAGTACGCTTTGTTAGACAAATTAGCCATTTTGGAGCTTACCAAGCAGACTCATAGATGAGATACTATAACATGCTGAGCTTTTCTGCATAAAATGAGAGGGACTGTATGTGAGGCTCCAAGTGTCTTTTTCTTACTCATTTTAAATGAAACACAAACCCCATAATCCCCAAATAACTTTTTCTCAGATGATGGGGGGTACTTGCACAGTTTTCTAGTTTATTAACTGCATTAATCACTAGCTCAATGAAGTATTTAATAAAAGTTGGCTAGTTTCCCCTGTGCATACTAGAAGATACTTTCCTACAGGTTGAACAACCACTGAGATCAAAGAAAGCTGTTTGGCACAAGCTCCTGTCAAAACAACGCAAAAGGGCTGTTGTTGCATGTTTCAGGATGGCACCATTATACAACCTGCCAAGGTAAATGGCTTAAATGTTTATTTTTCTTCAAGTTTTCTTTATGGCTTTGAGTGCAAATGTTGCCCGCGTGTATACCTACAAGTCTGATGATTTTTTTTTAGACGCAAGTAATTATTTTTGAGACAGAACTGGTTAGTTATCAGCTGAATCCTCACAGTAGCAAAATACTTGTCTTGTGGCAAATAATCCACAAGGGCGAAACACCAAAGGTGTTTCACTGCTTCAAAACCATAATGTTTGATTTCACCAGCTGTTCCTCCTATAGTTCCTCATGTTATCTGTGAAAGTTAAGATGTTAAGGTGTTTCTGTCCTTTGCTCTTTAGCCTTTATTCTCTCATGTTTGTATTCTTTTATCTCCTTTTTTAACTTCATGTGGCTACTTTTCTCCTATTGTATGAATGATTTGTGCTTGTCTGAGGCAATCTTTAGCTTCAGGACATAACATGGATCAAAAGGGGCAGAGCAGTGCAGAATGATATTTTGGACTGTTTTGTTGCTCTGTTTCTTACTCCAGGTGACTGTAGATACAACAAAGCCCAAGATAAATATGTCTCAATTTGTCTACTCTCTTAAGCAGAATATTAAGACCAGGCAGCATTGGTGTAATTTCCCTTACTCTGTTCCTTCTCAACAAATTGGGTTTTCTATTCAGATGCAGCTGAAGCACATCACTGAATTTGCTTCTCACCTTTCTCTGCATTTTTAACACTTTTTTGTTCAAAGATGGTTTGAAGAGGATTTAAGAGAAGAGTTGCATTACATTCTTAAAATGCCTTTACTAAAGTACATGCTTATTGCCACTTGTTAAAGTTTCCTAGCTGTGACACTAACATCACAACATTGTCTGCACACATCTTTCTGTAATGAAAAGGTGTTTTTACACTATAGCAACTTCTCTAAGTAGTCACACTACCACCAGACAACCTTTAAAGAACTAAAACAATAAAACTGGTCATAAATCTGTATTTTTGAGAAAACATGAAGAGTCCTCAAAATATGAAAAGTCATAGTAATCATTTACATTATATTTAATTCACAACAAAACCTTTTTTGTGTTAAAAAGACTGAGGGTAATTCTCTCAAACTAGACGGTAGATTTTGAGTTGGAGTTTAATCACAGTTTAAATATGAATGTAAGTCAAATCTGCCCGGTTACTTTGACTTGCAGATTGTAAAGATGAACAGTCAAAACAATAGTAAAGTAAGTAATTGTGGTTTCTCAACTTCGAAACAGGCAAGAGTGGAAACAACAGTTTGGACATAATATCATAAAATAATGGAATTGTTTGGAAAAGAACTTTAAAGGTCACCACACACACACACCCTCCACCCCACCCCCCAACCCCCTGCAATGAGCAGGAACTACTAGGTATTTTGCTAAATTCATAGGTGTACAACAAAGTTTTAAAATCCATTAATTGGTTGACACATTTTTTTCTAGATAAATTACAGGGTTCTGACAGGAAAACAAGGCTATCACAGTATTATGCACCTAATAGTCTATCAATTGAATCAATTGTGTTGTTAAGACACTGCTGAACCCTAGGGAGGTTATTTCAGGTGGGGTATGATTAATTCCAGGAGCTATGTAAATCCCTTTGAAGTAGAGTTTCAAATGCAGCTCTCCTTGTGTTGTATATATCCTCACTTTATTGCAGCTTTATATTGGGCATGTTAATTTTAAATTTGATGGAAGAATCCAGTTAAAACAAAGCAAATGTTATGATATACCCTGTAATTTATCCTAAAAAAGATTATTATCTTTAATGGATAGTGAACTTTTTCTTTTGAAAATTTTCTGGAGATTTAGATGGCTTTCACTATGATGTGAGTTTTATGTTAGTCTCATATTTTGATTTGATGTCCTTCAAAATGCATTCTTATGTGTTTAAGTTTTTTAGGAACTCCAGTAAGATATTTCAGAAATTGAAATGTCTGTTGATGTGTAGGTGTTCGTTGCATGATAGAAAAATTCTTTACTACTGGAAATATTCCAAGTACTCCCTTTTCTGAGAAAAGTCTGGAGATACAAAAGAAATAGTTTGTATTTTACATAGTTTTATATTTTTTTAAAAAAATCAGTTAAGTTGTGAGATACTAATTCTTCATGGTGTGTGTTTAATGGAAGTACACAACTTTGAAACAGTGTCTTGTATGACAATTGTTTTCTCTGAGGTGTTTGTATTAATGTTTGATGTTTTAAGGAAATGGACTTGTAAATAAATTGAAAACCATTGTCTCATTGTCTGTCATGTGTCTATGCATGTAGCAGACGTGTACATGGCAGTTTTTCATACACAGTTTACAAAATACATTCTTTCAGACTACTTTATTGAAATTAACTTGTGTCTTTCTTCAATGAAAACCTATATGCTTTTCTTCAGACACAAAATTAGCAATTTCTTCCTGAGCACCTTTCAACGTGTTTGGCTGGAAAAAGTACATGAAAAAACTCAGTATGACAGGCTTATACTCAAGTTAACGGTAATGTAACTTGTGGAGAGCCTCCTGCTTATGCACACACTTATTCCTTCCCAGCCATGATTTGATGTTATCATAAAACATGAATTTGTACAATTTTCAGAGGGGATTCTGATTGGTCAGTTTTTGAAAGTGGGTAATAAAATGATACCGTTGCTAGCAGGAGAGACCAAAAGGTTGTATGAATGGTCATCCAGTATAAAAGAATTTGTGTACACAGGTTATCTAAACAAGTCACAGAACATACAGCTAATCTGTATATCTTTTATTAGTGGCACAGGATAAAAGTAAATTAAAAGTCTGAGTGGAACAACCTTTGTAAGTCACATACTGCCCTTTTCCCCCATATGTAATGTAAAGATGGAATGGTCTGGCTATTATTATGTGTAGTCTTAATGCCATGAGCTGCATTTTCTGTGAAAGTTAAATTAATGCATAGTGAGTACTAGTAATTAATATGCGAGATACAGAACATTATTGCCTTGATTTGGAACCGAAAGATGAGATTAGGCTTCTCTGTGTGGAAAAATAGGATAGTCCGCACATAACATTCTGGAAAACAGTTGATAATTATTTTGGTGTTGATTTGCCAGTTCTGGTTGTCTCAATGTCCAAAATCTAGTCAACTAGGTTCATACCTCATAGATTTAAATCTCACCTGTTCAAGTGTGTATTTTTTTCATGCTTGCATTAAGGTTCCAGTCCTGCAGTATCATGTATAATACGTTAGCCCTCACAAAGCCTTCAGGATAAAAAGTAATATCTACATACATCTATTTAAGAAATAGTAAGGATGTTCTAAAGTGCGTGCAGACTTATTGCTGAACGCTAGTTATGTTTTGCATTTTGTCTCACTGACCAATCAGAGGACCAGAATTGTACAAATAGCAATTCCTTACTAATCATTAACCACCTGAGCTGTTATACTGTATTCTGTTACCCCTCTTGATCTCACTTTCACAACCCCCCAGGCACCGTTCTATTAACCTCTTCCTCCATGGCTATCAGAACTATTGGATAGAAACAGAGGAATATTCATTTGAGGAGAAACTAGTTCAGGATTTGGCTGTAAGTACTGACATAACTGGGCATATTTTTGAGTGCCCACTTTAGTGTATATATTATGTACTGATGACAGATATTTCATTTCTGTGTACTGTATGTAGACGCATAAACCTAAATTACCTACAGTAATTTTCTGCTGTGGTCAATAAGACATTCATCCTGTGCTACACACTGAAGTGCTCTTATGCCTTCAGACAAACTACGTGGAACACATTCTTGGGAAGAGATATGAACTGTCTGAATATTTTTGTCATGGTAGTAATTCCTATGTTCCTATATTTTTTAAAGCTTGAAACAATTGATCCTTTTTCCCTTTTTAAATTTTTTTTATGCAAACTTTTTAATTTCGGCATTTTCAGTTTTTATAGAAATCAATGTTACTGTTTTCTTGTCAATACTTCATAAAGATAAGTAAATATATGCAGCCATATTCTGCAAAAGTTTATGTGTGTACTTGATAAAAGTGTTTGGTAAAGTTCTGCATTTTGTTATGGAACACTGATTCAGAAAGCCTTCTGCTTCTTCTCTTCCCTCTCTGTAGTTAAGCTAATATGTTTTTCTCATTCTCTGGACAGTTACTTGGTCAGTGCCATTGTTTGACTTTGTTGCTTCTTTCTAAAGGAAGGAATGAGGCCATAAATCAAAACAGCGACTACAGTCCTTTCAAATTTACTAAAGAAGTCAGTTACATTTCTGTAATTACGGTTTTTATTATCATTGCAATAATTCTCCAATAATTACCAGTCCTCAAAGGCATGATAAGTAAAGAGAAGGTGATACGCTGCTTTTCTACGAGTGCTGGCTATAATATATTTCAAACTGTTAAAAATGTTTTGACAAGAGTGATCCTTACATTTGTTGAATCAAAGTTTCCTAGAAATAATATATGGAAGTAACATAAAAAACAGTAGTCTGAATAGGATGTATCTGAATATATTACTTTAAATAGTTAATTTACCAAAAATTCTGCTAAATAATTCACTGGGACTTTCAAGTTTCAGACCACTGAAAACACAATTTCTGCTGAATAGGGTTTCCCTAAGATTTTCACTGTTTCATTTTCAGTCCCCTGTAAATGAGAAACTTGTAATGTCACTATCAAATATGAATAATTAGATTAGACATCCTAACTTCTTATGCAGGCACATAATGATAGGTTACGCTCTGAAGTATTGAATAAGGTGAATATGAAAGTGAATACAAATTAGAATTAAATTAATGAAATGCTTTCATAAACATAGTTACTCAATTATTTTCTTAGCCATTAAGCTTAAGTTGTATATTCTGATATAAATCTTGAGACAGATGCCTCCAAAGAAAGAGGAAGAGGAAGAGGAAGAGACTGAGAAAAAACAGCCTGATCCGCTACATCAGATTATCCTATACTTTAGTCACAGTGCTCTCACAGAGAGAAGGTAAAAATAGCTGTGTTGAACAGCATGTTGAGTGAAAGCATGTGGTTATTAAATTTCTAGTTTTTAGTTAAATCACATTACGGAAGTGATTTAACGTGACTGTAGTTCATCACTGTGCATGGTGTATAAATCTTTGCCTCTCACTTTCATTAGAGTTTTCATGTATTTAAACTTAGCATAACCTTCGTATTGAGACAAATACTGACTATTTTTTAAATGCTAACACTTGGTAAATACCCAACACAAAAATAACCAAGTGTGAATCCTCATAGAAACATAAAGTCTACAGGTGCTGCTGGTTCGTTCAGGGTACCCTCCCCAGGTTTCTTCTGCTAACAGATGTGTGTTCTTATTGGTACTCATTACTTTCTATTCAATAGGTCAAAAAAGGTTTCATTCTTGAGTAGCTTGCATCTCTTTCAGTGCCTGTTTCTTTTTAAATTTAGACTGTTGATTAAAATATCTATTTTGTCTGAGTATTCCAGTGCTTCATTTTTCTGTATGACTAACATAATTTTGCTATTTGACAACTATACTTATTCTAACTTAAAGCTCCACAGTACTCATCTGCACCAACAAAAGCCAATGATCTTTGTTTACTCAACATGATTAAATTGGACATCCAAATATGCCTCTACATTCTTAAAAAGTTACAGAGATTGCTTTGAAATAAGAAAAACACGCTTATGTAATAGTGTTTTAGTGTAATAGTATTTCAAGTAGAGCTGTTTAATAAAACACTCTTTGATAAAAATATTTTTCAAATATTAGTAGGAATATAACATTTTATTACTATATAACATTAATTTATTTTTGCTCTTTATAGCAAACTAGAAGATGATTCTTTATATATTGCCTATTCTGCCATGATGGCAAAGGTAAATATATCATCTCAAGTTTCATCCCTCTTTTCTACTCAGGTATTTCCCATTAATTGTAGATAATTTGAAAATCTTTTCCTTCTGTTTCTTACTTCAACTGCTTGATACCAGTAATTTGTAATAATTGCTAGTAATTATTTAATGAAGCAAATACTATTTAGAGTTATGTATGCATTGAGAAATTTCCTACATTTAATAATTCAAAATTCCAGTAGGAGCAATCCTGTTGGTATCACATCTTTTTGTAATCATTTTGAATTTATTGACACACTTCAGATACTAAGTTGGCAATCAGTTCTTGCAACATACTGATTAAAGCTGACACATGTAAGGAGAGTTTGACTGCAGAGTTAAGTATGGGTATAGATAGAAACATTACACAAGAATACATAGCCTGCAGTTACACAGTGTGTATGTATTTGGATGAATACCCTGAAGTATTCGTGTTAGAGCATATGAGTTTCTTAGTGTGGATAAGCATAAGTGTTTGTGATTTCAGGGATTTTATATCTTTGTAATGCCTTTAATTACTGCTTGAAAACATTTCTTTCATCATTGTTATAGAAATACTATAGTAAAAATGGGCCTGTTTCATAATAAGCAAAATCTTGTGGTCTCTGTTTCTAACATAAAAAGAGCTGTCAGGAAGAAGAAGAAGAGGAAGAAGAAGAAAAAGAAAAAACATTTGAGGTGAGAGTTTAAATAACTTTTTTTTTCATCACCTAACACATCTGCAAGGATAAATGCAGGAATGACAGAGTGTATACTGAGCTTGTTTACTAGGTTATTCATATGAAAGAAAGACAGTGTCTTTGGAAGTTCTGAAATCAAACAACCCTTGGGTAATGGGGGCAGATAGCAGCAACTTCAGGTTTCTCATCTTCCTATTTTTCCAAAATCAGTTCCAGTCTGTATCCATCTTCATTTCTGTTCCCAAAAACAGGAGAAAGAAATGGAGAAACAGAGAACTCTGTATCAGCAAGCTCGTTTACATGACCGTGGAGCTGCTGAGATGGTCCTTCAGATGATTAGTGCAAGCAAAGGTAACGTTCTGAGAAGTGTATATGCTATACATATCATAGGTATAATGCTATTCCTATAATGACGTTGTGTCATTATACTGATGGTAGGTATATCATACACAACTTGTACATATCATATACTATTGTATATAATGAGGCAAAATAAATGTCAATTATACTTGTACCAGATACAATTTCCAGATTGCTCTTTGTAGCGAATACTTCATAATTTCAATTTTTAATCACTGTTTTCACAGGTCATACAGGACCCATGGTTGTTGAAACATTAAAACTTGGCATTGCTATTCTAAACGGTGGGAATACCATAGTTCAACAGGTAATGCTTTTCTAACTATTGCGAGTCTTGCTTGTATAAAGAAGGCAAGGAATGTGAAGAATGCTAGCATTCTGTCATGTGTTTTGTTTTAGTCCATTGTATCTAGTGGGGTCCCTCAAGCATCAGTACTGGGACCAGTCCTCTTCAATCTATTCATTAATGACTTGCATGAGGGATTAGGGTGCACTGTCAGCAAGTTTGCTGATGACACCAAGCTGGGTGGTGTCGCCAACACCCCAGCAGACTGTGCTGCCATTCAGCAAGACCTGCACAGGCTAGAGAGCTGGGCAGAGAGAAATGTAATGAGGTACAACAAGGGTCAGTGTAGAGCCTTGCATCTGGGCAAGAACAACCCCAGGACCAGTATAGGTTGAGGACTGACCTGTTGGAGAGCAGTGTAGGAGAAAGGGACCTGGGGGTCCTAGTGGACAGCAGGATGACCATGAGCCAGCAGTGTGCTCTTGTGGCCAAGAGGGCCAACAGCATCCTGGGGTGCATCAGATGGGGGATGGTTAGCAGATCGACAGAAGTTCTTTTCCCCCTTTACTCTAAACTAGTGAGGCCGCATCTGGAGTATTGTGTCCAGTTCTGCTGCTGAAGGGTGTTCAGTGCAGAGCAACAAAGATGATGAAGGAAGGAGAANATAGGACAAGGGGCAGTGGGTGCCAGCTGGAACAGAGGAGGTTCCATATAAATATCAGAAGGAACTTCTTCTCAATGAGGGTAACGGAGCATTGGAACAGGCTGCCCCAGGGGGGTTGTGGAGTCTCCTTCTCTGGAGATGTTCAAGACCCGCTTGCATCTGTTCCTGTGCAGCTTGGTCTGCTGATCCTGCTGTGGCAGGGGGATTGAAGTAGATGATCTTTCAAGGTGCCTTCTGATCCCTAATGACTCTATGAGTCTATGATTTGAAGCTGAGCAGTGAAGAAATATCAGGGTATTCAGGGTATTGGTACAACAACAATGATCTTACAGCTTGCCAGTGGTTTGCTACTTAAATGTTAACTCAGTAAATTGATAATTCATATAATTTTAATTTAGATTTTCTTACTTTCCCAAAACGTATACCCTTTAGAAAATGCTGGACTACCTGAAGGAGAAGAAGGATGCTGGATTTTTTCAAAGTCTCTCCGGCTTGATGCAGTCCTGCAGGTAAAAGCAGAAATTCTATTGCTGCAGTTCCAGTTTTATTCTCATTGTTGGCTTGTTGCCCATTGCAGTTGGATTTGGTAGACCTAAGCTAGAGGAGTTACAGATTGCTGAACTCTTGCGGGAATATTTTGCCAATCTGAGGAAGAGGAACAGTATGTTAATCTTTTAGAATATTCTTCTAAAGAAGAAAATAAAACAAAGACTATGGATGCCTATGCAGGCTTAGTTTGGAGAGGCAGAAGAGTAAAATGTGATGACTCCTTTACTGGTACCACAACCCTCAAGTTTTATGTCCATGTGGTTCTGAGAATGGAGAAAAGACATCACCGAAGGAAAGACAGACCAAGGGAGCTTTACTAAGCTTTCAGTTTCTGAACACCTCTGAGTTACATAATTTCTCTCTTCATCTGAATCTTCTTGTACATGTTGGTTTGTTAAATATGATGTGGCCAGTGAGACTACAGATATCCATGCCCATGATAAACCAGAACTTCAAATTAGTTAAGGTAAAGGACTCCCATAAAGAAGATGGAAAACAGTCACTGTTTCTAATTAACCTAACAATAGATAGTTTCATTGTTTCAGCCTTTTAAAGCAACAGATGGGTTCTGAAGGAGTTGTCAGGGAAGTGGAATTGTAGAAAGTGCATGAAGACGTGAAAATACACGGAATGAATAGTGACCTGCCATGCAGAAATTGTCACTGAGTAGTTGCAGCCTAATTCAGTAATTCTTGTAATTTTTCCATTAATGTAGAACAAATTAGAACTCACTCAGGACATGCAGTGATGCTATTATCAATTGTGTGTGTGTATCATTTAGGACTTAAAAAGGGCTTGATAAAATGACTTGAACGCTGACAGCAGAATGAAATGGATGCTTTTAAAAATCCTACTGTTTTAATCATGTCACTGGATAGGAGACACTGAATGCATAGCTGTTCAAGTGAAAATGTTAGCTAAGTATACAAATATATATTTGGACTGTGTGAATGAAAGCATTCTGACCGTGAGAAGAATCATCATCTGTTATTCCACATGCTGGGCTGTGCCAAGTTAGCAGAATCAAATTCAAGTATCAGTGTATTTTGACCTTGGAATAGATGGAATTTCTTTTCATATAGAATAAGAAGTTTGTTACTTCTTCTAAATAACATAGTAGTAACATAATCATGCATAATTAATAATGTAAAAATATAATAGACATTGCTTCCACTGAGTAATAGCGTAGTGGAAAACAGTGTGACTGACAAATAACTGCACTAATGTCCTTCTGGCAGACAGGTTTAAGTTAATATAAAGAGTAATATTATGCATTCCTTTTCCACTTAATTTATACCTGATTTGACTTTTCAGAATTGGGCACTGGACAATTTTCATCCCAAGCTCTTTTATTTAATATTCATATAAATAAAGTACAGGGCAATGCATGTCACATTGGATCCACACTCATTCTGGAAGATCTGGAAGAAAATAATTTTCCTTTGTCTACTAAAGTACATTTTCTTGGTTTTTTGGGTTTTTTTTTCAATGTAAGTGTTCTTGACTTGAATGCGTTTGAGAGACAAAACAAAGCTGAAGGCCTGGGAATGGTCACTGAAGAAGGAACACGTAAGTAGAGCGAAATTGATTCCAGTGCTTGAAACATTATTTGTGCTTCCTTCTTTAACTAGAACGGTTATCTGCTGAGGCTTGAGGTTTCTGTTGTTAAACTTACTATAAGTAATTCTAGGCTTGTAGTTCTGACTGTGCTTTATATTTACAAAATTTTTAGAAAGAATTTCTAAGAAAAAGACCCTGTAACTTCCAATGTTCTTATCCTATATTCTTGTTATTTTTCTTTGATCCACAGTCATCGTTCGTGAGCGTGGTATGTTTGGGTTTACAGTTTTCAATACTATTGTTGCGAAAATCTGTTGCAAATATAGAGAGAAACCTTTCATTGCATCTTCTTAGATAATTTTAGGTTTAGCTCTATGGTCTGCAGCAGGTTGTGTGTTCAGCTTGGATAAACAGTTTAATGCTTATTAAAGAAGTGTAATTTATATTTAAGGCATGATTTTAGTTATGACTAACCATTTACTTATTAGATATCCTGTTGCTTTTTTTTTTTCTTTTTTAACCATGGATGCATTAGAGTGCTAAATATTTTGGCTTTGCTTTTTCTGTCTCAGTTTTTCTTTTCATTATTATCAGTCTGTTTCTTTTAAAGTGCTTTAACGCTTTTATAATACTGTTTCTTATTCAAATTCCAGTTTTAAAGGGTGCTGTAAGATTATGTGTTCTGCATACTTAATCATAACAGTTGTCACATAACCTTTGCATTTATATATTTTAAAGGTGAAAAGGTGTTGCAGCATGATGAATTTACTAAAGATTTATTTAGATTTTTACAACTGCTCTGTGAAGGGCACAACAATGGTAAGTGAACTACATTAATTTTGCGGAAAAATGTGTGGTGACTTCTTAAACAGAGATAAATTTAAATTATTCTAATGGGGTTTTTCCTCTAATTCATGTAATTTTCTGAGGCAGAGCTGGCATACCAACAGTTTGAATTGCAGAGATCAATTTGAATATTTAGGTCCTAATGTAATTTCAGTTTTTATGCTGATCATTAACAGTAAAGCCTATTGCAAGTCACATGGTCAAGAGATCTTCAGTTTTATTTACTGTGATCTACTGTAGCTTGATTTCCACCACTTAAGCATCTGTACCAAACAAAGGCATTCTCCAGCTCTAAGAATACATGAAAATAGCCTTATTCCTATATAAATTAATCAACAACAAACCACCTGTTATTTCAGATTTTCAAAACTACCTGCGTACTCAGATGGGCAACACCACAACAGTGAATATTATCATTAGCACAGTTGACTACCTCTTGCGTCTTCAGGTGAGTTAAGTAACAGAGAAATACGGATATAATGTATTTGCCTTTTCTTCATTTTTAGAAATTCACATTTTACTGGAATAAAATGTGAAAACTCTCTCTTCAGGGGTATCTACGGTAAAGAATTCTGATTTAATGTAATATCTTCTTTTAAAAATAGATGACTATTAAGATTCTGTAAGAAACAAGATGTTTGTTAATTATTAAACTTTTCATTTATGCAGGTAAGAACAGTTCAGTAAATACGTAAAATATTAATGTAATGAGAAGCAGCTTGACAAAGAAATACTAAATCTGCTGATGATTCAACTTCTAGTGATAAAAATGCAGGCAGTAAATAATGCATATTGAATCCAAAATTGGAAAATATAATCTTGGGGTTTTTTTGTAGGAATCAATCAGTGACTTCTATTGGTACTATTCAGGAAAGGATGTCATTGATGAACCAGGACAACGTAATTTCTCTAAAGCTCTGGCTGTCACCAAACAAATATTCAATTCCCTTACTGAATACATTCAGGTAAACAATATGTTATGTTCAAGGTACTAACGGTCCCTTTATTTTTCAAGGGAGAAATCTTAGAACAGAAAGTTGTTTTATTTTTCTTTTTTTAATTATAAATAAAAATGTGTGTGTTCATTTTTTTAGGGCCCTTGCATAGGTAACCAACAGAGCCTGGCTCATAGTAGGCTGTGGGATGCAGTTGTTGGCTTTCTTCATGTCTTTGCTAATATGCAGATGAAACTTTCGCAGGTATTTTCAGTAGCCAAGTAATCCTTCTTTGCATGTGTTTGTAAATTACAGTCAAGTTAGTAGGGAAAGCTCTCTGTTGCCAAAAACCTCTCCGTAGTTTCATGTTTCTGTGGTCTTCTGTAACGTCTGCTTACTATGCCCATACACTTAAGCCACTAGGCACTGCAAGACACATTGCAGTCTAATTTACTCACTCATTCATTCTCTCTGCTATGCTCATAAGATTTCTTCCCACCCCACAGTAGTATCAGGATTTTGAGGACACTTAAGTTTTTAATCACAAGTCCAAGTTGGATTTATCATGTTCTGTAGTTAAACTAAGCAGGCCTAATTCTATTGGAGTGGTATTGCATGATGCAATTAAAAATACTCCTTATGATGTGACAAAAGATTACGTCTTTTTGAGATGAATACTGCCAGACTTGTAGTAATATTTCTGCTGTAGTAAGTTATCCTCATATTGTACAAGATTCCTGATGATAATCATAATAAAGTGACAATGAATTGTCGCTGAACAACATGAACTATGTTTAGATTACCACCTTGCAGACCGGTGGTTTTTTTTCAAATATATTTAGGTGTCCACACAAATACAAACAACTTTCTGTATTCTCCATTTTTTTTTTTTCAGGATTCTGCTCAGATTGAATTGCTTAAAGAACTGCTAGACCTGCTGAAGGATATGGTAGTGATGCTCTTGTCACTGCTTGAAGGTTGGACCTGCTTCTTTTATCAGTCACATACAATAATTTTGTTAATCTTTCTAAATTGTGTGTATTTCCGTGTATGTAATGCCAAGAAAAACGATTTCAGATTTATTTAACAATTTTTCTGAAATATATGTAGTCCTAAAAAAGGGGCTGCTACAGAAAATTGCAGAGTTTTAAGAACTTTCTTGTCTGTGCTCAACATGAATATGAAATTGATATATTTAAAATGAAGTAATGCCTAATAACTCATTTTAACCCACTACTTAGGTAACGTTGTAAATGGAACTATTGGAAAACAGATGGTAGACACCCTTGTAGAATCATCTAGCAATGTAGAAATGATTTTGAAGTTCTTTGACATGTTCCTTAAGTTAAAAGACCTGACTACCTCAGATGCTTTCAAGGAGTATGACCCAGATGGTAAAGGCATCATTTCAAAGAAGGAATTCCAGAAATCAATGGAGGCTCAAAAACAATACATACAGTCGGAGATTGAATTCCTGCTGTCCTGTGCAGAAGCTGATGAGAATGATATGTTTAACTATGTTGATTTTGTAGAAAGATTCCATGAACCAGCCAAAGACATTGGATTTAATGTAGCAGTATTGCTAACAAACCTTTCAGAGCACATGCCTAATGATTCACGCCTTCAGAGCTTACTTGAACCTGCAGAAAGTGTTCTTAATTACTTTGAACCATACCTTGGCCGCATTGAAATAATGGGTGGAGCCAAGAAAATAGAAAGAGTTTACTTTGAAATCAGTGAATCTAGTAGAATGCAGTGGGAGAAGCCACAGGTGAAGGAATCCAAAAGACAGTTCATATTTGATGTTGTCAATGAAGGTGGAGAGCAAGAAAAAATGGAACTCTTTGTGAATTTCTGTGAAGACACAATCTTTGAAATGCAGTTAGCGTCCCAGATCTCTGAAACAGATTCATCTGAGAGGCCTGAAGAAGAGGAAGAGCCAGAGCCTTGTTATGTAGTGGACATAGCAGATGAAGAGGAAGAAGAAAAGTCCCTGGAATCTGCTTCAGCATTTGCAATGGCCTGTGTTGCAGTGAAGAAGAATGTTGCAAACTTTTTTAAAATGCTCACTGTGAAGAACCTAAGGAAACAGTACAGGAAAGTTAGAAAGATGACAGTAAAAGAGATGGTGAAAGTGTTTTTCTCATTTTTCTGGATTCTATTTATAGGGATGTTCCAACTGTTCTTTAGTATAGTGTGGGGAATTTTCCAGATTCTCTGGACCACTGTATTTGGGGGTGGCCTGGTTGAAGGAGCAAAAAACATTAAAGTTACTAAAATATTAGGGGACATGCCTGACCCAACACAGTTTGGAATCCATGATGATGTTGTGGAAGCAGAAAAAGCTGAAGGTGCTGAGCATGGCATCAGAGCTGAACTTGTGCAGCTTGTGAAAGGTGAAAATGGAGAAGCAGACATTATCTCAGAAATCTTTGGCATTCCTACAAAGAAAGAAGGTGGTGCAAAACATGGTCATGATGCTGGACTTGGAGATATTGCAGAAATCCTTGGTGCTGATATCCAGTCAACTTTGGAAAACACAGTTCGTAAGAAAAAAGGATTACAGGTATGTTAAAGAGATTTTGTATGTCTTGTATTGCTGAATTTTCTATTAGTAACTTAATTATTTGCCAGTTAGCTGCTTAAGAAGTGTTCCTGATGAGAGCATCCTTGATAATACATAGTTTTGAAAACAAAACAAGAATGCAACCCAGTGCGTTTAGGTTTCACCGCAGTAATTGTTCATTTGACCTTTATTTGAAACAGAAACTGCTAGCAGCTTTTTATACACATTTTCTACTTTAAATCTTTTTCAGTCTTGTTTATTCTCCATATCCCATTTTTTCACAGTA
The DNA here is from genome assembly GCA_013397515.1 of Upupa epops. Classification (NCBI taxonomy): domain Eukaryota; kingdom Metazoa; phylum Chordata; class Aves; order Bucerotiformes; family Upupidae; genus Upupa; species Upupa epops. The sequence continues at coordinate 140,021 of VZRI01012350.1, forward strand.
TATTGCAGTAACTTCTACAACTTACTTTCTCTGTAATAATGCCTTAGCATCTTTCTTCTGCATTCTTTGCTGACAACATACAGCAAAATACCTTTTTTTCCTGTGATTTGAAATAATTTTCCCTGAATTTGTTACCTTAATGTTTCTCATATAATCATTCTTTATTTATATTGTTTTATGAAAAGTATATTTTGTTCCACTCAGCTCAGGTGAATACATCTTAGCATTCTGTTTAAAAATGGATCGAACAAGTGTCAAAACCCAATGCATTTCTCATGTTTGGAAAGCATGATGTGTACCTCTACACTCCAGATCTGTTTCTCCTTGTAAATCAGATACATCTACCCCCTGCTCATTAATCCACTTCTTTATGGAATGCTTTCCAGATATTTTTCAAATCCTCTACAGTACAGTTTCTTGGTTCATTATTTCATTTTCATGCCAATGGTTTTCTCCAAGATCAAAAAAATAAGCAAACTAAAATGTTGAATTGTTGAGAAAGGAATAGAGAGAGGAAACCCACAGAATATTATTGTGCTTCATGAAACCAGAATCTGTCTGTGTCTTGACGACCAGATAGTTTTGAGAAAATGTTGCACAAGTAGAAGTTGTTTTAATACGTTGGATTTCAATTTCATCAGTTGATCTTGACAAAGTAATTAGAGTTTTCAATATCTGATATTTACAAAGATCATTTCAGACATTTATTATATCATTGGTATATTATTCCTCATTTAATGTTTGGAATGAGGCAAACATATTCATTTTATACGTAATTAGTAACTGCACTGAGTCTTTTTGAGTGACATTTGTATTAGGGCATAGTCTGGATGTACTTACCTTCACCTTCAACTGGCTATCATAATGTGGTAGCCATGAATAATTATTCTAAGTTGTTCAGTCAACTGGTTGTTACAGTATTGATAATGCTAAACTGAAAAAGGCTATTGGAAGAATTTCTGCAGTTTTTGCTGTTAAAATATAGCATGAGCTATTTTTAAAGATCAACACTTTAAAACTGCAAAGTGATATAAAATTGTAATTATTGTTATTGTTATAATAGTTATATTGTTATATTGTTATAATAGTAATTATTTCTTAGAGATTTCTTACTAAATTGCTTCTTAGAAACCAAGAACTAAAGCTACAAAAAAAGTCTTTGAATGGTTCCATTGTAAAAGTTAAAATACTTTTTGCAGATATCTGAAATTGCTAAAGCTGAAGCAGATAGAAAAGCAGGAGCTGAGAAGGCTGAGTAAGTTACATAATTCCTGTGTAATACCTTGCTACTTCCTCTTGCTAGATAATTTGAGCAGAAAGAATCTAAGCTATGTGTTCTTCAAGTGGTATTCAAAACACTTTATGTACAATTTTTCTCATCAGTATTTTGAAAGGCAGCTCAGTCCCTAATGATATCACTGGTTAAAAGACGAAGCAATTGATTTTTTTGGCCTTTCATAATTCCGCACCTGTAAATCTGTGGTCATTGTCTTTTCAAGAATTTCTGTAACTCTCTTGAGAAATGAGCACCAGCATTAAAAACATCCTCAACTCTGCAACGTGTCACTACTGCTGTTGACACTTTCCCTACTACACATTTTCAGGCAACACTAGTCACACGGCTTGACTAACCCAACAACTGTTATTACTGGTATTTTCCATGTTCTCAAGTTGTAAAATGACAGCAGTTATATTCCTTTGTCTAGTCATTCTACATAGGACTCCACTATAAACAACTTTTTGAAGCCTTCCTTTCCTTTAGTAACATCCTACTTTTAAGGGGTCACCTGGGCCTGCAGCCACACTGTCAGCTTGCGGCCTGAGGCATGCTCTTAAAATACTTGTAGACACATGCAAAAGATCTAGAGATTCCTGCACGTTGAAAAGCTACACAGATTTTTTTTGTTTTTTTTTTTTTGTTTGTTTGTTTCATATTTAAAATGTTTACTTCATCCTCATTTATCTTTCTCATCTGTCAAGGTTAATTGTTTTTAAGTAATTTTTTTGACTGGACAATGTTTTAAGATCATATACACACTCTATCATGTGTCTAAACAACATACCTTTTATTTTCCTTGTCACATGTATGTTTATCTGTATGCATACTTTAGATGCATATGTCTTACAGGAATGTGTACACATATCTGCATGCTCACTCATGTGTACACTTAAAAGGCCTTTGGGTTTACTTTTTTTTTCCTCATTAAATTATGCCCTTAACACCATCTATGACAGCTCAGTATATTTTCATTTCCTGTCTGTTAACTAGCATGCCATGACTAACACACTTCCTCAATTAAAAAGTCCCTTTTTTGTATTTTATTGCCACAGAATTGTTTTGATATTTCTCTCATCTCTTCCATCCCTGCAGGGATGTTAAACGTAGTATTTCCACTGTTTAGAGCATTAAAAATTGCACTTAAACTCTTCTATGTTTTTGTGGTACCGTATTTGTAAAGAACCCGTTGAAGAATGTTAGTATGACAACAGTAACAGCAAAACAAGTGGTTTCAGTACCTCTTGTTTTATTCAGATCATGTTACAATTATACTGTTAAGTTGGTTAATGTTTAAAATGATCAAATTATGCCTCTTAAAGGTTTTATTGAATCCTATTACTGCTGGGCTTTTTTCTTTGCTGTCTCCTTATTCAATACTAGTAGCACATTCAGTGAAGCACTTCATAAATCCCTAGGAATTTGTTCCAAATCTCTTGTCCACTCATTTACACCTCTATTATTGAACTTATTTTCCCTATTTCTTGTAAGTCTTCTCTTCTGCAGCATGTTCAAATTGGCATCAGCTTAAAAACCTGCAGGTTAAATGACAATTCTGGGGCTACAACAAGGACTTGTTTCTGTAGAAGGCAAATGCATTTTTAGACACTCATTACAATTCCTACTGTAGTAGTAGTGTGATAAAGTGACCCCCATACTGTATTTGTTATCCTCATGCTTAAAGCTTTCAACCACTTTGATGTCTTAACATTCTCTAACATACACGCAAAATCACCTTTTCTTTTCTAGTTAGTAAATACATTCCCCTGTCTAGTAAAGACACAGTCTTGAGGCTTAACTTTCATGAAATTCAGCAGTCCAGTGGTGCACGAGGAATGTTTGTCATCCTCTATGTAATTTCTAAGGTGCAACCCTCTGAAGCAAACTTCCTTGACATTCCTCATTCGTCTCTGTAACAAGTGATCACTTTGACCAAAATCAATTCATTTTATGATACTGTGATTCAGTTATGATACGGAGTACTAAATGCCAATAGCTTTACTTCTCTTCTGCCCCATGCTCAAGAAAGTACACATGAACTCTTCAAATGTTTATGTTCCCCGTATAGATTATCAATGTACATCACTGGTTTTGCAAACATTATCCACTTTACACTTAGTGCAGAAACTTAACAGTTCTATCCTTGTGTATAATTGAAAGAAAAGTCACGTTTTTAACCCTGTGTTTACATCAAGTCTCAAGTGTTTTACTTACCACAGTTATTCTCCCATTGTCATAACTGAATTTTAAGTGTCAAAATTTCTGAATTACAATTCATGCTACATGAATGCAAGTACAATGCAGAAGTGTGGCTAGATATTCTTGTGAAAATAACCTTTCTTCTAGTATGGAAGATGGTGAGAAAAAAGATAAAGCAAAGGAAGTGCAATCTGAGCAGCCAGAAGAAGGGAAAGTTAAGAAAAAGAAGCGAAGGCATGGCCAAAAAATTGAGAAACCAGAAGCTGTTATGGCTAACTTCTTCAAAGCTTTGGAAATCTATCAAACAAAAATGCTTGTAAGTGTTTCTTAAATTCTTTCAGCCACTGAATGTTTGTGTATATAATATAGAACACTTGTTTGATATTGAAGGGAGAAGAGTCATCGTAAATGCACGTTGGCATGAGACTTCAAATGACTGGCTGTACTCAGTCTTTTGTGATTTTTTTTTTTATTTCATTAGTTCTTCATAGAGTTCCATAACATTAAGTTCCAGACTTCCTCCTAAGAAATCCTTCCTTCATATTCTATTTCAGTCTTATGGGACAATTTTAAGCCCATTATTTTTAATCCTGTTTACCATGAAATGGGAGAACAGAACTTTTAATCCTGTTTACCATGAAATGCCCTCCTTCATCAAGAGTGGTGTATGAAGGCAGCACAATTATGTATTTAATTCTTAGAAACCTTGCTGCCTAATGTTCATATCTTGGTATCAGCTGTCTCTAACTATTTTTTCTTCTAACTTTCAGCACTACTTGGCAAGAAATTTTTATAACTTAAGGTTTCTTGCTCTATTTGTTGCATTTGCCATCAACTTTATTCTTCTATTTTACAAGGTAAGCCTTGAAATCATCATTCAGTATACCCTGATTTAATAAAGCCATTACTACAAGTCCTTCAAACAAAAACTAAACATTTAGATATGAAGTAGTTAAAAAAATAAGTAAATTAGATAAATGAGTTAGACTAAGATAACTCAATGAGTGCATATGCTTTAGCTAAACTCGATTTCTTCATACATTTTTTTATGCCTTTCAGGCCCTGCTTTTTGGGGCAATGCTTGCTTTATTTAATTTCTTTTTCCATTCTTCTACATTAATTTAGTAATCTCTACTGAACATCAAATGTTTATTGTCAAATGTATTCTGTGTTTCCACTTGTGAGTATAATTCCATTTTCATACTTACTTGCTCCATTTGCTTTGTTGTCATTGCCATTTTAGTTGTTAGTAACTGTTGCCAATAAGGTATTTGTATTCCTGAATCTTGAGTTATTAGTTGGTTGGTATGAACAAGCAGAAGAAATATAAAGCAAAAGAAGCCTTTTTAATAGTACACAATTCTTCAGTTACAACAATGTTGATCAATGCTTTTCTTCCATCCTTTAAACTCAGTCTTATTTTTTACCTGAATCTTAATGAGTTATTTCAGGTTTTGGCGTTTAACACGATGATGCAAAGTAGAACATCATTAGCAGTCTTTATTAATTTTATTCTTCACAAGCTCTATCCACAAAAGGAAGCAGAATTCACTAGTGGGAACTCCCATTCATAAAAGGAGCACAATTCTCTAAAGTGAACTCTCATCCATAAAAGCTTCATTTCCCCCTTCTCCTTACATATTTAAAGTCCCTATGAAAAGCCCTTGTTTATTTTGATTTTCCTGTTCTAGGTGCAAGTACAATAAAAAGATTTATCCTGTGTTTTCAGTGTTACATTTACTAGTTCTGTTGTTTATAGTGAAAAACTTTATAGAAGACAAGAACACATGGCTAAGCATTCTAGAAGAAACTTGAATCCTGATCTCAAATGTCTTGAAAAGCAGCTCCTACAAACACAAGTCTGTGCTTATCATACAAGTCTATCTGTTACAGACAAGAAAGTCAGTGGGAGCCAAAGACAACTGAACAGGACTTCAGCTGGCTGGGCACCCGGGGCTTTATTTCAAAGGCCAGGTTTTTTCAAGTTGCTGGAAATTTTTAGGGCACTGTCAGTTTTATGGCTTGAGGTACTTACAAACTACTGACTAAACACTGTTTTTTCATTTCTAAGCTCTAAACTGAGTAATGAAAAGGGACTGTATGGGCAACATAAAAAGCTGGTAAAGTGAGAAATCAGGAAGAACAGAGATTACAAAACAAACCCCAAATTCACTCATGGATGACCCTGTCATTGCTTGGTTTATCCAAGATAACATTTTTGCATAAATTTTCATTGTTTTGGTTTTGCCACTGCACTCGCTCTTTCCACATTTTCTTTTCAGTGAGATGAGATGCTGCCCAAATGCATCACTGCTGCCAAAATGAGGGCCATTACTGTTCAGCATATTGCCAAGGGCTGGCTTTGCATATGTCATTTGTCATTACCAGAAAGGAAAAGCTTTACAGCTTCTAGTGTGGTTTTGGTGTGAAAATTTGATTTCTCTCAGGTGACAGAAGAGCCACTTGATGAAGTAGAGGAAAACTCCAACCTCTGGAACACTTTTGATGAAGAGGAAGAGGAGGAAGGCATGGTGTTTTTTGTTTTAGAAGAAAGTACAGGTTACATGGCACCTGCTCTCAGAGCACTGGCAGTTATTCATACTATCATCTCCTTTGTCTGCGTGATTGGATACTACTGCTTGAAGGCAAGTCTTGTTACTAACAGCTATTAGTAATTAGCTGGGACAGCTGCCCTGGGTGAACCAAATGGTATTCCATAGCACAGAATCACAGAAGGTCAGAGATTGGAAGGGACCTTGAAAGATCATCTAATCCAAACCCCCTGTCAGAGCAGGATCTCCTAGATCAAGTCACATAGGAAACATGTCCAGGTGGGTTTTAAACATCTCCAGAGAAGGAAACTCCACAAGCTCCCTGGGCAGCCTGTTCCAATGCCCTGACATCCTCGCTATGAAAAAGTTTCTTCTTGAGTTTATGTGGAACCTCCTATGTTCCAGCTGACACCCATTGCCCCTTGTCCTATCATTGGATGACACTGAGTAGAGCCTGGCTCCTTCCTCCTAACACTTGCCCTTTCCATATTAATAAACATTAATGAGGTCATCCCTCAGTCTCCTTTTTTCCAAGCTAAAGAGCCCCAGCTCCCTCAGCCTTTCCTCATAAGGGAGATGCTCCACTCCTTTCATCATGTTTGTGGCTCTGCACTGGACTCTCTTAAGCAGTTCTGCGTCCTTCTGGAACTGAGGGGCCCAGAACAGAACATAGTATTCCAGATGGGGTATCACCAGGGCAGAGTAGAATCATTCTCAGCAATAAAAAGTGGTGGGAAGGGAGGGTGTGAGACTTGACTCCCAAGATGTGTGTTCCTTATAGACTGTTTAGAAGTTGATTGGCATGTGGGTGGTACTAGCATGATGTTTGGTCTGTTTTTTTAGATATAGATATAGATATAGATATGTGTATAGATATGTGTATAGATATATATACTTATATATATCTAAAATTATATATAACTCTTATATTAAGTACTCTTAAAGAGTACTTAATACCATAGGTAGATATTATGGTTTCTAAATATCTACAAACCCTTACAAAGATGTCCACTGTCATTTTCATAGGTCCCTCTGGTTGTATTCAAGAGAGAAAAGGAAATAGCTAGAAAGCTGGAATTTGATGGACTATACATAACTGAACAGCCATCTGAAGATGATATTAAAGGACAGTGGGATCGCCTGGTTATAAATACTCCGTATGTAAAAATAAATGGTTATGCTCGTTAAGCCACTGACTAGACCCTTCCCTGTACACCTACCACCTACTTCATCTAAAACACATTTTTCACCTTATACTGGATGCTACAGTAATAGCTTCTAATGAGAATTCCTGTATTGTATGTTTATTTAATAAGTACTATCATCATCCTATATATTCCATCTTTTTCGTTCTTCTAGGGTTGCCAAGGGTTGTGTGTTGTACCTCACCAGCTCTCCAAGACACTTCATATCTTATTCGCTAACTGAGAAAGTTTTAAAAAACAAATTCTACCTTTTTCAGTGACTCGTTTCACATTCATATTGTAGAGCAGTACTCTCTTGCCTCCCTTTCCCTCTTCTTAACAAAATTTGTATATGACAAGAGAAGGAAATCTAGTGTAAACCAGCAATGCCAGAATTTGAGTAGGTATGACAGGAGTTTCTGTCAGGCTGCATGCATTAGCAAATACTGTAGTAGTCATACACTGGTTCTAGGAGAGTCACCTGCTGTTCTTTGAGTGAGTGACACAAGCGTAGGCAAGAGAAAGAAAAATATCAGTAAGCTGCAGCAGTCTGTAGGAGTGACACCAGAGAAATATAGCCAGACCTGAAACAATACCTGGTGTACAGGCTATTTTTTCAGAATATACTTGTTCAAAACAACTAGAATCACATTTTGGTACTAGCATACTCAGGCTTAGATTCCCTCTATTCCTTGATAGCATCATAATTAAAGACAGTAACAGAAAGCTGGCAAAGAACAAAAATATTTAAAAGGTGCAGAGTACTTGTGGCTACTACAGTCAGGTATGAGTAAGATTTTGATAAAAACACAAGAGCAAAAACAATTGAATAAATGCATAGAGTAACACTCTGCTGCCAAGTAGCCAAAGCAGCTACACTGTGTCTCAAATGTCAGAATTTCTAAATCATCAAAAACCTTGATTTGTTCTCCTACAAATTAATTTTAAGAAATGTCTTTAATTTCAGTTAGAAATCCCAACTAACACATATTATTAAAGTTGAGACAGAAGGCAGGCAGGAAACTGGAGATTTATAACCCATGTTTAACTGTTGATAACAAGCGGTCTAGATGTCCAGGAGGTTCATCCTCAGAAAAAAACCCAAACAAGCATGAACTAATGAGAGACACTGTCACTTATCCCAAATGAGATGCGTTACAGCCTGTTTACAGCATGTTGCACCGTCTACTAAAGCTGAACAGAAGCATTAAGGCTAATTTAAGCAAATTAATCTTAATCCTTCTCTTTCATATGAACTGATTCTGAGTTTAATGTGGATATTATTCCATCCCAATAGCCATTCCTAGATAGTACCCAGTGCTGTTTAAATACTTAAATATGTTTTCAGTAAGCGGAGAAAAGTTGATCAATAAGGACAAAACGGTACCCCAATAAATGCAGCACCACTGGATGTTTGTGGCAGAAAAGAGATGTGAGCTGGCTCACATGAGAAAAACACTTCGCTTAAGAGTCTGAGAAATCAAGGAAATCAATAATATAGAACATTGGGCCAGAACACGTGATCTGAGTCACTGGAACCATTTACCCTTTTCTGGAGAAATTTCATTTAAAACTTCAGAAAAATTAAAAAATCAAGCCCTTAGTAATGAGGTTATTCACCTCGCATCCCAGCAATCTCATTCTTTTGATGTTACCTCTTGCTTTATTTTACCAATAGTTTCCAATACCTTTAGTTTCAAAAGTTATCTTGAATTTTTTACCTTCCTTCATATTTGCTCAACTTACTGTTACAACCAGGAAATGGGGAGAGAAATTTTTAAGTGTTTCCTGCTAATTTGCATTCTTCAAAACTAGCTTAATATAGCACTGGAAAGAATTCCTGGGCAGTGGTCTTTGTAAGAAAGTTAAAATGCAGTATTTGTTATGATCAAGTTGAAGATGAGGGAAATGTCACTGTTAAGAGAGAACACTATCATGTCCTACTTGCAGGTCAAACCTGATGTATTTCCTAGTGTCCTGGATAAAACTGGTTGCTTATTGAAGCATCCTGGTTGCTCGCTACTCTGGAAAAAAGCAGAGTATTTTTAATAAAAGATACCCTGACACCTCTTCACTATTGAGGATTTACTGCTTCATTTCTTTCTCTCTTGTAAACACAATAGCTTTTCTTTTAATTAGCAGTGTGGGCGTGGCTGCTTGGAGGCAGATGATGCAAAATGCTCTTTAATTGAACTGTCTTGCAGCTTTAGAATGATAAGTTTTGCTTATTTTTTGTGTTCTAGGATGTCAAATCTAGTAGCAACACTACAATACAGCTGAGAACAAGATTACCTCTCATCCCTGCTTCTGCCAAATGATTTTCACTATTTTCTGGGGTTTAGAAAATAGCTTTTTTAATTTCATGTTGACAGATTGTTCACTGATTCCCCAGTGTTCAGCCTCTATCTGAAAAGTAATCCAGTGAATTTTAAAATTTTCTTCTACAAGACTCTTATTTTCCTCTGAAAAATGTTGCCCATCTTGATGCTATACAGAGTTCATTTAGGAGATAAATGACACTACAGCCCCATTGGTCCATCATTAGGTGACAGTATTTAGCCTGCTGTACTTTTGTACCCATTCTTATTTGTGAATGTGAAAAGAGGGTAAGGGGGGGGAAAGATGGTAATGAGAGGAATGGTAAGTAGTAACAGCAAGACAAAATGTCCACATTAAAACAAAATGTTCTCATAATCCAGAAGGCAGCATGTGAGTAAATGAAGTCACAGCAAAACACACACTAATCAGGAACAGGGTATTTCTATCTTTTGGTTATTTTTTTCCTAACAAGTTAAATAACTTGAAATATCTTTGCCTTATCTTATTGTAGGTCCTTTCCAAACAACTACTGGGATAAATTTGTAAAGCGGAAGGTAGGCTGTTTATATTTCTATTGTGTTAGTCCTAGCAATAATCTACTATTCAGGTAATGCAGACAGCTCTGTGTGATATACTTCTGTACATGTAACTATTGAACAAACGAGAACTGATACTTGTTTTGTGGAAGGTATTGTTGCAGCAAATGTCTCCCTCAACAGGCAGCTGTATCGTAGGTGTGAGGAGGGAGGGCAACAGAAGGCTGTGGTTTCCTACCCAGACTCAGACATTCGAAATAACTTTATGCTGTCAATCAGTCACACAGGTCTAATTTACAATCTTTGTAATCTTTAGGACACACAGCCCCCTCATTCCCCTAAAAAAAGAAAAACATGCCAGCTTAAGTGATGGCAAATTATACATAAGCTTTCAGATAATAGCCTGTAATGCTTCTATTTTTATGTTTTATGATCCCACTGCCTAGCTTCCTGGGAGCTCTGGATGTTCTGATAGTGCTAATTGCAAAAAAGTTTTGGGTTTGTTGGTTTTTTTCTGACTACTACTGGTTTAAAGTACCAAGAGTGTTTCCAAGGTCTTTCTCTGAGCAAAAGCTCTTCTACTTTTAGGTTATTAACAAGTATGGAGATTTATATGGAGCAGAGCGCATAGCAGAACTTTTGGGTTTGGACAAAAGTGCCCTTGATTTTAGTCCAGTGGAAGAGAGTGAACCGGAAGAGGCATCTCTTGTATCATGGTAAGACTTCTGAACTTCAGATAAATTACGTGCTGGCATAACTTTGCCATCAAAGATAAAAATGGAATTTGTACTGAAACAAGAGTCATATTTTGCTCAGCATGGAAAATTGAAATGGAGAAGTCTTCCTAGTGTGAAAGTAATATAAACAAGCATTCTGTTTGTTTTAAAACATCCTTGTACAATACAAGTCAGAAAATTACCACCTTGATGCTGACTGGTGTGCTCGGACACCATTGTTATTTTTAAAAATATTCAATGCAGCACTTAAAAGTTCTCTACCTGTTTGTTTTATAAATGACCTCTGTTAAAAACAGCTAAAGTACAAATCTGGTTTTGACAGCAAATACCTAGATGCCAGGTATCTGGTAAAAAAAGTTTTCCTGATGTAGCCCATCACTGAGGATGGGATTTTGAAAGTATCTAAGTCAAAAATGGTTGATGGTGCTACAAGAGTTTGGTTTCCTCAATAGGACAAAACAGAAGCAAGGAGGATTTCTGTTCACATTCATCTAAGGACAAAAAACATTTATAATATGGCAGAGAGCATTGCATTTTCTTGGTAGTTTTGGCATTGTTTGACACTACAGTTTCATTTTTATAAGTCTGGAGTACAGCAGCATTACTCCTACTAAAATTTTTCCACTGGTTTCAGTGCTTTAGAAACTGAGTATGGGTGCTTACTTTAACAATCACTCTGAAAAACAAAGCACCTGCACCACTGGAAAAATAAGCAGCTAGTGTCTATCACCAGTTTTGGTAAATCAATGTGAAGTGCCAAACCTGACCTGTTTTGACTTACAGAATTGAATAGTTAATATTGACACCTAAGCATTTAAAAAACTGTTGTGTTTCCTAGGTTAAGCTCCATTGATACGAAGTACCATGTCTGGAAGCTTGGAGTCGTTTTCACTGATAATGTGAGCATCTTAGCCTAGAAGCATGCTTTGATTTACTCTAAACATGATTATATGTCTTCTGTCATCTGCTTTTATTTTAAACGCACATGCACAAATAATACTGCAATACAAAGCTGTCTTAAAGGAGATTTTTCCTGCTTTGTGTTGCAGCAAATTGCTCTCATGTTTGAATTCTTTTCCTGTTCTATTGGGCAATATGCATCTCCTTCACTGTGAATACATCAGCATCTCCAGACTTGTTGCACCAACTCAGAGCTGATCCAGACCTTCATTTTAACCCAGGACATTAAGAATTAACAGTGCACAGTCTACATTCTATTCTTAAATTGCCGTTTGACACAGTTGGCTAATCCCTTTTCATACGTCCTCCCTTGAAAGGCCTGCATGTATTCAAATTCCTTTTTTTTTTTGATGAATCCTCTTTTTACAGCCTCTTAAGCATGCCCACACAAACAAGAAGGCCATGGTGAATAATGCAAGGATGTAGAAATTCACCGTGCACTCAAAGCAAGCTGAGACATTTTCTTCAGTGAGAGCTTTGATGCCAAAGTGATATCAAGCTTACTGCTCGTTAAAAGAATAAGCTGAATTATGTGCCTTAGTTTTGACTGGGTGTCCTGGCTGACATGGTATTAGACCTGAGTAAAATTTCTGAAGTTGTATAATGCATCTTCTCTCCTTCAGAATCAGTGTTAAAATTTAAAGTACTAAAATTTAAAGAAGCTCCCTAATCAGAACAGTTTTAAAGGTAGGAGATGTTGACATTAATAATTTAATATGATGCAGACTGCACGGAGCTGTGAAAAAACGGAAGGATCATTAGCAGACCTAAGCAACAAGTGAACACTGGAGATGGTATGTGACAACAGGAGTAAAATAGAAGTATTACATTCAGATTACAATTCAAATCAAATCATACATTTGTTTCAAAATCTGAGTGACTAAAAGGAACCTGTATTCTGGACCTAATAAGGCACATTAGCACCGGCTAATATGTTGTCACTTTTCCTTCCTCTGCAGTCATTTTTGTACTTGGCTTGGTATACGACTATGTCTATCCTTGGGCACTACAACAACTTCTTCTTTGCTGCTCACCTGCTGGATATTGCTATGGGTTTCAAGACCTTGAGAACCATTTTGTCTTCAGTCACTCACAATGGCAAACAGGTTAGTGCATGCAGCAAAGGCTTGAAAATGGATGTTGTTTTTAACAGCACTGGAAAAAATCTCATATATATGAGCTACTGGAATGAAATCCATTTGGATCAGGATTGGATTAAAGAACAGATCCCATTGCATCTTCTGTAGCACATGTAATACACGTTAAATTCTATAATATTATAATAATCTATATCCACAGAGTGCTGAGAGCTGAAGTCATTCTGTAACCAGTAGAAAAATACATCTGTTTAGAAAAATGCAAGATTATAAATCATGACCTAAGCAGCTCCTTCTCTATGCTTAACCATGAGCTGATTGGTGATAACTAGTAAGAATTTATCATCTCACCTTAGCCACAGAAGTAATAATGACCTTCACACTGAGATTTCAATGATTAGCTAATAAGAATTTGCTCAGAGATGCAGGTGTTCTGTGCTGTGGAATATATTTATATATAACTTTGTTATGCAAAAATCGAATCAGAACCACAGAATGTTAGGAAGTTGGTCCAATCCCCCTGCCAGAGCAGGATCACCTAGATCAAGTTGCACAGGAACAAGTGCAGGTGGTTTTTAAACCTCTCCAGAGAAGGAGATTCCACAACCTCCCTGGGCAGCCCATTCCAGTTACAGAGGTAACTGTTGAAACTTATGCAGAGAATCATTCCCTGATCTCTAGAGGTGTTATGCTCCTACCTAGCTGTTTAGTGAATTATGTACCCTAACCTAGCAGCCATCAGCAGAACAAAGAGACCACCCACAGCCCATATATCATGGAGAATACCCAAGAAATACATAATCCAATTAATTTCCCTAGTCCAATTCATCCCGTCCTGCTGTCACTGGAAGCTCTATTTGCCAGTTTGTCTGAGATATGCTCCACTTACAGACAGATTCCTGACTCTCTCTGAAAACAGACTTGCTTTTATAGTGTTCAGCTGGATGAACAGTCCTTCACAGATACCTTTTTGAAGCAGACATCTGTTGTCATCCACCTTATCGGTTTTCATCCAAGGTTGTCCGAGTCCTGGGCCCAAAGGAATGTTTCTCTCACCCACGATAGCTGGCTATTTGCTCCCACTGCAGCTTCTCTGTGGGGGAAAAAAATCCCAAATCATCCATGTGTCAACTTTAATTATCAGCACTTCAGCAGCAAACTAACAAAACCAAGATTGTCACTAACACAGTTGTAAACTTACATTTCAGAAATTTAACAGAACCAAAATTTAATTTCAAACACACACATTCAATCCAGTTTCTCCTCAAATGCAGTAAGACGCAGTAGCATACATTCTAAGCCCACTCTCATGCCTTATTAGACTTGTCAAAGCATTTTAAACTACATAATGTTTTAGAAGAGGTGTAAAATATCCCCTTATCTTAACTCTGACATGATCTTTGTGTTTGCTTCATCCTTTATTTCAGCAGAATTTGACCAATGAAAGTTTCTTCCTTTATCAGGGAAGGAATTTTCTAAAATAACATCTCTAAGAGTGTTTTCAGTGTCTGTATAAAACCCAATGAAATCTCCGGTCATTTCCCCCCAGGCTCTATCATATTACTTTTAATGTAATGGTTGATGTATTTTCTTGATGAGATTTTTCTTAATGCATTACTCAAAAACAAGCCCCATTGACAAACCTGTTTCAAGACCACAGCTTTTAGAACATAATAGGTGAGGGTTAGTTTTTCTAATCTTGTTGGTTTCCTGGATGGCAGATAGGAGCACTGAAAGCTGCAGTTTTTTCTGTTCTCTTTTGGAGCACACTTAGAGATCTGCAGAGTGATAAACTGATGATAAGCTTGTTCCTTGATCCCTTACATCTGCTTTAAAGGAGTAATACCAATTGTTGCACTTGCCTAAATCAGAACCTCCTCTCAAGAGCTGCATCTTTTAATGTCAAATCCAAGAAAGAGTTTGATTTAGTGTCACTAAGTACTGGACTTTTTCAAGCTAAAGAATTTATTTCCTTAAAAGCAGGACCTGAAGATTACTTTGTGGTTATATAGAGTGTTCTATCCACCTTATCAATAGCTTTGCTAGTCAGCTTTGGAACAGAAAATAAACTCTGATAAGTCATAGTAAGTCACTAAAATTGTTCATCGAAGTAACTAAAGGGGTTTACTTGTTAATCAATGTTCACTGTACATCCAGTTTTTCAATTTACTAGAATTTAATGTTATATTAAATAGTTCGTAATCATTGTCCCTTTGATTTTCCCATGAGAGCAGCTATGAGAACTGCTACCTTTAGTCTCCTTATTGGGAAAGGTACAAAGTGTTACACTTTCAATACTTATGGCAATACCATGAGCCAGCTTATTTCTTCTGAGACAATGGAATTGAAATCTACTTTCATGTCTCCTACACAGCTCGTGCTTACCGTAGGACTTCTTGCTGTAGTAGTGTATCTCTACACTGTTGTGGCCTTCAACTTCTTCCGCAAATTCTACAATAAAAGTGAAGATGAAGATGAACCAGACATGAAATGTGATGACATGATGACGGTAACTAAAACATTACTAGCATGCTTCAAATTTCAACCTAAAGAAGATGAGCAGAGAGGGATGCTTTCGTTGTTAAATTCATCTGCTACATACTGTTGTAATAATGTGACTGGTCTGGAAATTCCCTCCACATTTTCCAGTGGTTTAAAATCAACAGTGAATTAGAATCATTATAGCTGGAAAGGACCTCCAGAATCATCAAGTCCAGCCCTCATTCCAACATCTCAGCCTGTTTCAGCAACCAACCACTCTCTCAGTAAAGAACTTCTTCCTAATATCCAATCCAAACCTTCCGTGATGCACCTTAAGGCCATTACCCCTCATCCTATCATTTGTAATCTGGGAGAAGAGACCAGCACCAGCTTTGTTACAACCTCCTTTCAGGTAGATGTAGAGAACAATAAGGTCTCTCAGCCTCCCCTTCTCTAGACTTAACAACCCCAGTTTCCTCAGCCACTCCTCATAGGGCCAGTTCTCCAGACCTCTCACCAGCCTTGCTGCCCTTCTCTGAACCCACTCCAGCACCTCAATGTCCTTCTGATACCGTGGTGCCCAAAACTGGACTCAGTAATCAAGGTGTGGTCACACAAGTGCAGAGTACAGGGACACCATCAGCTCCCTACTTCTGCGGGTTACACTGTTCCTGATCCAGGCCAGGATGCTGTTGGCCTACTTGGCCATCCAGGCACACTGCTGGCTCCTGTTCAGCTGGCTGCCGACCAGCCCACAGGTCTTTTTCTGCCAGGCAGCTCTCCAGCCACTCTTCCCCAAGGCTGTAGCACTGCCGGGGGTTGTTGTGACCAAAGTGCATGACCCAGCACTTGGCTTTGTTAAACTTCATCCCACTGGCCTCAGATCATCACTCCAGCCTGTCCAAATCCCTCTGCAGCACCTCCCTACTCTCAAGCAGATGGGCACTCTGCTTAATTTCATGCCTTCTGCACATTTACTGAGGGTGCATTCAATTCCCACATCCACATCAGTGACAAAGATGTTAAACAAGACTGATCCCAAAACTGAGCCCTGAGGGACACTGCTTGTGACCGGTTGCCAACTGGATTTAACCCCCTTCACCACAACTCTCTGGGCTCGGGCATCCAGCCAGTTTTTAACGCAGAAAAGAGTCCACCTGTCTAAGCCATGAGCTGCCAGCTTCTCCAGCAGAATGCTTTGGGAAATGGTGTTGAAGTCCAGGTAGACCACATCCACCGCTTTTCCCTCCTCCACTAGGCAGGTCAACTGGTCACAGAAGATCACGTTGGTTAAACAGGTTTTGCCCTTCATGAGCCCATGTTGGCTGGGCCTGACCCCCCCTGTCGTCCTGCACTTGCTGCATAATCAGCCCCATAATCTTCCCCGGTACCCAGGATAGGCTGACAGGCCTGCAGTTCCCCTGATCCTCCCTTCTTGTAGATAGGTGTCACATTTGCAGGTTTCCAGGGACCTCCCCCATTAACCAGGACTGCTGATAGATGATGGAAATAGGCTTTGCAAGTTCCCCCAGCAGCTCCCTCAGCACTCTTGGGTGGATCTCATCCAGCCCCACAGACGTACGTGTATCCAGTTCGCTCAGNTTTTTCCTCAGCCTTGATAATGACGTTCACCCTCACATCCAACAAAGGATGGAGACTCTCTCTTGTTCTTTTTTTGTTGCTAATATGTTTGTAAAAACACTTTTAATTATCACTTGCAGTGGTGACCAAGCTGAGTTCTAGTTAAGCTTTTGCCTCCATTATGTTCCTTCTACACAACATAACTAAATCCCTTCTGGAGTAGCCTGCCCCTTCTTCCAAAGGTGGTAGACCCTCCTTTTCTCCTAATTCACAGCAGAAGCTCCCCATTCAGCCAGGCCACTCAGTTTCCCTGCCAGTTTGTCTTATGATGCATGGAGACAGCCTGCTCCTGTGCCTTTAAGAGCTCCTTCTTGAAGGAAGTCCAGCCTTCCTGGACCCTCTTGTCCTCCAGGACTGTATCCCAAGGGATTTTCCTCAACCAGTGTTCTACACAGGTTGAAGTCTGTCCTTTGGAACTCCATGGTAATGGTTCTGCTGTCCCCACTCCTTACTTGTCCAAGTATTGAGAACTCATTTCATGGTCCCTAAGCAGAAGACAATCTCCAAACCACCAAATGACCCACCAGTCCTTCCCTGTTTGTAAATGACACATACAGTGAGGGATCTCCCCTGGTGGGTTCACTTACCAGCTCAGTCAGGAAGTTATCTTCCACACATTCTAGGAACCTCCTGGCCTATTTCCTCTCTGCTGTGTTGTATTTCCAGCAGGTGTCTGGTAAGTTGAGGTCCCCCACAAAAGCAAGGATTTGTGATTTTTTCGGCTTCAGCTAGTTGTCTCCAGAACAACTCATCAACCTCCTCATCCTAGTTGGGTGGTCTATACAGAACTACCAACAGGACATCCACCTCATTGGCCTTCCTCAACTTCACCCATAAACATGGACTGTCACACTTGTTGACTTCCATGCAGTCAAAACACTCTGTAATACAGAGAGCCACCCCACCACCCGTTCTGTCTTGTCTATTCTGTTTGTAGAGCTTATAGCCATCCATTGCAGTACTCCACCCATGAGAGTCATCCCACCACGTTTCCATGATGTAGTTACATCATAGCTGTTGTGGTGGGCAATGGCCTCCAGCTCCTCCTGTTTCTTGTCCATGCTGGGTGCACTCGTGCAGATGCACTTGAGCCAGGCTAACAACCCAGCAATGGCCTGTGACCACACGGCCTCTTTCTTAAGCTTTTTCACCTTGATCTGCCAAACTGTCACAGGGAAGGTTGGCTCCAAAAGCAGGTCAGAGATGACACCGGTTTAGGAAGGCACGCTTGATTTTCTTCCTAAATACTGGGGTATAGGATTTGCTGAGAAGCTTTTACACATGAAAATGCCAAATCCTGAAATTGTATGAAAGAGTTCATGGTCAGTCAGGAAAGTGAAGCTGTGGTATCACAGCACAAATAAACTGCCCCCAGTTCAAAACACAGTGTTCTCCTCCAATAGTGCTGCCTAGCCTTACCTAGGTTATATGAAGTACATGATAGTCTGGAGCAGACTTCTGTAACTAGTGCTGAGAGCACTTCCAGTTAGTAATTTAGTCGTTAAGAAAAAAGTAAAGCATTACTAAAGAAGGAGGAGATCAAAACTTCTTACAGGTGATAAATTAATGCCACTTACTTCTCCTCTGATTTCCACCTATGTTCTCACAGGTGCTTATTCTGGTATGAAGTTTATTTGATCTTTTCCCTGGCATTTGTAGTGTTCTCTGTAGAAAGGTGCAATATTCTGAGTTTGTGGCCAGACCATTTCTTGTCACTCACTGCCTGCTGTTCATGCCGAAGATAGAATAAAGTGCCTCAGAAGAGAAGTGTGTCGCAGATTGCACAGAGTTGTCTTCCCTATTCTTGAACTTCCTTTCGAGCACTGAACGCAAGGCAGACATGCAAATGATGGAAATGGTGAAAACTGCCCGACTGTTATTATCTAACCAGTTTCTCTGAGCACTGAATACAATGGCTTGGTCATAAAACAGGGGCAGGACTAATTGCAGTAGTGAAGCTAGGTTACATTTTAAACAACTCCAACAAAGGTTTTTCCATGAAGGTTTGCATGTTCAGAAAATAACACAAACAACAATACCATCTTAAAGTGATTTCTTCTGCATCGAATGGAACAGAGGCTATGTTTTTCATATCATAAATAACTTACAATACACTAAATCAGATCTCTACTATTGCAAAACGAAATCATCCAGAAACCACCTAAGCACAGACTGACCTTACCTGTTATGAGTGTGTGACCGTTTAACCTCTGGCAGTATTTGCTGACATCTGAAGTCTCGTCATGGAGCTTAGAGAAGATGTCCTCTGTTTACTCAAAGCAATTTAGAAGCTTATGAATTAATGTGAGGGGTAGAATGTAGCTGAACATAGTAACAAACAGCAGAAAAATTCTCTCCAAATGGTCTTTGTAAAACTCTAGGGAACGAGGAGGAACTAATGCTGATTCCCCCTTGTAGTAAATGCACTTAAAGGTTTAGTAACTGATTCAGTCAGTATCTGATTGTTGGACAACGTGTGTGATACAGCAGGCAAGATCATTTGTTACTGTGATCAGTGAACAGAACGAGCAGAGCAGAATAGTTGCTTTGAAGAAGAAACAGCTAACAAACAGACCCATTCATGGGAAATATATCTGTTCTTTTTAGTGTTACCTGTTCCACATGTATGTTGGTGTAAGAGCTGGTGGTGGCATTGGAGATGAAATTGAAGATCCTGCTGGAGACCCTTACGAAATGTATCGAATTGTCTTCGACATCACATTTTTCTTCTTTGTCATCGTTATCTTACTGGCCATTATTCAAGGTACGTTACTTACCTTAGTAGAGTCTGTCACAACATAGTTTAAGTTCTGCAGTGTATTTAAAGGATGTTTGTGCTGAGGCCGTTAGCAGTATTGCTATAAAGAGTTATTTCTAAGCTGATAAAATAATTGATTTTGAAATTAATAATTTCATTTTTAATTAATGTACAGTGCATTCTCCCAAGCACTTGACAAATCACAAGACCTCTTTTCCATGACTGCCAGTATTCAGCATTCAGTGTGTAAACTGGTAGAAAAAAACTGAGGAATAGCAATTCAAATATGAAGCAGCATCATGAACTGCTAGAGCAACCTGTGGGAGAAGAGTTCAAATCTGCTGAACAAAAGTTGGGATACAAGAGTTCTTGAAGAAGGAGAATGGTAATTCTTTCATGTGAACAAAAGAGATAGGCTTAACTGACCAAAACAGAGGTAAAGAAAAGCCTTTCCACTCTGAAGACAGTGCAACAGTACTTGAGAGAAACACATGCTTGACATGTGGTGTAAGTAAATGTTAGATACCTGGAAAAGGATAGATTGCAACTTGAATTGTTCAACCTAGCCACAAATACACTGAATTCCTAAGACTACACACAACATCAGACAGAAATTTCTCAAAGTAAGAATATTGCTAAGTACTGAAGTGTTGCTTCCTATTTCCTTTTGAAATAGGTCTGATTATTGATGCTTTTGGTGAATTAAGAGACCAACAGGAACAAGTGAGAGAAGATATGGAGGTACGAGTAATCACACTACGTATCTTATTACTGTTAGTCACCTATGTTTTTACCAATTAAAATCGCATACTGGAATTAAAATTTCTTTGTAACCACCGTTTCTGTTTCTAGACCAAATGTTTTATATGTGGAATCGGCAATGACTATTTTGACACAACCCCACATGGCTTTGAAACACACACGTTGCAAGAACACAACCTAGCGAATTATTTGTAAGTATATTTCATTACTGTAATTAAGACACAGACCTTTCAGTTCCAGAGCAATTTCAGTTCACACAGCGATGACAATCCGAAGCAGAATTCTGTAGAACTCAGGAATACCTCCATTCCTTTCTGGTCTCCCCTTCTCTACTGCACAGTGCTAGTTATCTTTAAAGTGCTCACCTTACACTTGGAGGAAGGAGATGACCAGATCATCATTCCTTTGGAAAAAGAAATCCAAGTATATGGAAGCAGCAGGGAACAGCAACTGAATATGTACTTTAGTTTGGAAGTTTTGACTGTGACTGCTAGGGGGCTTGGTAACAGTGAAAATCACCCTCGGTATGACGAAAAAGAAAACCTGAACGAAACAATTAAACCAGAACAAAAATCCCAACAGCGCATTTCTGGAAGATGGCTAAATGATAAGCTACAAAAAATAACGTAGGAGTCTGATCTTCCCGAAACCTCAAAGCAGTCAGCAGTTGTGTGTTTAGACTGCTGCGCAGACTCCCAATACAGTGATCTTCTTCTGTTAGTACATACATAGCAGATCAAAGAGGGCGTTTTAGAACTTAATCTGATGGCATCAGCTACTCATACAACAATGATAATTATGTGAGAATTGTGTCAGCAGACCCAGAGGACCTGAGCTAGTGGTATCTTACAGAAGCTACACAATACTGAATCTCAATTTTTAGAAAGTGTCCTCCTGGGGTGGATGCTGCGTGATTCTTCGCACAGCAACTTTAACTGCAAGGTCAAGGCACTTTGCTTTTGTAAGGCAAACTTCATTAACATCCATGGATTTTAGCAGTCTACAGTCTCAGAGTTTTCTTACTACACTGGCACTAAAAAAGCCATTTACTTACTATTAGAATATATAGTGAACAATCTTCCCAACCTGGCTGCCCCTTAACTAGACTGTTCATATATATCCTTTCTTAACAATGCAGGTACGTGGTTTAATTCCAAATGTCCTGCTTTAGAAGCAGCTGAGAGTTAATAGATAGATGATTATTAGTACTCTATAGCCTTCCTAGTTACTTTAGGCTCTTACATTTGGGTGAACACCAGTATCTAAGACAGACAAGCTCAGCTGTACAGCATGAATGCTTGCAAGTCTTCGTGCAGCTGAATATTTGCCATACTTCAAAGTCAGGCATAGTAGCCATAGTAACTTCTTCCAAGGTGAGACTTTAGAGTCTGTTTGCACAGGAGGTGGCATATGTCTAATTCAGGTATTGCTCCTAGCAGTGAAATCAAGAAAAAGCTTAAGCACGTTTCCCCATTTCCACAGATTATCTATCTGTTAGCAACTTTCACAGTGGATGTGCTGCAGGACAGAATTTTCTCCCTTAACATAAGTGCTTTAGATGCCTTGCAGTAGCATTAATTTTCTGTCTAGGAAAGGTGAGGCAGAGATGTTACCTTTTCCGCATTAATACTGGCTTGATGTCCTTGTTTCAGGTTCTTCTTAATGTATCTCATTAACAAGGATGAAACTGAGCATACTGGCCAGGTGAGTGGAAAATACAAGTTCAGGTTTTTTTCTTAAGATTACGTCTCAAGTCTATCTATCTTCTCCAGCCCTGTAGCTGTGTACCACCAAGGCATGCAGATGATGCCACCACCCTCCTTGAGAGTCTTCTGAAAGGAAGAGTTAAAAAAATAGACGGGGTGGACTGCACTGATGTGCTGCACTGCCCAGCACCGAACTCCTGTCAGAAGTCAGTTACTAGTAATTATTGTCATCTCTGAAATGAAACACTGAAATGCATCACTTGTACCTTATTCCCAAAAGATGAAGTAGTTGTGCTAATATATTTCTAGTCTAAATCCATGCATCTGTCTGTGTAGAGGGATACGTGGATGTCTGTAGGTACGCGGAGCATTTCAGGCCCTAGATGTATGTAAGATATAATTAAACCCTATTTTCTAACTTATCTCAAGTAAGAGGCTGTTATGCAAACACTACGTAAGTATCTTCCACACTTCAATGTTTTCCAAGCAAACTAAAACACATTTTAGATACGCAGACTATGTACGGGTTTGCTCTGATTTAACTAGACTGATTAATTTACACTCAGTTTTTCTAACAGGGCTTAAATTTCAGTTACTAAATCAAGACAAGTGTAGAGCATCACTTACACAGAATGTTCTTGGGCTGTGATCTTTGTATTCCGGTGTCTTCACAAAGTAATAGGTGCAGCACCTGGTTATCATTAAAAGTTTTATCTAAAGCCCTAGTTGCAAGGGGTCTGCTAAAATAAATACTCTCTCATTTGCAGGAGTCATTTGTGTGGAAGATGTACCAAGAAAGATGCTGGGATTTCTTCCCAGCTGGAGACTGCTTCCGGAAACAGTATGAGGATCAACTTGGCTGATACCACAAAG
This sequence comes from Upupa epops, assembly GCA_013397515.1. Taxonomy (NCBI): domain Eukaryota; kingdom Metazoa; phylum Chordata; class Aves; order Bucerotiformes; family Upupidae; genus Upupa; species Upupa epops. The sequence goes on from VZRI01012350.1 coordinate 163,102, forward strand.
GAAATTATTTATTCATGAACTGTTAAGCTCTAGTATCCAACAAACCTTCTTTTCACGGTGTAATTTCACAGCTTGCGTTTACTTTAAATGTCTTTAAACTTCAGGACATACATAAAATTTGATACACTCTTTCACAGGCTTTTTGTAACTACTATGTGTTTTTGGAATTTTAATTACAAAGAAGTAATCTATGCCAGATTAATTTATGCCTTCCAGCTCAAAACATGGTCTGAAGCGGTAACTGTTTTACCACATCATCAACACAGTGTTTGGCAGTACAACTGAAAGGGCTAAAAGGTGTCTGAAATTGCAGAACATCTGACATTCTGGAACTTGAACACCACTGACTGCTGTCCGGACTTCCACCCCAGTATCTGCTAGTGAATGCATTACGATGCAGCTTGGAAAGCTTTAAGCAGTTAAAAAGGAAACATTTTCAACCACTTTATTGACCTTGAAACATTAAGTGCCTTAAACCTATGTAGACATGGCTATGCAAACTTTTTCTTTACGTTAGCACCCTAGGTGAACGGATCCATTAGCTGTATGGCTTTTCTTTCTTTATGAAATTGCACTTGAAGTTTGTTTCTGTACTACCTTCAATAGCAGCTTGTTAAACGCTGCTGTTAACAGACATGCCCTGTATCAAAACGATCACCACTGAAATCTTAGGCCAAAATAAAATAATGCTCCATGGTCACCTGCAAGTAGAAGCTGCTAGGATTATGCGGTTTTTTAGTTCTAACAAGAAGTGCCCACCGCAATAAAATACTATAAACCAAGTATTTCCTTTGTGTTGTTTTTTACGGAGATGTGCTGTGAAGACGGTGACTTAAAAACACAGAGATTCATTGTTCATTCATAGCTTTATTGTAAGGACTACATAGAGCAATTACTACTTGAAAGAACTCTTAACGTGCTGTAGCCTGCATCTATAGCAAAGAAAAATCCCCATTTCATCACAACTTTTAGACTATTTTAAGAATATTACTCTTAGACAGTTTTCAGTTGCACCTGTAAGACTTTTGGTTGCACATAATTTTAGCTGCCAGCAAAGAAAACGAGGAATTTGGCACACTGAACACAATGAAAGATTGTATTTTACAGTTAATGGTCGCTACATTCAATTGTTCACGTCAGAAAATCTGAACTTCAGGAAATCATGCTGTCCAGCCAATCTTCAAGCTCTTCCTCAGTAACATTTTTAGATGTTCGTTGCTGTTGCTGTGGTGCTGCACTCTTCTCTTCTGGGATATCTACTTTTATAGGGTCTAGAAAAGTGAAAAGAACAGATTTGAGAAGACGGAAACAATTCCATCCCTGCTCTTCAGCCTGGGTCATTTTGCTTTTTAATGCACAACAGACTCTTCTTCAATTCGAGCATCAAGGAAGAGTTTCATGTAGGAAAGAAGCAGGAGGCCACAGCAGCCTACTGCCTGAATGGTTATTGCAGGATGATCACAGTCAATATTCTGACGGCAGCGTGTTCTTAAGAGATGTCTCTGTGCCTTGGAGTGGACAGAATGACATACCACTGAAACGGAAGAGCATTTCAAGACTGTCTTCAGCAACAAGCCTTGCTGTGTGGCTAGTGGTGACATCTCAAATGCTCAACCATCTTGGACTTAATTTTTAAGATAGCAAAAAATGCACACACAAAAACAGAGATGTTAAAAAGTCTTTTACAGCATTGTGGGCTAGGGAAGAGTAGCAAACTATCTCCATTAAAACCAACAAACTAATGTAGCTTCCGGGAATGCAAAAAAAAAAGCAAGAAGTATGAAAGCTTGGGAGATGTTTTGTTTCCATAATTTTGTTATGGAAATTTATTATTTATCTCTGAGACTGAAGTTTGAAAAGAGCATTTGTCACAAGGCCTCAGAAATAGCCGTCAGTTCCTCTGTATACTATTGGCACAGCGAACTAAGTGCTGGAGTTTCACAGGAACCTCATCTCTCTCTCTCTCACTACAATTTTCTAGCAGTATGTTTGTTTTTTGTAATTTCACTGAAGCCCAGTGTGACCGTAAGGCCACTGCTGTTCTGCTGAAGAATTTCCCTTGATGCTTGAAACAGTATTGCAGTAGGGCATTAAAAAACTGGGTGAGAACACAGCCCCAGGTAAATGCAGCATGATAGAGATGGTGACAGCATTACTGTAGGCTAGCTAATCAGCAAAGGAAAGAGCACTGGGAATCAAATCAGGGCATGCTGGGAAGAAGAAAAGTCTTACCTTTTTCCTCACAACTCATTTTCACATCTTTCTCAGTTGATGTATTGTAGGATAAACCACCTGACACAGGTCTGTTTTCTGCATGAATGGGAGCATCTAGATTTAGGAGAAAATCTAGTTCTTCATCCAAGTGGTCAGTCTCTTGCTTTGATGGTGGATGAGCTTTTTGAAATGGTTCTGCTGCACTTGCACGAGGACCATTTTTACTTCCAGACTCTGATGAGGCAACAGAATCATTAGTGGGATGGGAGACCGGCGCTGGTTCTCTTTGAGCCAGAGGCTGTCGAAACAGCAGCTCTCTCCTCTTGCTGTCCTCAATAATTTTAGATTTCATTTGTGGGAGCTCTACAGGTGTCGATGCCTAAGGGTAAAAGAAAGGTCTTGAGTATTTGCCATGATTAGCTCCATTATTACCAATTCTGTCTAATTTGGACTGCAATTCATGCTTCCTACATTGGATCACTTAAGAAGGCACAATGAATTTCAGCAGACCTGAACTCAGATGCAGAAGTAAACTCAATTTAACTTGCTGATACCATTACAGAAGCAACTACAAAATACAAATTCCTTTTATCCCTTATAACAGAGACTGTGTACTCAATCAGCAAGTTGTGGTGTTTCACTAGTATTTACAGGAGAGTTACTCTTCTTCAATTCTTTTGCAATGAAATCCCATCAGCACTCTGAATTTTGGACTGACTCAAGTCAGGATTTGGGTAGAAACATTATCCCATATTAGACTGTTTCTCCAAAATTCCAGTCTTAAAAGCAAACCATAATGCAGGCTGCTGCAAAATCATTTAGCCCAAGTTACAGCACATATCTGTATATTTTGAAATTTAAAATGAAATTAAAAGCCAGTATCAAATAGTGAAACAAGAGGTGGCAACTCACTCATTATTTAACCATCGACACAGATTCTCTTATCCAGATGCCATGGCACTAACATCATTGCAGCCTACCTGATGACCACCTGACAGCTCAGAATGGCAAGATAAAAACTAAATGCTTTATAAGCCTGATAAAAGTTAAAGACCACGACTAGAACTCTTAAGGCAGTAGTACGTAAACTAACGCGTATTTGCAGGTTCCCTTAGACATCAGATCTGCAAACACATTTGCACTCCCTTAAGAAAAAGCAGTTGTGTCAGCTGCAGAGGCACTTCCATGCAACTCCAAACAGAAATCAAATTTCTTCTGTAAGCGGCTGTTCTAGGTTAGGAAAAACGGGGTTTGGTATCACCTTTCCTTTCATTCCCAAAATAATACCTGGTTTTGTTTTACACTGTGAGGGAGGCAGGAAGACCCCCACCCCAGATAGGTTCTCTTCCACTCAGAGGAGCTGAAGGCATTAGCAGCTAATGGCCTTCTGGAGTTGACAAAGTTGACAAAGCCAGCATCTCCAGGCAGGAGCTACTATGGAGCCGTTTAGCACTAGTCGCTTAACCGTACAGAAGCTAAACCCTTGCCCTCCTTAAACCCAGAAGGAAGAGAATAAACACAAAAACCAGAACTGTCAATATTAAGACTTTATTGTGAACTAAAGAAAGAGGAAAAGAAAAGTAAAAGAGAAGGTGAGGGGAGACAAATTAAGAAGAGAACAAAGCTCCAATAACCCTCTTCAAACAGGCAACTAGTCTATGCCTTTTGTTAGGTCGTGACCTCAAAAGCAATGATGTCTAGGCTACTTCTTAACCCAAAGACTCACCCCTCCAAAGACATCCCTGGAGACTTTTCTTTCTGTGCTTAGACAGATTCAATAAACCCTTTTGTTTCCCTGAGTTGTTTTCTCTTGCTTGATGAATTCTATCCCAAGACACATCAAGACCTGGCTACCTTTCCATTTTGGAATGTCTCAACCCGAGACAGGCTCATGACCCTATTCCCTTGTTTGAGTAGATGGATTTTTTAGTAAGAGTTTGATTTTATATTTAAGTCTCATTGCTACATTTGATCTTATGTGAGTACTTTCTTTCCTAATATTCTGTAGATTTTTCTCCCACCAGCACATAAATGGCATTCTTCACCTATTTAACAGCTAGTCCTGTAAGTTTGGCTTATGGAATAAACATATGTGTTGATATTAGCTATGCAGAAGAATAAATCACTATTCAAATACTTAGGAAAATTCTACAAGCTTTTAACAGCTGCTAATAAAAGTAGTAAATACAAAACGAGTGCAATCACTCCATGCCGAACAAATTGGAACCTGGCTTCACATCGAAAGCAATTTTTTTCAAGCACATCAAGATATTTTGTTTAAAGCATAAAAAGGACTGCTGGAGAGGATTCCTGCGTCACACACCGTTTGATACATTCTACTTATCTTTGAAGACCAAGTTTCAAGTACTAGACTTTTACTTAAACTATTTGCATTTTACTGAGAAAATTGAGAGTATCACCTGCACAAGTTCAGCAGCAACATTCAATCTCACATGTAGAGGCAGTTCCTGAAGGGCCTGGACCAAAGACTGGCAGTCAACGGCAAGAGCAGGAAACTGAAATAGAATTCAAAACACAGGATGCTTGTATGTAGAAAAAAAGCAAATCATGAAACAAGGAAACCCCTAATAATTATTTTCATCTACTACATTCCCCTGTGCCACACACTGGAGCAATGTGAACATCCATCTCATCAAATACATACATTCAGAGTACTGAATTACACATTGAAGTACTAGGAAGTCTGGCTAAATTACCCTATGAACACCTACAATGCAACAATCGCATAAAGGTTTTCAAACAAGGAATAATTTGAATGCTCCTTATCCAGTGCCTTGAAAATCCCAAGTAGGAAATAGTTTTGAAAGATGACAATGTCATAAGAGTCTTTTTCAATGCAAACGTACTTTAAACTATGAAGCTTTCTATGCAGTGGGAATTGCCATTATTTAGTGAGTTGCTAAGATTTTCTAAGCAATCTTACCACACTCAACTGTTCTGTGTCGAAACAGCTTGTACCTCTCCTAATCCTTCAAAAGGTTGTTTGGAATTTTACTGGGCTCTTTACAAACTGTAGTTTCTAAAATTATATTCTATATATTTAAGACAGATTCTCTAGTGCTGCCTAGTTGCTTAAAAGGTGGAAATGTCACTTGTTAACTTGTTTTAACTCCCTTTTAGTTGTTTTTTTTTTTGTTGTAAACTCTTAAGAATGAATTTACACAAAATGGACCAACAATATTTGATGTTTTTACAGAACCCCTTGGACTGTGGTGGTCTAAACCAGATTTCACAGACAGCAGAACATTCTGAGCACATCCACTACTGATTAAAAAAACTGTACGTTCATCACAGATTTTAAAATCTAGGCCACACCAGGAATGCGAGGAACTTATAAGAAAAAAACCACACAGGCACTGAAACACTCTATCCCATTGAACAAACACATGGTGACTTAACAAATGTTGCACTAGCTTTAATTCCTCCTTTAGTCTGACTTTGCAACTGCAATGTACTTTGAAGTCATTACTGTGCCAACGTTTCAGGGAGTAACTAGTACAATTTTGAATAGATGCCTGTGTTTCAAGTAACGCTCATGCACAGCTCTGCAGCCATTTAAGAGATTAGCCCTAGAAACCCATTTGGGTGATAATTCTGTTACCTGATTCTGACATACGCTTTCTCTATCCCATTCTTTCTCATCAGCAAATTGAAACTGTGCGAAGGAATCTCCTACAGAAAAAGGAAAAAAAAACATTTACTTTTAGAAAGATAACAGGCAGTCTCCAAAGTTACCAACCCTACACAAAGAACAGTAGTAAATTAAATCATAAACATCATGTCTTCAATATGTGCATTCGATTTTAATGCTTCTTTCATTCACAGTATTAAAATTCTTCAAGACAAAGTTCTAAAGAAAGATCTTTTAATCTCCTTTTTGCAAAACAGCACTGTAAACAAATTCAAAGCTCATTGATGAGGTGCCAGGTGCCACGTCGACATGGAACAGTTTTCACTGTAAAGTCCACAGGAATCACAAAATGCATTTTTTGTGAACAGCTTCAAAAAATCTGTGGAGATACACTCTCTTATTAACAAGCATCTCTCTCTTCAAATGGACTATGCGTATCCTAAAAATCAGTTTGTACAGGGCAAGTAAAGACGACTTCTTGTCTGGCAGCTGAAACCTCCAGACTCTCTTGCTTGAACTACTCCCTGCTACAGTTCTCCCAGAAACTGTTTTGTGAAAAAAAAACCAACCCAACCCAACCCAGATAAATTATTGCATGAAGGAGATTAAATCTGATCATGAGTTTTGCAGATCATCTGTAAGTCACTAGTATTTAGTTAAGCAGGTAGCTGAGAAGCAACAGCTCATTCTTTTCCAAGCACAAATAGAAGATAAATGTGCCAGAGGAAGTTTTCAATGGCATCACCCAAAATGAACATCTAATTTTCAGCTGGCTCCCAAAGTCCTAACTGTCATTCATAGCTTTGACAATTCCTGAATGCAAAATCTGAACATATAATGTGCTGCCCCTAAAACTGGCTTATTTTCTATTGTATGCAGGTCCCAAAATGCAGGGAAGTTCAGCCATCCAACAATCTTACTCAATAGTGCACCTTCAGCCAGCTTCTGTTTTGAAAACAGAATGAACAAGCAGCAAAATGACAGAGTAACTGGCGTATTTCTTTGCCAAATAACACAAAAAGAGGTGCAACCATCTCCCAGCTGGAATGCAAAATTTATTTGCCATGGCTTTCTTTTTTTATACATCCTGAAGCGCATTTCCAGTTCACTAAATTTCAGGTGTGTTCACTGGGAATGCAATGTACTCACAGAATCAAAGAATCCTTTAGACTGGAAAAGACCATTAAGATCCCCGAGCCCAACCATTCACCTAACTGTTATATATACACTACAGATATTTTTATATGTAACAGGTGCATTGTCTATTTGCCATGAATGCCTCTTTTACATAAGCATCTCTGTACAAATAATACTGAATATTTCCTTTTGTAGAACACCTAACGCCTTTCCTTTTTTCTCCTACAAAAGGAGGCTTACATAAATACATATTCATAATAAATTTCCTTCCAACACAACGTAACTCATGTTCTGCAAATGTTTGATATGAACAGATTTACACACTCAATGAACAGGTCATCTTCTAGATAAGGTAATTTTCCAGCAACGAGCTAGCATGTAATATTGTGAAACAGACTTCTATAAAGCACAGTTTCCACAGACTCTCCATAGCCTGATTTCTATTGTGCTTTTGCAATTTACTTTGGTAGAGTACACACTGTCAATAATACCTTTTACTATGACTAAGGCTGTAATGTGCTATTTATACAGTTGCCACAAGCATGAATTTGAGTACTAGCAATTTTCACAAAAGTAAGAGATAAAGATCCTCAAAATCTACTAGTTCTCTTCAGATTTTATTAACTATCAGTAATGCCACATATCATGGCAAACTCTGTCTTTTATCAACAGGTATTCCCAACAGCATGCCTTCACTACAAATATTTCACCATAACCTACATTTTCCCCAGTTCTACTGCTTAGCAGTAGGTTGCACAGCCATGTACTCCACACCCCGCAAGTCTTATGCGACAGCTCAGCATAAAAGTTCTAACTACCAGCAAAACATATATCAAACAGATTTTAAATAGGATTCTTCTATTGCTGCCAGTAGAAGGTCATGGGCTGTGTTGTAAATGTACAAGGGTATCTGCAGGCTGCAGTGCAAAATATAAAGCATGTTTGTAACCTCATTCAAAACAACACTATCAAACAACAGCACTACCTCCCTGGCACATTGCTACCAGTCAAAACCTAAAAAACAAACTTGAATGTGACCAAACAGAAGGATCATCTGATCAAAGCTAATTCATGTCCACAAACTTAAAACATCACAGATAAAGGAGTAAGAAGGATCTTCAGAAACTACTGCTGCTTCTGAAGCAAAGACTGACTATTCAGGAAAAACAGAACCAATTTAACACACACAGTAATCACAGTTTATTAAAATAAAGATTTTTTCAAATCTGGAGCAGGATGAGGTCAACAAATGCCAAAAATCACAATGTTTTTGAAAAAACAATCAAACAAAACCAAACCCCAAATTTCTCCTTTTATTAAAAGCTAAAGCAGAGGTTAAGAAGAGTCAAAAACAGGCGAACACAGCAAATAAAATTGTATTTGAAGAGGTTCAGAAAAACCAAGGTTTACACGTTTCTGCATGAACATCAGGTGACTAAGCAATGGGACAGAAGAAACTGGAATGCCCTTAGGCCTTTAAAGCTTTAAAAAACTAAATTACAACATGGGAATATCGGGAGTAGCGAAAGGAAGGAGGAGGACAGTGCAATACCGGCACAAATGTCTGACAGACATCAGAGGAAACAGTAAGAAATGGAATAGATGTATGGATATATCCATAAATGGACAAACCCACTGTTTGGGGGAGACTCAACACGGCACTGGAAAATGAAAGTTCTGCTCCTTGATGTGAGACAGTTTCTTGAAAGCAGAAAAAAACTCGTGCACCTAAGCAGGATCTAGTCCATATAAATTTACATGTGTTTCCAAAAGTTCTCACTGATGTCTTGCTTCCTTTCCCACCAAAGGCTTCATGGCACCAAAAAGGAGGTTTGCATGACTGAACAGTTGCCTAAAAGTAGGAAGAAAAATACTAAATTGACAATTTCCACATTAAAAGAAACTTACCAGTGGAGTTCTCTGGGGTCGTATCTCTTTAACCTCTTTGATCAAAACAGAAGAGAAAGGATGAGAAAAATGAACTAAGGAAGTTTGCTGACGATTGATGAAGTTTCTCATTTTAGTACAGCTGAAGGTAGGCTGTGGAGAATGACCTAAGAACTTAATTCTACTGAGAAAGTACATTTTAAAATGGTAGAGCAAACTCAACAGTAAAAATGCAAAACACTGCAATTCTAATTTCACATACAATTGAAATTTCATGCTGACAACACCACTCAGAATCAGAATCTCAGTGTTCAAAGAAACAAACTCTTTGGAATTATTAAATTATTAAAAAAGCAACAGTGAATGCCACAGAGAACATCATTACACCCATATCCTGTACTACTGAGTATTATCTTGGTTTCACAAGCCAAATTCAAAACCTACAACAGCACTAGAAGACTTCTCGAACAGTTCCTGTATAACGTCACAATTTAGTAACTTCAACCACAAGACAGGCACCAAGGAAACATGACAGATCTAAAAAACTAAGGCATAAATTAGACAGACAGGGACTCACTGGTCATTATCCCTTCTCAAAGAAGACGTCACAGAGGCATCAAAGGAAGCCAGCAGGGAATGCACTCCAAACAAATAAAAACTGGCAAGTCTCTGTGTTAGAGCTAGGTTGTGGGACTCCATGCCATCAGATGCTTCAGACGCCACAAGCTTCCACAATGCATGGAAATTCCCAGGACTTAAAACTACTGCAGGTTAAGAAAATACTGGGGAAAGCAGCACTTCACCTAGAATGTTCAGCTGCCTTACCTCAGGTGTCTCCAGATAAACCCTGGAGTAATTCAATAGAACCAACCTTAAAACAAATAGCTGATGCTTTTTAATTGTATAGTTCTACCTGTCTCTTCATTAATCATCTTTCTGCAGGAAAAACAGGAGGGAAAAGTACATAATCTACACGTTTATTTTTAATCTGTAGCGGATTTTTCTTTCAAGTCACTGTTCAATGTACCTCTGCAGGATGTATAAGGAGACAACACACAACACTAGCAAGTTAGAGAGCAGACTCTTTCTATTTTTTAATTTGCATTTCCACGTTTGTAGATGCATTTTTATAAAATATTTTATTATTATAGATTTTAGACTGCAGAAAAAATGCAAAATATTTAAAACAAAATGCAGTGAACAAAAGGTATATTTGTAGTTTCACCCAAACACGGCAGCATCATGTGGTTATTCGTAAGTACTAGTCCCATCTTCTCCGTTTTTACTGAATAAACAATAAAATGATATTTAAGTGTAAAGTCATTGATTTCCCCACAGATGAAGCTTAAATCTTTCATTAAGTTTAAGTCAGTCACCTTAAATATTTACCTTTTTTTTGACACTTTATGACATTTTCTAGTGTCATTTTTTTCAGGTCACTAATTTATGACACACTTAGTGGTTCTTAAATGTCACAGCTACCAGCCTGCTAGATTAGACAAAGTATAAAAATCTGTATAGTGTACTGGGTTTTGGGCAAGAGAAAGGATGAAAGAAAAGACAAAGGTCATACAGCAGCATAGGGGAAAGAGTCCTGGAGGTACTGGTTTGTGGAAAGATGACCATGAGCCAGGATTGTCCCTTATGGTCAAGAACACCAATGGCACCCTGGGGTGGGTTACAAGGGGGACGGAGGTTAGTAGGTTGAGAGGTTCTCCTCCCTCTCTATCCTGGTGAAGCTGGATCTAGAATATTGTGTCCAGTTCTGGGCCCCTCAGTTCAAGAAGGATAGTGAATTGCTTGAAAGAGCCACTAACTTGACACAATCAGGACAAAAGTCTACTATCTGCAGTCCTTACATGCCACACAAATGCTGGACGCCTTCTCTCCCCCTGACCTCCTACTTTTTTAGCAGATGAGTCATGAAAGTTTGCAATAGACAGGTCACTACTCCAGCCTCCATTTTAAGCATTTAATACCAGTCTTAATTTTTTTATGATGGTATACACATTATTGGATAGCCCTTACATTATTAAAATTTTTAAGAAAAAAAAAACTATTCTAATTTTTTTTAAGTGCTACACTTTCATTGTATTACTTCATTACATTACAGTACACTTGACACCTATAGCAAATAATATAATTATGTAATCACTAAATACTATTTATACTACTCAGCAGGATATTTTTAATACCATCACACCAAAATTAGTATGATACTTTCCTAAAGCAGAATCTACTACTCATTCAAGTAGCACAGTGCCATGTCTATGAGACTATATTTCAAAAGTATTCATAAATTATACATAAAGGTGCAGGCCTAAAAATATTCAAGCAGTCTGATTATCTTGAATGAAAGGCTGGGAGGATTTATGATGGGTTCTGCAAGACACAAGTCCTAGTTCTAACACAAGTTTGCAAGAGCATTTGTACTTTTTTTTGTATGCAGAGAACTAGCTTCAGAAGACAAGACTGGGGGACTTCTTTCTGATATGTTAATAAAATCATGATTAGTAAAAAGTAAATGTAGTAAAGCTCCAATTTTGTAAGTAAAAGCAGAAAGTACTCTTTACACATGCAAGTTAGTCCAATGTACTTTTTAAACAGTTATTATTATCTACAGCAGTTTTCCCATTGCTACAACTGAATTGGTCAATGCTAAGTTTCAGAATATGCACCGAGAAAAATTATTCCTTATTCTGTAACATGAAAAAGAAAAAAAACCAATAGCTACCTACAATCTACAGTTCTTTGGGTCATGTTAAAAAGCAAGTTGTAGACATATAAAGGCTTTTACTCATCTTTAGTAATTGGGCTCCTTGAGGGTTTTACTAACACTTATTCTGAGACACCAAAGCCTGGATTAGCTTAAGAGAAAAGAGCATTATCCCCCTTGCTGAACTCTACACATGCCTCTTTACTCTGAACACTACAGCATTCCACGTTCTGTAGTTTACAACACACCTAAGCAACACAACCTGTAGCCTTATTATGCAAGCTCCACTTGTACAGTAGTGAAAAGAACTACTGCACTACAAAAATCAAAAAATATAAAGAAATGGTACCTACTGAAGAATTAGTTTTCTAGATGACAAATACCACCTGGGCTACGTATCTACTGCTACTACACAGCATTTTGCACATCTGAGTAACGCTAAATTATTGATTTTCATTCTCTATTCAAAACTGAAACAGTCGCTCTAGCATTCATTTTTGAAATGCAGTGTTGATGTAGAACCTTTATTTTCCATCAAAACAGTGGCATACTATTAAATACCATCATAGCAATATCAAAAATCAGGTTTTAGGATATTGAAGGCATCAACACATCTGGTAGTAATATTATTAAGACTAACATGAAAACCGACCTGTTTCATAGCTATTCACCACACACACCTACTTTCTGTTGTTGTTTACTTGTAGATTTTTCTGTAATCTAGATCTATGCAGCCCAATAAAAAAGGATTGCTCAGCTTTTCTCTCTGAGAACATTGCTTCCTGATGTCTTCCCTGTCTATTAATCACTGAGTGGTTTGGGCTAGAAAGGGCTTAAAGATCACCTAGTTCCAAGACCGCTGCCATGGGCAGGGACACCTTCTACAAGACCAGTTTGCTCAAGGCTCCACTCAACCTGACCTTGAATGCTTCCAGGGAGGGCACATTACAAAATCTCCAGACAGCCTATTCCAGTGTCTCACCACTATTTCAGTAAAGCATTTCTTCCCCAAATCTAATCCATTTAAAAATGTTACCCCTCATCACTCTGCTTGCTTCAGCCCTGTTGATTACTTTTATTTTAGTTTTTTACCATTTCAAATATGTTTTTCCAGAATTTCTGACCATGATTATGGTACTTCAGGTCTCTCTATACCACTTGGAACATAATAAACAAGCGCGGGTCAATGAACTCATTATTGTAGCACAAAACAACCTGTGAATCATGCAGAAAATACCAGGTTCTTTCTCTGCCCTACCTTTTCAACTGGTATTGCTTGTGGGGAATGTCTCACTGTCCACAGAGACATGGACAGAATCTATCAAATGTCATGCTTGCTTTGTTTTCATTTTGAATGTGGTGAGAAAATAGTATTTAAAACGATTTTTTGTTTTGCATACAAAAGATCAAAGATGTTTTTTTCCTATTTTTTTTCTTTTTTAGAAAAACATTAGTGAATAGAGTTAGATCTCCGAGTCTTCTCCAGAGAGAGTATTTTGTTACACTGACCAGAAAATAGTCAGAATACAGCTCAACTCAATTCAAGGTCAATCCCTTAACAGAAAGTGACAAAACACAGAATAAAGTGATACACCTACGTGTATATAAATTAAGATTTAAGCTTAAAAAACAAGGTGAAATTTCAAAGTCTGACACATGCTTTAGTTCAACTAAACTAAATACATTTTCATGTGTTCTTAGCATCTGTACTTGGAGAATTCTCTATCAGTGGCTTTCAACCATTGGACTATCCCTCTGGGGGAGGGATAACACGTGACCAAAGTTAACTCAAGACTCAATATGAGAACTTTTACCAAAGGAGTGCACATACCACTGCAAAAAACATCCCCCACAACAAAAACACACACACCAAAAAAATCCCAAACCAAACTAACCAGGAAAACCTGCACCTCAAAAGGTCTGCAAGTGAAAAAAAAGATTAAGGACTGTTCCAGTCAATCTAACTATTGCAGTAATCTTGTTTTCTATTACATATGGGGGCATCTAGTGTTCTCTGAAAGTCAAACTAAAAATACTCTTGACTGTCAAAGTTCATTTGCACTTATTAATTTAAGGTTTTGTGAGATGAACTGCTCTAACCTACCGGCTGCAGATTCCTTACCTACATGAAATCCATAATGAAGCTGAACCTATTTCAAGGGCACTGCTGGCTGTGTGAATCAGAACTGGAATTAGCAATAACTGGAAGGAAACACAAAACCAAGGAAAACTTTCAAAGATCACACAGTACTACTCAATTACACGTTTCCAACTGAAACCTAAGTATCCCTATACCCTCAAAGGTGGTGGTGCTAATGGAGAACCTACAACAGGACTCCTTCATTAATGCCAGGAGGAAATAACATACAATGTGTTGGCATCCTATTGTGATGAAAAAAATAAGATTGCTGTGTTTTTAGAAATGTTTTTTTATCACACTTTACAATAGCACGGGATCCCACATTAGTACTTTAGGAGTACTGCATCTAAACCAAAAGAAGAAACTGTAAAGATAAGCAAAGATAAACACTAACACTGGGAAGTCATACATCAATCTGGTTCTACAAAAATGAAGGTAAAACAGCTGAAAATTACTCACACGTAAAATATAAGGTAAAAATACTGTCAGCATCAATTGAAATTATAAGTTCATAAGAATGAAAAACAGTTCGGCAATTGCTAATCACAGCAACAAGCTCCCTTTCTATGACTGTCAAAATGCACACCAGGAAATTTTGGAAAATGTCAACTGCTGAAATCATGAGCAATCGTTCTGCTTATCACATTTGCATTTCATTGCGAGACTTTCCAAGCGCGGTAATAAAAAGGAGATACAACTCATCACCTACTGCAAAGCCAGCCTTGCCCTCACTATTGGCTGAACACGCAAATGGGAAAGCACCAGACACATTCATCAACTAGAGAGATTGCAGAGTGCTTGGGCTGAGCACAGGGAATCACCAAGGGTTGCTGGAAGTTGTGGCTGTTTATAATAATACCTCTTAACAGAAAATACACCAGGGAACTTGCTTTATAAGGATGATCAGAGAGCTGGAGCACCTCTCCTAGGAGGCCAGACTGACAGTTGGGGCTGTTCAGTCTGGAGAAGAGGAGGTTCCAAGGTAACTTTACTGTGGCCTTCCAGTATCTGAAGGGGGCTACAAAAAAGCTGGGGAGGGGCTTTTTAGGATCTCAGGTAGCGGCAGGACTAGGGGAATGGAGCAAAGCTGGAGATGGTGAGATTGAGACTTGATGTGAGGAGGAAGTTCTTCACTGTGAGAGTAGGGAGAGCCTGGAAGGGGTTGTCCAGGGAGGAGGTTGGGGCCCCGTCCCTGGAAGTGCTTAAGGCTGGGCAATCCTGTGGTCCGTTACAACCCTAACCAATTCTGTACCTTCTTCCCAGGGAGGGAGATGGGGTGCTGCAAGGTCTGCCTGGGAGGTTGGTGAAGTGTCCTTTTCTGGAGACGTTTTAAACCCACCTGGACCTGGTCAGGGTGTCCTGAAGTAGCAGGGGGACTGGATCAGATGATCTTTCGAGATCCCTTCCAATCCCTGATGATTCTATGATATTTTTTGTTCTCAGTGAAAATCTCTTTGTAGTCATCACAAAAGGTATGGGGAAAACCTAAAGCTATAACTCAATGTCCTGGTTTCAAATTTGCCTCCTCAAAGTGGTCCTTTGAAGTGGTGCTTGTATTCTTAAGGACAAATGCCAGCTCTTGAATCAAATTCATCAGGCAAAGAAGCAGTCTTCAGGGAAACAAGAGGATTTTATTAAACCTACACCCCCCAAAAAAGAAAAATCCCCAAACAAGCAAACCAAACAAAACAGACACTGTGTCACAGCACCATTACACTGTCTCTGAGAAAAGCAGGAGAGAATCAGGTAGTGGTTCTTGGCCTTAGTCAAGGGCCCCTGCGAGAGGGGCATATGCTGCAACAAAACAGGGACTGAGACCACCCTGGGCCAGACGCCCCCTCCTGACTGCTGCTTGTGGAGACATTCCTACCACCCACTGGCTCTTCCTCTGCCTTGTCATTTTTGGCAAGGTCTTCCAGGGGATCGCACGGCATGCCTGGCAGATGCTGGGTCCCTCCTGACCCTGCCAGTCGTGGAGATCTGCTCCAACCACCCCCAGTTGCCCTGTGGCAGACGTCAGGTCTCGCTACCTCAACCCCAGTCACTTCAACACTCTGCCAAAGGTTTAAGAATCTTTCCTGCTTACTCAATAATTCCCCAGTTTCTCCGTTGCAGTTGAGACACAGCTTCTCTTCCCTGTGATCCAATCTCTTGGTTGTAGCTGTAAGGCAGCTTCTTTTTCCCGTTGTTCAGTAAGTCAGCGTGGCGATGACCACATGGTCGAGATGGTACCCACACGGGACAACATGAAAATGGTGCTGCCACATGGCCAAGGTGGCACCCGTGGGGACTGCAGCAGCCACAGCGAGCCCTCTTCTCCATGGCCCCATATCCCAACATCTCTTCCAGGTGGCCAGCCTATGGTGCTGTTGGCCCGGTACAGCTCGCTGCTCCAACATAGCTCGACGTTGTTCGAGCTGCGCTCGTGTGCCTTGTCACATCGGGAGGGCGCCACTGCCCTGGCTCCACTCGCTTCTTGGCACCAAGATCGGTTGTCGTCTGAGCAGCGCTAACTGCGCCGGGGCTGCACTACCAGCCGCTTTTCAGACTGCCCGGCCCCCGGGAGGGGGCAGTGCCAGAGCTGCCCCGCCGTTCCAGTCAGTGGGCGGGCAGGGGAGGGAAGGGGCCGCGGCAGGAGCTGCTCCTCGCCCACAGGCACTGACTGCTTCCCCAAAAGAAAACGTCCCTTTCTCCCAGAAGGTGCCCCCACTTTATAGAAGATGCTTCCCCTGCTTCCCCAGCTGCAACTCTGCCGGGGCAGGGGATTGTGGGGGCAGCAGAGATGTGTTTCTCTGCAGACAAGCACATGGCAAACCCCTCTGTAGTCATCACAAAAGGTATGGAAAAAACCTAAAGCTTAGGCTCAGTAATTCAATTAAAACCAATAGGTGAGTTCACCGTCATTGACACGTTTTTCCCTCATGACTATGAGGAAACCATCCTTCATAAGAAGGTATACAAGCAAGCATGGCTACCATATAAATAAGATACTGCTATAACAAGAGCCAGACTTACAACTTGTATCACTTTGGTATAATAAGAAATCTATGTCCTCTATGTTACCTACTTGACAGCAATAGCTCAAAGCAGAAAAGCACGTATCCGCTTGACTCAATCACAACAACGTGACTCTTCGCTAAGTCCATTTGCTAAAATAGCAGAAAGTTCTGCTTTCTCAAAACAACACCTCTGTGCAGTTTCTCTGCAGTGCACTTATCTAGAGATTCATTTCACTTCTTCCATGTCTATAAATAATTCATGGAAAAAGCTATTGTATGAGGTGCTACATGTTTGCAAGAGGTCATAGGACCTAAAAGGTGACCAGGTTCCTACTGGAAAATGCAAACTTGATTGCACAGATCAGTCTGGCATCCATTAACAATACTTTTACTCATGCTTCTGTTAGCCCAGAACTGTGGCCATCAGTTTTACAGTGCAGACATGGTAAAATGGTCTAGCATGCACTTCTTCAGGGTTACTCACCAAAAGAAACTATTTGAAAGAAACAAAAGACCCTTTTCTTTAGCTATACAGTCACAGGCTTTTTTGATATTTGTCATATTCTTGTACCAGATCAATGACTGCATTTGTAGTCTCTGCAGTTTTTCACAGGCAATGTCTTTCATTATCCAGACATCACATACGAGCAAAGGCAGTCTGGAAGCACATATGGGCCATTATTACTGCCGTTTTTTCCTAAATGTTCTCAGTGCCACTGAAAGGACAAAGCAGCAGCCTAAACAGGTGCTTGATACAGGAACATAACATAATCCAGGTAAGGATCTCAGATGCTTTATCTTGGCTGGATGGATCTTTTATGAAAGTAGGTACTGCTTTTAATCTAGTGATGGAAACAAAGAAGTGACCAATGTGAACAGAGCAGCTGAAAGAATTCAGCTCCCTCAGAGTCTCCTCCTCTGAGATAAGGCAATACAAATGCCACACCTCTGCAAGGATAAGGGCTTACTGTCTCTTTTGACTAGTTTTTCAACGAGACACGTTCCTGAGAGCAGAAAAAGCACAGCTGGAAGTAGACACTGTGTGCATTTTGTGAATTGTTCACCTCTTTCTTCCTCTTCAGTGTTCACTAAAATTAAGAGAGGCACATTTCTTATGAATTGAGGAATATGAAGAGTAGATACATTCCAAAATAGCTTCCAGTCCAAAAGCGTGCTCACCTGGTGAACACTGCGTCGATGAATCTGCTGCGACCTTCCCGGGCTTCACTGTAGGCTTTAAACACTGACAGAGTGCACTCCCAAACATGTAATATGCAGTAAAGGTTCATCAGATAATTTTATACTGTTATATTTAAAATTTGTTTCTCTGGACAGGTACTGTTAAATTTTAGAGTTATGTCAGAGCATGAACTACTCTTACTGAAGTCTTGAACACCAAATTCACAGGAACTTCTATAAAAGAGTAGCTAATGTTTTATTTCACTGTCAGCTCAAATAAGACTGCTCCATGTACAGATGTTACCCAGAAATAGAAAGAACAGTAGGTTATGTAAAATTCTCAATGCATTTTTCATTCCACCAGGCTAGGAATGCATTGTTAGTGATTTTGGTTTTACTAAAATAATATTTCTTGGTGTTAAATAGATCCTGGTGGAATCAAAAGTTTGGATAGCATCTGTTTCTACTTCTGAAGCATATGACATCTAAGTATAAGCTTTAATTTTCATCTAAAATCTAGCTATAATAGAAAGAACTATTTTATCTGGCAAAATGGGACTCTTGATCTCAGGGTACTATGTCCTCAGAGAGGAACATGAAAAATAAATGAGGGATCAGAGAATTTAGTTCACATGATATTGTCACTGAAGTGACAGCCAAAGAAATGCAATTTTCAGAATAGAAATCTGAACTTCACGGTCTGAGAATATGATAACTAACCTCACACTGACACTCGATTTCTTCTCCCTGTGGGGCAGGACTTCAGAGTTCCTAAGGTCAGACCCTCTAAGCAGTTCTAAAGGGTTGGGGTTTTTTATGAATGAAAAATATCATGCAGTATTCTAGCTCTTTCTTACAAATTTTTGAAACAAATCTAAGACAAAGTTGTAAGCCATTATTTTAAAGCCTGAACAAACCCCCCCTGCTGCATTACTACATTCTCATTGTAAATTACTTTGTACTTAAATTTACTAAGTATGCATCACCCTATTTGGCAATGTGTCTCTTGGCACTCCTCAGCAGATAGAATTTAAGTTAGTATAAAAATGAAGACTTTCATTAATAAATTTTACTGATAACATTTGAAACACCTGCTGAGCCGCAAAAGTACAAAGGATGTTTCAATAATGGCTACAAAACAAACAAAATCACACAGACATGTAAACACATGTAAAACAGATACTGAAAAAAATAATCTGGAATTAAGAGTACATTCCAAATAACACTAGTTAAAAGATAAAACAGACTGTGTCTGAAACTGCAGTTAAGAAATAATATTTTAAGAAAATCTTATTTCTAGAAGACAGCTGTATTTAGATGTGCACAAAAACATACAAGGATTTACGTCTTCTAAAACAGTGTTCAAGCAATCCAGAGTTTTATTTCCAAACCTAAACAAATGCTCAGCCATCTGTATTCTGACCTCTAACCCTCAGCTCCATGATCTCTAGACAGCATTCTTAGGCATATAAAACAGAAGTAACATTTTATTTAGCAAAATATGAAAGAATCAGACAACATAATTTTTATTTCAACCTACTAACAAAAAAATCAGACCACTTCATTATAGGAAACACACAGTCGCATCTATGATCCTACATTCCATTCTAAAAAAATACTAGGTAACTTCCCAATCACAAAATTTACTGTCTGAAGGTTTTTTGTTAATCTACACTGTCATTTTTAATACTTAGCAGAAGTATATAAATTGCAATTTGCTTCAGTAAAGCAATAGGGAACATAAAGGTAGTACTTGTAAGCACTGGAATTCTGTACAGAATCTAAACTACAGTCATATCAGAAAGCTGACTGTTCCACTCGCCCTCCTTCCACCTACACCCCAGCTATATCATGATATACTTTCTCTCTTCCACTGGCTCTGGGGGTTTTGCAACTCACACCTCCTCTCACTCACCTCTGGCTCATGCATAGCTACACACTCCTTCTCACTGAATCCTTACTGAGCTGACTCACCTTGCTAAACCATCAGAAAAGTAGAGGCTTTATGTTTGTCAATTAAACTTTGTGCCATTTTAGCAATTCCAGATTCCAAGAAGCATCAGAGCTGGCACAGCAGAAACAAAGTGGATATATGCTGTCAGGAGCAGCCAAGAGAAATGATAAACTGGGCTAAAGGAAGACTTTCTAGCTCCATTCAAGATCAGAACATTACATAAGCCCTAACCACTGCATGTGTAAAATTGAAGAAATGAAATTTCAACAACATCAGATACTTAGAAATGAATGTCTGAAAATAACAATTGCTACTATTAAGGAATCCATTTGATTTGAAACTGAGCATATTATTTAGAATGAAAATATTTTCCAAAGAAAGTATGGCAATATTTACAAAGCTGAAGATGGAATATAAAAGCACAAGTACAAAATAGGCTTGCATGTATCCCTGCATGTGATGAAGTCAGCAGAAGCTTTGGCAATCACTTCTCTCTTTCTAACACTTGCTCTTTAGCCTTAGGGAAAAGCATTTGGTTTTGAATCCCTGGTGAGAGTGATACAAATATTTCAGAACATACTTTTCTGACAAAATTGGGGCAGAGTAGCCATGGAGTGGGATTTGAACCATGAAATAAAATTTCTCAATGTATGTTCAGGGATACAGGAGAAGAAAAAGGGAGCACAAAAACACTGCAAGAGAACACAGTAACTGTGACAAAGAGCTTTAACAAGAATAGCTACTAAACTTAAAGAAAACGCACAATTTTCATCAGGAAAGCATTACACAAAACACTTTTCCTACAATCAAACTATAAATAATGATTTTTTTTTTTCTCTCACAATAACAAAATTATCAGATGGGTGACCACATTAAAGACAATTACATGAATTATCTAACCCAGTAATTTTTTAAAAAATTAC
Source organism: Upupa epops (assembly GCA_013397515.1). Lineage (NCBI taxonomy): Eukaryota > Metazoa > Chordata > Aves > Bucerotiformes > Upupidae > Upupa > Upupa epops. Next base: position 183,903 of record VZRI01012350.1, read on the forward strand.
TTTTCTGGCTTTAGTCACAAGAAAGTTAAAGCAATGTGAAGTTTTCAAGAGGAAACATGTTTTGTTAAAAGGACCTTGGCATTTTAGAATGAAAAAGTAGCATGTCTTTACTACTGAGCTCTCAGGAAATGTCCTCCTGGGCAGAGTCATTTAATTTCATTGAAAGTAGGATTACATTGTCATTTAAATTTCTACATGCATATCAGTAGTATCAGTTTCCTACTAGAGAGAATTATTCTGTGGAAAGAGAACATATCAACAACAACAACAAGAACTATCTTGGTCTCACTAATGCTGATTTTCAATTTAAAGAGAAGAACTCAAATCTGTGCAGAAATTACTATGCTGTTCTGGAAAACATTACATATACATACATAAAACTTCCGTTTTCAGCACACACACAGCCGATATGCAAATGGAGTTCATGGATGGAATGCTATCTAACTACTTTTGCCTCCACTCCGCAAAAACTGTTTTTCCCGTTTCAATTACACTTGTTTTTCAAAAGCTTTTTGGTCCCACAACCAACTTAAGAAGCTCCGTAGCTTAATCAAAACAATGAACTACATAAAAACACAACATAAAACATCCTCACTCATCATCATTCTCCTATTAAACATCTATGTTGTTTCAGTATTCCTTATCTTTTCATGTCAAAATACAATAAAGGTCACCACATCAAAATGCCTGGAACTTTTACGGAGTCGGCAAATTCTTTAGTACACAGTTTGAAGCTGAGATTAATACAAACCAAAGCATGAACTTCCTGACACATGTAAAAAAAATGCAGTTAACCTATCGAAATTTGTACATTGTGTAACCCTAAAGCAAGTATCTCAAATCTGTGAACAGTATGCCTGCATCAGTTCTTCTCACAAATAGTTTCTATCTGCTAAGCACACTAGAAATAAGAGCTTGCACAACTTGTGCAACTTTACTAAGTTTTCTTAAGAAGTCTACAGCAAAATGTACTCTATGAATAGGGGAAAATTTCTAAAGAGAAAAAAAATCTGTATTATCCAAAAGATCATGGGTGGTATGAAACAAACCACAGTAAGCTGGGATGACTGAGAAATAAACTTCAAAAAGCTTTACCAGAATAAAATGCAAGCACAGATGAATCCAGAGCATGCAAATAAGACAGCTCAGAGATGTTTTTCTATACATATCTTCAGTAAGCATAGTGTGATCATATGAACCCTGCCCACAGAACGAGAAAGATTTATCCTGTAAACTGGAATCACTGGAGTAAAACTTACCATCAAACATTTGTTCAGTTTGGCTTTGTTTACTGTTAAGTATTTTTTATTTCTCTGGTATTTCTCTGACTTGAGCCTCAGATTAAAATAATCAGTTGGATTCAGTGTTAGTTAAAGCAAATATTCAGATGAAGCAGCCAGCTGACAAAAAAATAATAAACGAATCAATAACAAACATGGGGGCAACATATTTAATTTGCTCGCGTGGCTTATGAAGTGCTGCTGCCTCACAGCTGGACCACTTGGAGCCTGTCCATGGGCAGATGTAACTATCTCCACCACCTGTCCGTTTATCTTGTTGTTTTATTGAGATGCTTACAGTTTACATGCTTACTACCTTGTGTAAATAAGGAAGCAGACTGCACTTCTACTTCACGAGAAAGATTACTTATGAAACTTCAAGACTTGCTCTCATGAAAGAACTTATCAGTATGAGCACTTTACAGGATAAAGATTTCCATTTTCAAATTTTATCAAACATTTACATTTATATCAATAAGATGAAATCTCCAACAGTTTGAGAAATACAAGGTGAATAATTTGTGTATAAAGAAAAAGCATGCATTTTGTACAAGTTAATTAAGTGCAGTGTCTTTCTAGTTCATTACATTACAGCAGCTTTTTAATAATTGACCATTTGTCTAAATAGCATGAAGCTGGGTGATTAAAAAGAGGTCTTTATTTTTATTAATCTATTTATTTTAATGAAGGTTAACCATGCTGGTTCTTATTTTCATGCCAAGGGGCCCTGTGGGAAAAATCAGTTATTAAGCAGCTCTAAGTATCTTGTGTGTAGGCTGGCACAGATACTTGTTCTAAAAGGAAGACACTTTCTGAAAATACTTTATTCTGAAGTCTGGAACTTTCATAGTACAGATATTCCACATCTGGAAAATCAAAGGCCTTATTAAAACACAGGTAAATTAAATTCCATAATACCATCACTGGTGCTGCAGAAGTTATATAGCTACGCATGGAGAGAACTATTTATAACTGAAAGTACTGTAAACTGTGCTGTCACACAGTAGTTTGCCTTAATACTTTCTACTTAATGAAGCCTATACTACAAGACCTACCAACTCCTAAAATTCCAGCTCTATAAAATCCTTCCTAGGGATAGTAGTCTTTTTAACTGCGAGAGGACTCCCTTAAAATGAACTTCTACCCAGAGTTTTTATTATTCTGTGGTATTAGTTCTCTGCACTGTCTGCAATTCTCAAAACAAATGAGATGTGCATAAACAGGCACAGTTTTAAGACAGCCTGTACAGTGCTAGGACAGTTAAAAAAAACCCCCTGTACTATTTTTCTAGCTTGTCCATGTCTTAATGTCAATCAGATGAATAGATTGACCACAGTCAGGACTTCTAAGACATTATTTTGTTAACTAAACAGGTGTTCACTTATACTGACAACCAAAACAAATCCTCTGGAGAGGTTGAGTATTTCTCTTCAACTTTATCAGCAAGGGAATCAATTAAAACCAGCCACACAGCATTGAATTAATCTTACATTCTAATCCATACAAAACCAAGGTTGGAAGCATGCAATCACCTCTGAAATCGAATTTGTTAAAAAATGCAAAACAGCGATATAAAGCGTGTTTTCCCCAGTAAGGGACAGATGTCCAAAAATCCTATTACTAAAAAGAGTGATTACAGCTTTTTAGATTTCTCTCTCTTCAACAACCCTCGATATCACATTCAATTTGCACTACAGTAACACAAATTTCTTGCACAGTTCCTTTACCACTCCTTGTTTTTTTGATTGCATTCTCAAACACAAACTGGCAAGCACTGTGCTTCCCCTAGATTAACTCTTTGTATTCAACCACAGTAATAATTTTGTATTTTCCTCTCCACTGACATAGGTGTTAGCTATATAGTAGAAATATGTAAGAACTGGATACGAAGTCTAATATCAACTGAACAGGATAGCAGTTTATGCACCTCTCTAATATAAATCTACTCAAAAAAACCCCAAACCTCTACCCACTAAGAGTCAGTACATCAACATCTGTGTAAACACATCAGGAATTTTTTAAAAGCTCTACAAAACCTGTGTAGGAGAAAACCAAACCAAGCCCTTGGAATTTTTGGCATGTAGGAAAAAATGCAATAGTTTTATATATCCGAATTAAAGAATCACAGAATCACAGAATAATCATGGTTGGAAAGGACCTCCTGGATCACCAAGTCCAACCATAACCACATCAAAAAATACCCTAAATACCCAATTGATGGAAAAACACAAAATAAACCCCTCCGTGTCTGCCACTCTAGTATGTCGTGAAGCACCATGCCTACATGGTTCTTAAATACCTCCAGAGATAGTGACTCAACCATCTCCCTGGGAAGGCTGTTCCAGTGCCTCACCAGTCTTTCTGTAAAGAATTTCTTCCTAATGTCTAAACTAAACCTCCCCTGCCTCAACTTCAGACCACTGCTCCTGGTTTTGTCCTTAGTTACTAAGGAGAAGAGGTCAACACCCATGTCTCTACAATCTCCTTTCAGGTAGTTGTAGAGGGCAATGAGGTCCCCCCTCAGCCTCCCCTTCTTTTTTTAACCCAGTGAAGGGAAGGTACATTTATCTATACCATGATCCGCCAGTTCCTCCAGAATAATGTTGTGGGAGACTGTGTCAAAAGCCTTACCAAAGTCCAAGTAGACAACATTCATAGCCTTTCCCCCCATCCAAAAGGCGAGTCACATGGTCATAGAAGGAGATCATGTTCATTAAGCAAGATCTTCCTTTCAAAATGCCATGCTGGCTGGCCCTGACCCCTTGGCTGCTCTGCAATTTCCATGAGACTTCACTCAAGATGATCCTCTGCTAGTTCTTGCACTGCTAATGTGGTATCAAGCTCAACAGCAATTCTACTAAAGAAAGAAGGCAGCAATTAGTGACAGTAACTAAGTGCTTGTGTTTTGTGTTATGATGGCTGATTCAGAACAGTTAACTGGCAAGTTGTAATTGAACATGATGACAAGTTTATCTGATATTGAAACAAAACCCATGATGTTCGCAGCTTTCATCTGACCTGTTGTGCTCTCCCAATTACTTACCAGCATTATTTATCTTAACGCTAAGTATCAGTGACCTAGTTTATTAACACCTGGCAGAGGAAAATGTGAAGAAAACATAAAATTTCTTATGCCTTAATTGTGTAAAACTTTACAACAGCCTCAAGAGTATTAAGAGTAGAATGAAGTATTCCAGCATTTATTAATGTAAAACAATGATTTTCAATTATTTTACAGTAATACAAGAGCTGGAAATAGTTTGCACTTTCAAATTTATTGAAGTGAGTAATATATTTTTCGTTTTAACCTACCAGCATGCACATCCTTTCCCAAAATTTAAGTCTGATTAAGTTGTTTATTAAAAGCTGGCAAGAAATAACATTTTCAGTTACTGATGTTAGCAAAGAAAATAAGTAAGGCATTCATTACTACTATATCCTTATCTATCTCTCTCCCTTCAAATGATATTCTAATTCAAACAGAGAAAGTCCAACACAGCCATCCTCCCAAGGCCTTTCTTAAAGGCTTGTTTTCTTCAGCCCTACGTGACTTCACAGGATGAATCAAGAGTAGTAGAAAACAAAAACATCTGACTATGTGCTTGGATGACAAACTACAAAATGTATTTAATAACAATTTGCTGATGGCCATTCTGCATTTGGACAGAACAAGTACATGGCATGCAGCTGCCTCATATTATTTTCTGTCGCAGCATCTAAATCTTTACAGAGAAGTACCATGCGTAGGTTTTTCATCACAGATTCATAAGCCTGTGTATTATTTCCAGGATAGCATTAGCAAATGAGTATGAAAAATACATGTCCATAAATAGGACTTCTCCCTAAATGTATTCCCATAAGAAAGAATGAAAACAACATGGAATTTATAAATAAAGAAATGAGTTGAAATTGTCACAGCACTGAATTGAGATGGGAAGAGAAGGGGCAATATTTTCTACCAATCCCAGTGTTGTAGTTTGAAAATTTGCCAAATTTTCAGGTTTTGATTTTTGTGCTTTTATGCCAAAGGAGCATTTTATTTTGAAGCTAGAGACAGCTCTCCCTTCAGACCCCTGGGTCAGTGTCTTGATCCTACAGATGAGTGGTGGACAGAGTCTGTCTATAAAAGGGAGTGGACTTTCTGATTTCTGCCCTTCTGTCTCTTGTAAGACAGAGTGCTCTGCTGGGCTAAGCACAGCCTCCTCATCTCAGGGAGGGGCGTGGGGGGAAAGGCCCAACTGCTGAGGCCCTTCTACCACAGTGGCTGGGGTCAGCCACAGCTCCCCCTTCCCTGAAGGCTGGAACAGAGAAGGGGGTCCAACCCTGACCCGGTTCCTGGCAGTGGGGGCGGCTGAAGCAAGGAGCCGATGCTCACACATCATTCCTGCAGCCTGATCGTCTTTGAAGATCTAGAGAAGGTGTTGAGTTCTTAACCCTTTCCCTTGCTTAGAGCCTTAATTACTTGGGAGACAGAAAAAAAGGCAAAGAGGAAAGAGAGAGAAAGGCCCTTGAGCAGGCGTGTTTACCACAACAGGCATGGACCCAAGTGACCAGGGCCATGTTGCCTCTGTCTCTACCTGGGCCTGACAGCAGATGCTATATGCTCTGCCACTGAGAGAAGCTTTTGATAACAGAGAGAGATCCTAAGATACTTATCTCTTAAATCTCTGGCAAACAGAGACTGGGGTTCTGTCTATTCCTATATCTGAGATGCAGCTGGCCATGGTTACATTGCTAAGAATTCCCAAGACAAAGGAGTTAAAAGTAAGCCTGAGAGGTACAGGGGAAGCTGGCATCTGGAAGAGGACTGGAAAAGGAACTTTTCCACAAGCATCATGATGTGGACAGAGGGGATGGGTGAATTCCGCCTCTGGTTAGAGTGTCAGTGTACACTCCTTTCCTGGGCTCTCATCTGAAGCCAAAAGCCAGTGTGTTAGCTGTCCTCCATTTCTCTCAGTGTGTGTGACACAGTTTCTGTTTTACTTTTTTTGATTCTTTTACTTATTTGGGGATTTTTCCTTTTCTTATTGGTGATGGGTTCAATACATTATTTTCTTTTTTGTAAAGTTGCTTCATTGCCTGCTGATTTCTCAGTGAGAGCTGGGTGGTGTGCCTGGATTGCAGGCACCAACCCAGAACCGATCTAGACCTTCATTTTAACCCAGGACACCCAGATAAAATTCAAGGCATTTTTTTTTTGTAATTGCCTGCATCTGTGGGTGGAATACCTTGCTGTCCTAATGACACAATTAGGATCATACATTCCAATACTCCTAAAATGCTTGTGAGGTTTTTTCTTTCTAACAACTTTTTGAATAGTTCATGCAACTATAATAATTTACACTGCTTCAAATACACAATAACCTGTTTACACAAAGACTTGTTTTCAGAGGTTAAATATAATATTTTTTATATCATATTGAAGTGTACATATAATATGTATAATGACCACACAAAAATGTAGTAACAAAAACCAGGAAATGCATAAAAGAATATATACTGACTTAGTTCCTTCTGGGTCTATTTAGCTACTTAAAAAAATAATTCTTAAGAAAACATGGTTTATGAGCTATACCACTTCTCTACCTACCTGTAACTTCCGATCTATCATTAAATTTCAGTTAAATAAAGCAGCAGTGAAACTTCTGAAAATATGAAGATCCACATTTTGTGATCAGCATCCAACATCCAAAAAGACCAGAGTGACAATCAAAACTCATTCCAAAAAATGCAGCAATCATTAGGACAATCAGCAAATCTGTGAGACGGTACCAGTAGGGACATGGACTCACAGTTGTTCAAGCAAAAAGCTAGGAACAGAGAAAAGAATGTGTATAAATAAGATATAAGTTTGTTTTCTTTATTAGTTCTCTTGTCAGTGTGAAAACCTGTTTTTAAGAAGACCTTGTCTCTGTCAAATCTTGGGCTGCTAACAAAATCTTGCACTCACTCTGATTCATGTCAATGACAAAACAAAACCATTAAGGTGGGACAGACAGAAGGCTATAATCTTCATGAAAAATTCCATTTAAATCACAGAAAGCAGAATTTTTCTGACTCCTTAATGCCCATTTACTTTCTAATTTAATTTTTATACATTGTGTTTCCTCATTACCAGCTAAGTGTGGTAGGAACTTTAACATAATTTTGTTTCTGAATACCTACTTTATAAGGCCTTTAGGGAAAGAAATTTGTCTTCCAATGGATCTTACTGTGAAGAATATGGATGTTTTTATAAAACAAATACTGAACAAAATATGGGACAGTAGGCCAGAAAATGTGCTATTATTGTCTTACTTGACTGATTTGCATTTCAGATGTGACTCTTTTATCTCTTTTAGATTCTTTTACTTTTGTCAGAGGTATCTGGCACACATTCTATTCCTCTGGCACAAATTTTATTTCTCTACATGTAAATGAAGAAACAGAGTATCTCTTGGTAGGAAAGACAAAAGATGGAAGCAAGCTGAAAGGCAATCCTAGAAAATTAAATGATTACATTTTCTGAAGAAACTCACACTTCCATTAATTACACACAGCTATTTATTTGAGAGAGAGCATAATGAATTTACAATGAATTTAAAACTCTTTAACCAAATCCCAAAAGAAACTAACAGGTTCTACTTCAGTGGAATTCTATGCTTATGGTGATCCTATATTAACACTGCTTACAAAATAAGGCATAACTTAACATGAATGAAGGTGGCAGAATCTCTCCCTTAATCTATAACACTATTTAAATTATTATTTGTACTACTGCATCTAGTCAATTAGCTTGCAAAATGCATTATATAAATAAATTAGTGACATAGATTTTTCTTAAGCTTGTAAAGGGGATGGAGGAAATGGCACTGATTATTTCTGCTATTACCATCATTAAAATTTAAATTAAGGTTGCAGAAGGGAACAGTTAATTTTAACTCTTTCTACTTCAGGCTTTAAAACAAGCCTCTGAGCCATTTTTGAAATAGCAAACTACATCTATGCCAGGGGAATTTCACAAATACCCATTAGACACATAAAAATTATCAAGTGCAGGTACTACCAACCTATTTAAAAATAGCAGAGTAGCACAGACAAGGCTTGTTCTGTGTGTGTCTTTAGAATATAGTCACTCAAAAACCTCAAGATTAAACCAGCATTAAAAATTAATACCGGAACTAAACGTGAATTTCCTACTTCTCCAGTTTCATTAAGATCAGAATTTCAGTCAAGCTAAACACAAATGGCAACACTGAAACTAAACTGAGGAACTGTAGGAAAGAAAGTAGCTTTTAAATTCACTTCAGCCCCTCCCCTGCCTTCAGGCTTAACTGCTTTTCACTCTGCTGATCGGGCACTTTTTAAAGCTACACTGCCTTTTACTGTACTACTGTACACAGCATTTTGAGACCTTTAAGAACTCTTCTCAAGCTACCATTTCTGAGGGGGTTTTATCTTACTGCTCTTATTAAACAAGCTTAAACTAGTTAATTTAGAAAATGTGTTCCATTTTCTTGAGTAAAATCCCCCTTAAAATTTAATACAATACCTAGAGTATATTGGGCTAGAATCAGCTGTAAGCAGTCTTGTTTTTTGCAATTGAATAAACAACAGCAACTGAAGAACGGCTGAGGTCAATACATATATAGGTAGCCAGAAAGCTCCAAATCAATACCTGTCTCCAGCTCCATTAGTGAAGACACATTCCCATTGCCTAATGGCTAATAAAAATGACCTAAGAAGAAATAAGCTGGAATTTTTGCAAAGACTTTTGACTATTTGGCTTTTTAGTACCAAAGTATTCATGAAGGAATAGAATATAAAAATAAAGAAAGATAAATCTTGGTTTAAGATTAGAAGTAACAGTGCCTTTCTGGCAGATTTAGCATGAAGTTCACCATTTAAGGAGTTATTTTTGGAGTCTGAGAGGTTGTTTTTCCTGCAGTCACTTTTCAACTTCCATTAATTCTGTACAAATAAGTCTGTACAGGATGAAAGATGGGGGGACACACCTTTGAAAATGGAGTTTGAAAAAGAACAGTAAGTTATTGAGTTTTTGAAACTCTCAAAATAGTTATTCAAACTGGTGTCACAAACATACCAACATTTAAGTCTTCAAATAAAGGTAACTGTCAAACTAGTCCTGTCAAACCAAACAAAAATTGCAAGTGTAGTAACTATGTGCGACTAAAGTGTAGTTCAACTTTTAAATACTGCTTTTCAGATAGCCATGTGAAAGTACATAATTTAATTATAAGGCAGATATAATACTTTAAGATTTCAATACACTTTTATAAGTATTTGACAAGGCCTTGTCAAAAATAGGTCATAATATTATTGTCTACTACTTCTGTCATCATACCAAAACACTTTGACACTAACTTTTGTAAATTACTTTTTTACTCTGAAGAGTCTAAATACAGTTTCCATTAGTGAATGCTTATTCAGAAAACATCACAATGTCATTACTCTTCTAACATCTGACACCTCAATCCATACTTCTCAACATGGGGGGAAAAATGGTAATTTCAATACTTTCTCCTAGATTTACTATTTCACCATCTACAATGTATTTTATTATTTTATGGATGAACATTTTTCATGCTAGATGCAATAACAGGAAAAGACTTACTCTCTAAGTTACAAAAACTCCAGAAAAAAACCAAACCCCAAACCAACCAACCAACCAACCAACACAAAAATCCCTGAGAGATTCATATGGCAAAACTTTCCATATGAAACCAATAAATGATGCATAATTACTGTTAAGTCTTCTAGGACAATAAACAATTCAACCCTTAATAACTAGATGCAGAGCAATAAATATATACATTTTGATCATGTATCTTCCCATTAAAGCTCAAAGTGTGAAGACAGAAGACTAAGCTAATATATTGCACATATGGGTGGCGAAGTACTGGTAACCAAGCAACCAGCAGGAAACATGTCAGAGAGAAAATGCATATTTACAGTCCTAACAGTCTCTCATTTGTACACAGCCTTTGATACCAGCTGCAAGAGGAAAGGATCAGAAAGCAGCAAAAAGCAGTCACTGCATTTTTTTTGCTTTTGCTTTCCTTTACTAGATATTACCCAGTTTTAACAAGATCTCACTTCACAATAAGTGCCTTAATTACACATTTTACTCTAATAAGTAACATGGCAAAATTCTGCATAAACAGAAGCAAAATTATTTGTTTGGTTTTGTGTTTTAATAAGGACAAGAAGACAAGCTTCTATTAGGTATACTGGTGAAAAAAGGAAAACTAGGGAAAACGTGGGTCCTACCCTGAAGGAAACAGGTGACCTGGTAAGTTGGGATACAGATAAGACTGGTGCTCAATGATTTTTTTTCTTACCTCAGCATTCACTAGAAATCTCTCAAACCACATTATCCCAGTCACGTAAGTCAAAGGCCAGGACTGGGAGAGAAAAGCAACATCCATGGTAGCAGCAGCTCAGCTTCACAACTGTATAAAACCCCTGAAGGTTCACAAGTCTGTGGGACCTGATGGGTATTTTCCCACAGATTCTGAAGGAGCCAGTCTATGTAGTTGCTAAGCCACTATCCATCATATTCGAGAAATCATGGCAGTCCAGTTAAGTTTCCACAGACTGGAAAAGGGGAAACGTAACTTCCGCTTTTAAAAACGGCTCAGGGGGACCCTATAGCAGCATTCCAGTATGTGAAGTGGCACCTACAGGGAAGCTGGAGAGAAAAATTTTTCTGAGTGATAGGACATGGGGGATAGTTTCAAAGTAAAAGAGGTGAGGCACTCAAACAGGTTGCCTGGACAGTATGTGGATGCCCCCTCTCTGAAAGTGTTTAAGGCCAAGCTGTACAATGGGGTAACTTGGTGTAGTGCGAGGTGTCTCTGCCTATGGCAAATGTTTTAGAACTAGAAGATTTCTGAGGTCTCTTCTAATCTAAGCCATCCTGTCACTCTGCGAGTTTGTATCTGATGTGAATTATTCACTTTTTCTCTATATTAACAGAACTGTTAATTAAGCATTTTCTATATTAAGCAGAACTGTTCTGTTTTTCTATCTTAACAGAACACTCAGGTAAACACATTTATACAAATGAAACAAACATACACATAAACATACAGTAAAACTACTCATGCAAATATCACATGTATAGCACACTTACTGGCTTACGCATTTAGTCATTAATTTCTTAAGATTTAGTGCAAAGTATAGAAGTTTATTAAATCCCCAAAAGTGTATTTATTTATTAGCCTCTTTTAAACATACAAACTGCAAGTAGAAAGGTTTTCAAATACATGCCTACCAATGCTTCTTTGAGCTAAAGTACTCTACTTTGAAAGAAGAAAAAAAATCCTGTATTGATTAACTCTGTCTCCCCAGATAAATAATCTGAGGAGCACAGGAAAGAGTGAAGTATTAAACACATTTTTTACATCTGTATTATTTTTATACTCTTATCTACCGTTTCATTAGTAATACTTCTGATCAAGCAGTGACAGCAGTAGTGAGCCTGGTCCTCACTATACCTAACACATACTCGCCAAACACCTGAATACAGAGAACAGAAGTCTTCTGATCTGACTTTTGCTTAGGGCTAAGGCTGGGCATATTTCTGGATAATGGATAAACACCATTCTGAAGCCTCACTCCTGCACAGCATACATAATTTCTGTGTTTTTATAAAAGTACTGGTGGTGATAATGTAAAGTCTATAGACTAAAGGAACACAAATAACAACAAGTATTGCTTTTAATTTATAATAATTAGTTCTAATAAAATTTATTTATTGTCTTGTCATCCAAAAGCCAACTATATAATTTAATTTTATTTGATCACCATAATGCTGGCACTCTTCATTATAATAATGTCTACGATTTAAATCATGCTCACTGCATTACAGGTTATTAACTCAAAGAAGATTTAATTAGATGACAATATAATTAATCTGATTCTGAAATAAATCTTTAAAAGGCAGATCATGAAGAGAAATAGCCAAGAAGAACAAGTGGTAATTTCTAGGACTGTCAGTGACATGAATTGTTTCCTCTTTCAAATGTCAGTGATATGGTAACACTTTATATAACATAATCAAAGAAAAATATAATAAAGAAAACATGTAAACGGTATCATTAACTGTAAAAAATATAAAAGGCTATTTACTGCTAAACAAGACTTGTGTGAGAACAGAACTTTAATCACTTTAAAATAGAGCTTGAAATTTGTTGCAGAAGAGAAATGGTGACACAGAATTATGTATTTTCCTCTGTTTTCATTTCTGTAGCTAACAACTGATGCAATGTTAGCTTAAACAGACTAATATTTAGAAAGATGATATAAGGCTCACCTACTCCTACATCATTATGTCTGGAAGATGCTTTTCTAACTTGCCACAGGACATCTACAGTGATGGAGACTCCCCAGTGTTTGTAGAAAGTTTACTCAAAATCCTTTGTTGCTCTTACATAAGAATTGCGATTTTTTTCCTACGTATAACTTAAAATCTACCTCAGTGCAACATACTTGCTAGGGTCTACACGATTAAGATGTTTTCTGGCAGTAACCAGAAAATTGGGGATTTTTCCTTTTCTTCTTGGTGATGGGTTCAATAACCTGTTGTCTTTCTAGCAAAGTTGCTTCACTGCCTGCTGAACTCTCCATAAGAGCTGGTTGTTGTGCTAGAACTACAGGCACCCACCCAAACTGATTTAGACCCTCTTGCTAAACCATTACACTGAGGAGACAGGACAAGGGGTCATAATCTTAAGCTCCATTGGGGGAGGTTTAGACTTGACATAAGGAAAAGGTTTTTCACTGAAAGAGAGATCCAGTTTTGGAATGGGCTGCCCATGGAGGTGGTCGAGTCACCATCCCTGGAGGTGTTCAAGGTTAGTCTGGATGAAGTGCTGAGTGGCATGATCTAGATGTTACATGTTAGGTTTACTTGATTTATTTGGATTTAGGTTGGACTGGATGATCTTTAAGGTCTTTTCCAATCTTATCATTACTATGATACTGTGAAATCCAAAATCAGTTGTATCCAGGGGTATGGGCTTCTGAAATACTAGGGAAAGCAAAAACTGATGTGCCAATAACAGTAAGGGTCAGACAAGGAACAAAGCCAGTCAGGATCAAAGAACATCCCTTACAACTAAACAACAGAGAAGGGATTCAGCTGATTATTGGACAATTCATTAAATACGGGTTGAACATGAGTCTGAATATAATACCCCCATCTTACCAGTGAGGAAACCTGATGCGAGTTATAGCCCTCAGTTCTGCATTATGCTATCAATAGAATAACTGAGTATTAGTATCTTGTGCTAGCAAACCCATATACATTGCTAACCAAGTTAGTACCTGAAAAGGCTTGGTTTACCATGCTGGATCTAAAGGATGCCTTTTTCTGCCTACCCTTTAGCCTGGAAAGTCAGCTGTTCTTCACCTCCGAGTGGGAAAACCCAAATTCAGGAAGAAAATCACAACTTACAGTGTTACCCCAAGGAATCAAAAATAGCCCAACACTCTTTGGGAATCAATTGGCCTAACATCTAGAACAGTGGGAGCACCTGTTGGGAAATGGGGTAATGCTACAATACGTAGATAATTCACTTATAGCTATTAAGACAAAGGAACTGTGTATTATATGGAGAATTAGCCTGTTGAATTTTCTTGGACTGGCTATTGAGTCTCTCCAGAGAAAGCCAAACAGCCCAATAACACGTAACATACCTAAGAAACAGTTTACATTACCCCTCCCTTTTTATGAATATGTATGTAACCCTGCCATACAAGCTTGTAACTTTTAGCTTTTGGTGAGCAAGTCAGGAGGAGCAATCCCCCTTGCACCCAGTGCTGTAATAAATATACCTGCTTTATAACTCTGTGAGAATTGTAGGGTTTGTTTCTGCATGTCAATATGCATTCTGCAATAGCCGCCTTTTGTATGCTGAGAGACAAAGTTTCTAAAAGATTTATTATTTAATCATGTGTAGATAAAATGCAGTGTCACAATCACAGAAATAACATAAATGCATATTATATCAAGTCACAGTTTGTTAGAACATTAGAACAGTGTGTTCCAATACAAGCTTCAGTAAATCAAAATTATACAACTTGGAGTATCCTTTGAAGCATTTATAACTTTTAAAGTACTGAAGGTGCCAAGAAACCCTGAGAAGCAGATGGGCATTACCGCTGTTAAAATGCAGCCAGATAACACCACAAACGAATTGGGTCTGTCGTACTTACAGAAGAAATGCTTAATATTACAGCTTCCTATTATTTCTTATTTTTATTAACAAAAAGCATACATGAACTTCCTTTTAACAAAATACTATTTCCTTAGAAGATTGCGCTGGTGAAATAATTTCTATTCTAAGAACAACAACAACAAAATTAATGAATACATAATTTGGGCACCACTCATGTTCACAGAATTCCCAGCAGCAACCACCTGAACCTCTGCTTCTTATCTGAAACCCTTCTTACTGAGAGCCATAAAACAAAACATGATTAAAATCTTAATTTACTAAAACAAACAAACAAATAAACCCCAAACATCAAGACAATAAATGTTAGCATTTACTTTTAGCCTCCAAGATGCTGCTTCTTTAAAGACCATTAAAACAGACCATTATCATTAACCACAGCATTTTTCACAAAAGAAGCAGCCCTCACATCCACTACAAGATTATTACTTCTTATACAAGTGTAGATTGGTTATAAAGTTTAAAGAAATTTTATTTCTAATAGAAGATATTTCATAGTCACTATCAATAATATAAAATTAAGGCTTCTGAGACCAGCTTTCTCTATTTGGTTATTCCAATATCATTTTTATGATCATTGTTCTTACCAAAAATCATGTTTGCTTCAAGATCATCCAATAAAGGACTTCCAAATGACCGTAACATTTTGCTTCCACTCCTAAAAAGTGGTAAATTAAACCTCAATTAAAGTGTCTATCCTATAGATTATCTCAAAAAGCCATAATAAATGTTGAAGTCGTCCTACCGACATAGTCTGCAGATATCACATATAAGAAACAAGCACCAACAGGTTCAGTGTACATTTTTTTTAATGACTCACATTCGTATTACACAACTATATCCTGTTATGACAGCAGAATATTCATAATCTCTTTCAAAAGTAGTCTGGCCGATCAAAAGACACTATGTTTTGTAACAGGCTGTGTACTGCACCATCTTCATATGGACTAGCTTCAAAGCCAAGACTGTTCACCAAGGTGTTTCTACTGATACCAGCATCTCTCTAGGCTGTTGAGGGCAAAGTCATTTTTAATTGATTAAAAACCCAGAGTGCTTCTTGTCTTCTGAGCAGAAAATGTTGTCAGCCATAATACACTTAAGAGATCTTTTAACATATAAATACATTTTTTTAAAATACATTTAATTATTGCAGGTTTTGTTCCTGAGATAACAAAAGTAGATGCTGAAGAGGGAGATCTCTGAAGCACACCTCACCACAGATCAATGAATGATATTGCAATGGTTTAGGGAGAGGGTCTAAATCAGTTTGGGTTGGTGCCTGTAATTCAAACACAGCAACCAGTTCTCGTCGAGAATTCAACAGGCAATGAAGCAACTTTGCTAAAAAGACAACAACTTATTGAACCCATCACCAATAAGAAAAGGAAAAAGTCCCCCAAATAAGAATCAAAAAGGTAAAACAGAAACTGTATGACAATACCTTTACATGTACTCTGAGAGAAATGCAAGACAATGTAACACATTAGCTCTTGGCCTTACATGGTAACTCTGGGCAAGAGAGTGTACCCCAACACTCATAATCACGAAGCCACCACACATACACACACTTGCACCCCACTTTACAGAAGGGGGGGTTGGAAGGTGTTGGGGCAGGGAATGGCAGGAATACAGCACTAAATATACATTTGAGGCTTGTTGAAAAGTTCCTTTTCTGGTCCTTATGCAGATATCAGCACTCCCTGATATCTCTGGCATACTTCTAGCTCCAGTTGACCTGAGGCTATTCTTTGAGGCTAGAGCAGTGTCAAATGCAGAGATTGCAACAGAATCCCAGACTCTCTTTGTTTGCCAAAGGCTTAGGAGATCAGTACTTGTGATATCTCTTTCTTTCTTTATTAGAAGCTTCTCTCAATCTCTCAAGTGAGTCTCTCAGTGACAGAGTATACACGATCTTTGCCAGTCTGGTGGAGACAAAGCCAACATGACACTGGTCACGTGGGGTCATACCTGTTGTGAATGGACCTCTTCAGGCATCCTCCAAGGGCTTTTCTACAGGCTTTCTGCAGACTCTCCTCTCTTTCTTCTCCCCTGTGGTTAGGCACCAGGGGTAGTAGAAGGTTAAAAGCTCACCTCTGTCTGGCGTCTTCAAAGGCGATCAAGCCACAGAAGCGGCTGTGGAGGAGATGCCCTCTCTTCAGCCTACTGCCAGGATCCAGAACGAGCTGGTGCAGATTTTCTGTGTTTAACCTCTCAGAGAAGGAGGGGAGGACTGCAGTTTCACCCCCACCAAAGGGGTCTGCAGTTGTGGACAGCATCTTGGCTCTTCAGCCTGCTGCCAGGAGCTAGGGCAACCTGGTGCTGGCCACAGTCTAAAAAGGTCTGCGTTCAAGCAAAAGAGAGCCATAAGCTGCAGCCATGCTTAGACTCGTTCTGTATTCCACCCTTTGGTGGGAGGAAGGCTGGAAGCCATTGCTCACTCCCCCCCAACCCTGAGTAGGTGGGGGAGAACTCTCTTCTAGAGGAGCTATCCGTCTCTCAAGACGTACTGGAGAAGAAAAGAAGGAAGAAGCAACAAGAAGTGCATTCCCTTTTGTAGACTCTGTCCACCAATCACATCTAGAGTCAGAACACTGACGCAGGAGGCCTGCTANCTGAGTAGGTGGGGGAGAACTCTCTTCTAGAGGAGCTATCCGTCTCTCAAGACGTACTGGAGAAGAAAAGAAGGAAGAAGCAACAAGAAGTGCATTCCCTTTTGTAGACTCTGTCCACCAATCACATCTAGAGTCAGAACACTGACGCAGGAGGTCTGCTAGGAAAGCTACCTCTAGCTTCAAACTAAAATGCTTTTTTGGCATAAAAGCACTACAATTAACACTTGAAAATTTCAAGTGTTATTTCAAGTGTTAATTTTCAAACCGTAACAGATATTTAAAAGAAAAAGTGGAAGGGAAAAAAAGGGCACTCAATGTCTTTTAATTGTTTCAACTAATACATAAATTCTTCTTAGCATTTCACTGTTTGATAAAGTGTATGAAATTGCTACCATCCCTCTAATTTATTCCTAAAGGTAATGAAAGAGCATAGAGCTGTTTCATAGGTCCCACTTGCTCCTAAAAAGTGGTTCTTTTACTTTTCATGGTCTGGTCAAATAAAAGCTGAAGCACACAGATAACTGTCAACTTAAATATCCTAAAACTTCATTATTTATTTGTATGTGTGTCTGTTAAAATGTTCTTCGTGACACCGTATTCCAACATGGCACTGACAGAGAAAAAGAAGGCATCCTCTTGGCTAGTTACCCAAAAAACATTTACTCATACTGTAAAAAGCAGGTGTAAAACAAACACAGGTTAAATAATCCTCCCAGAGAGAAAAAGAACAGAGTAACAAAATTGCCACACACATAAAAATCAATTCCATCTGAGGGTTAAGCTTCATGGAATTTTTCTCCATTCATTGCCCAGCAACAAGTAAAGCACAACAATTCCAAAAGGTACTCAAAAGGCTCAGGATGAAGAGAACCACAGCTTAACTTTCTATTTCTTTTCACTGCACAATTGCAGGCATTGAATTTTCATGTTCAACTCTATTTTGAAGTGGTAACCAACAAAATGGACTATCCCAAAAAGCAGTTCTCTGCAGCATACCAGAACCCAACATAGTGCAAGCAACTAGGCAAACCTATGGGAATGGGTACCTCAGTTCAGTGATAGTGCATCTGTATCAGCTTATTCACAGGTCCATGTTCTACAAGGCCACTTCAAGATGTAGCCTGAAGCCTTCTCTGTGCTTCTGCAGAAGGCTTCCTGTTGCCCCTCACCCAACTCTTGAAGCCCATACCTCTTTAATCTGCAAATCTTTCATTTTCTGCCCAAGCATTCTTCACATGTGGGCTGACAGAAGGGTACTGAGAGCAATCTGCTGTCAGTATACAGGAAGCTTGCAGTGTGGCAGGAGATCCTGTGATGAATAACAGAAGCATGACTCCTTATGCTCCCTGCTGAGACTTCACACTTGTGTAATTGAAAGTATGGAAATGGAGACTTACACTCAAGTACCATTTAAATAACTAGATATTTATTACAAAATATTCTGTCTTTTCTACCATTACATTCCCAGTCTAGATGCAGAAAGCACAAGCCACCTACTCTTTTTGACCTGTAGTTTCAGTGACAAAACCAGAGCTGCATGTCCAAATAGATATCTGAAGATGCTATTTGCATTACCCCAGCACTGCTCCACACTTGCCAACTTTGCAGCAAACAAAAAGCAACAAAAAGCAAACAAAAACCCCCTACCAATTTTTTTTTCATAGATTACCTTAAAAGAGGCATTTTTCATGTGGTGACTTGTTGGGTTTTTTTCTTTTCTCCTCCTCCTTACAAGGAATCCTAGTCCCTCCTCTACAAGTGGGTGATGATGATAAACTTCAGCTCCCAGGATTCATTAATCAAATACTAAACTGTTGACTAAAAGGAATCAGAACAAACCTATCAACAAAGAACATCCCTTCATCCATATAAAACTGCTTGACAATAGGTATCATGATGGAGGGACACAGAAAAGTTACACGTTTCTCAGTTTTGTTGACATTTCAATATGCACATTTGATGGTGCCTCATTCACTGATATTCCCCTTCCAAATTAGAGCCGTACTGGATTACTTCCTCAATCTATTGTTAGAACTGTTTTTGATTAGCCTGTGAAAACAAATTATTTACTTCACTCTTCTTATTTTTCACAAAGGTGAAACTGTAGGATTAGAATACGTAGATCAGAACATTTTACTTAGTATACTGGACAATAGTATAGATAGCTAACAAGAGTAAGTTAAAATCCCATTATTTTGAGTATTAATTTATTAACTAATTGCATAATGAGATACAACTGTAGCAGTCCTTGTTTTTATATAATTGGGCTGCCTAATGATATACTGTGTCCCCCAATTTAATTTCAAAATTGCCAAGCTTATAAAACAAATATTTAGAAAATCCTGCATATGGCCTGAAAGCAGGAAGAAAGGATTTGTTTTCCCAAACAATATGGCAGCAGGCATACACCAGTAATATTGTAGACATTCTTGAACCTGGTTTTTTTGCCTTGCCTAGAAAACCTTAAGGAATATTTCTTCGATCACCGGGAAACCAATATATTTTGTGTCTTTGCAGGCCAGCCCTGCTTATTTGCAGTATATAAACATCTAGTTCATTTACACAGTTTATACACAATTTACACAGTTTATTAGTGTTGAAAGAGGCCTGCAAAGGCCATCAGGTCCAACCTTCCTGCTCAAGCAGGATACAGATTACTGAAAAGCATTATTGCCTAAAAAGCCTAAATCAAACTACGCAAAACTTCATCCAGACATGTCTTAAACAGTTCCAGACAAGTGGACTCCACAGCCTTCCTGGGCAACCTATTCCAACATTTTCTAACCCTTACTGTTTTTCCTCATATAGAGGTGAAACTTCCTGTGTTCAAGGTTGTATCCATTACCCCTTGTCCTGTCTGACACAAATGAAAAGGGTATTCCTTTCTTCGTGACACCCAGCTCTCACATATTTATAGGCTGTAATTAAATCCCCTCGTAGCCTTCTTTTGTCCAAACTAAAAAGTTCCCATTTTCCCAATCTCTCTTCCTAAGGCAGTTGTTCCAGATGCCCAGACATAGTCGTAGTTCTGTGTTGAACTCTCAATTAATTCTCTATCCCTCTTGAATTGAGAAGACCAGAACAGGACACAGTATTCCAGGTGCAGCCTCAGTAAAGCTGAATAAAGGGGCAGAAGAACCACCCTTGATCTGCTAGACACACTCCTCTTGACCCATCCCGACACCCTATTGGCCTTCTTGACCACAAGGGCACATTGCTGATCCAATTTTGTTAAAACTCATTAAATTCCTCTTAGCCCAACTCTCCAGCCTGTCTAAATCTTCTTGAATAATTGAACAGCCACTAAGTGATTCAGCCAATCCAGCCAGTTTAGTTGCTGAGCAGACCCCTTTAATCCATCATCAATATCATTAATGAAGATATGAACAGCACTAAACCCAGGACTGATGCCTGGGGGGAGGGGGACACTGCTAGTTACAGGTGTCCAACTAGACTCTACACTGTTAATCTCACCACTCTGTGGGCTCTTAATCCAATTCACAATCTGATCATCGATTTCATAATTCCTAAGCTTGTTTACGAGGATATTACGGGGTACTGTATCAACAGCAGACCACATCAACTGGTCATCCTTTGTCTATCCATTTAGTTAAAACATCATAGAAGGCTATTAGTCAAACATAATTGCCCCTTTGTAAATCCATACTGACTGCTATTAATTATACTCATATCCTTTATGTCCTTAGAAACGACCTCTAAAATGAACTGCTCCATCACTTTTCCAGGGATGGAGGTGAGACTTCCTTTTTAGCTTTTCTGAAGGCCAGAGTAACATTAGCTTTCCTCCAGTCCTCAGGTACCTCTCCTATTGAACAGTTTCCCAAAAATGATGGAAAGTGGCTTAGCAACAACATCAGTCAGTTCTCTCAACAGACTTGGATGCATGTCATCATGCTCCATAGACTGATGTGCAATTTGCACAGTTGATCTTTGCGCCACTCTTCTTTAACAGTCAGAAACTCATCTTTTTTGCAAGTTATCTCACCTGTCTTCAGGGGCTAAAGTTCAAGAAGCTACTCACGGGAGTAAAAATTCAAACAAAAATCATGTTGCATCACAAGACAGAATTAGAACTATACACTGCCGCTATAAAACCACCTGAATTATGAGCATGTGTCTTTCAGATATGTGACTGTCTGCTGGGTTAGACCTACCAGAATGACTCAGACAACAAAACCCAAACCTACAGTGTTTAACCTAAATCCTAAAAACTAACAGGAACTAATAGCCTCTGCGATAAGGCTGAAACTTGAGAAAATTTGAACCTGCACTCAACTGAAGACTGAACAAAATTATTTCAGTGAATCTTTACATCCAAAGACACAAAATTTACACAAGTGAATCATTATAAAGTTTTCTTAATCTCAGTATCTTTGCAACCGTGTAGTATTTTTGAAAGAAACTGTTTTCAAATTTACCTAAGACATGATTACTTTCTGGAAGCAAGCCATACATATGCAATTTATGGATAATCCTCTTATGGATAATCATTCGCAAAACACAATCTTCAAAAAAACCCAAACCCTGATTTCTGCAATTCCATTTAATTCTTCCCCTTGTAAATACATAATTCTTTCCCTACCTAGTCTCCTGTTGTAGTTTGAAAACTGCCAAATTTCCAGATGGTGATTTTTGTGCTTTTATGGTGAAAAAGCATTTTGTTTTGAGCTAGAGACAGCTCTCCCTTCTGACCACTGGGTCAGTGTCTTGACACTACAGGTGACTGGTGGACAGAGTCTATAAAAGAGAATAGACTTCCTGATTTCTACCATTCTCCTGTCTTTTAGTAGCCAGAGAGCAGTATCCTCTATAGGAGAGCAATTCCCCACCCACCTTGGAGGGGAAAAGGCCTGGCCACTGCAACCCTGCCACTAATCCTGCTGGGCACAGTGAAATCAGAGCCCCCTTGGTGGGGGGCAAGGACCTAGCCTAGCCACTCTACCAGAGAGGTGGAACTGCATCACCCTCTCCTTGGAAAGAGCCCGGCCTGGATGCAGAGCAGTTGCTGCAGCTCTGCCACAGGACCCAGCCCCATCCTGGACCCTGGCAGCAGGAGGAAGCAAAGAGCCACTGCCCACACACCACTGCTGCAGCCCGATGGTCTTTGACAGTGGTGAGCTCTTAACCCTTTCCCTCCCTCGAAACCATAGCCACTTGGAGAAGAAAAAGAGGAAAGAAAGGAAAAGGCCTTTGAGCAGGCCTATTTACCTCAACAGGCACGTCCCACATAACCAGAGCCATGTTGCCTCTGTCTCTACCTGGGCCTGACAGCAGATGTTGTATGCTCTGCCACTGAGAGACCGAGAGAAGCTTTTGACAAGAGAGAGAGATCCTAAGATACTGATCTCTTAAAACTTTGGCAAACAGAAAGAGACCAAGGTTCTGTCAATTCCTATATCTGAGCTGCTGCTGGCCTCAAAGATTCTCGATAGAATCTGCTGACCATGGCACATTGCTAATAATTCTTAAGACAAGAAGATTTACAAGCAAGTCTGAGATACACAGGGGAAGCTGACGCCTGCAAGAGGACTGGAAGAACAACTTTTCCACAAGCATCATGATGTGGATAGAGGGGTTGGGTGAATTCCTCCTCTGGTTAGAGTGTTAGTGTACACTCTTTTTCCCAGGGCTGATGTGTTAGTTGTCTCCCATTTCTCTCAGTGTGTGTAATGGCACTGTGATACCATTTGCAGGATTTTTTTATTATTAGTCTTTACTTACAGGTTTTTCCCTTTCTTCTTGGTGATGGGTTCAATAAATTCTTTCTTTTTAACAAAGTTGCTTCATTCATTACATGCTGAATTCTCGGTAAGAGCTGCTTGATGTGTTTCAATTTCAGGCACCAACGCAGAACTGATATAGACCTTCATTTTAACCCAGGACATCTCCTAAGAGGTTTTGGCTCAACTTAGCTCAACAACCCACACTTCATTAGTTCTATAACACTGTTTTAAAATAATTTTTTGCCTCATTTTGAAGGACAAGAAAGATAAGATACTTGGTGTAGAGGACTTCTGGCAAACCTTTTAACTAATACACATGAAGTAACTCCAGACTTCCATTACAGACTTCCATTACAAACTTCTAATTGAATGCAGACAGCCTGGAGGTTACCTCCAGTCTGCAACATTAAACTATTCCTTCCAGTAATTCCTCTCATCTGAGGTGTACTATAGAAGAAAAGTATCAAGCTAATATTAACATCAGGATTCTCCTCACATACTCAGAAGAATGAAGTAGCAGAGATTGGACAAAGTAACTTGTGATAGCTAGAAGTCTGCAAAGGAAGCAAATGCTTCATCAATTCCTACTTGACAGAGAGTGTCCAACATCTTTTAAAATGAAAATCAAAGCACAACCTAGAAAAAACGCAAGGTGAATGAACCACTCATGTCATATTTTAAAATTAATGCTTCAAGTAAAAGGATTCTGTGAAATTCAAAGCTTGAGAAATTCAGGGGGTGGAGAAGTTTTAAAAGTGGAAACTAACAGAAGACGATAGAACAAACACAGACTTCAATAAAACCTTGAAAAGATAGCTGTTTAAAAGGAATTGTACAGGAGTCAAATGGTTTTTATTGTGTTTTGGCTGAAAGAGCTAAGTAAGTTGAGAAAAATTTTGTTACTATTATTTAAAAAAATAGAAAATAGGTAAAAATTATCATACTAATCAGATTTTGGGAGGGAAAGGGAAAATACACTAACAAGCAGAGCAAAAAAAGGATGGTAGTGTGTCCGGAAATAGGTGAAATATTCACCCTGCATTTCCTATGTAGAATCAAAGAGAAATTCTATGCCAAAGATGTCAATGAACTTTTAAAAATCTATGTATATCTTTCAGTCGAGAAGTACGCAATCTTCCTTCAGTGTAGGATACACTTGCATACTTTCTAAATGGGAAAGTCAAATTAGATTTAATATATTCAATATTTAAACCAAATTTTCTATTAGAAATAAAAGAAATTTGCCTTTCAAATTAATAGCTACAATTATTACAGACCTCTCCCACAAAAATCAGAAATTTTTTAAAGTTACTTCTTGTTGCTGAACTTTTTCAAATATCAGTCAACTGAGGTGATAAAAACAAATGTCTAAATACCTGCAATTAGATGTTATTACAGTGAAGAAGAATGACAAGAACAAAAAAAGAACATACTTGCTTCACATTTAAATAATTTTATGTAAATGAAGATAAAAACCATAATAAAATTGGTAAGGGATGAAAAAGCAGAAAGTTTGCTCTCTTTTAATTTAGAAGTAACAATATTAAGAGACCACTCTCTAAAATTGTATAACATACTGTCATACTATTGGACCCTACAGCAAAAAAGGATTATTATGGTTTAGGGACAAGCATCTCACAGCATATTTGGCAATAAAACTGGTTAAAAAAAATAATGAACAATACTCACAATTATATAAATTGCGACTATTCAGTGCAGTAATTTGTTCTCTGCCTTGTAAATTTGCCTGAACTATTGTGTTTCTTAAAAAAAAAAAATAAATCCTTTAACAACTCCTTTATCAAGCTCCTAGCAGAATCACTTGTTACAGAGGATAGAGCAGATACTTAGCAAACTATGTAACTGCTTAGATGGGTTTTCCTGGTTAAAAATTGCCAGGTTTCAGAAAGCTGCATCAAAGTTGTGCACAATTCCTTGCCAAAGGTCTACAACATAATCTACAAATAACTACTCACTTTTTTCAATACTACTTTTTGTTCATAAATTCCCCCTCTACTACTTGCATTTCAAAAATCATCCACCATCTAATAGAGCTAGCTTTTAACAGAAAATTAATTATACATGTATTGCAGATGTCAAATGCTTGCTTCTTAATGAAATTCTCTTATTAAAGAGGTTACATTTTACTTACTTCCCAAAAAAGCACCTTTGAAACAACAGCAACAGATGGGTTTAACTGGATACATGCATGATGGAGCATTGTGGTAGAGCAAAAGAACATGCTGGTTCTCATACCTCTGGCAGATGGGGAACCAGTCAAGATTAGTTTTAGACTAAAAATATTTTGCTACTTCTCAGTAGAAAGAAAAAAGCCACTTGAAACAATACACTATTTTATAAATGCCATCATGTATCAGACAACAGCAGCTATCAAAAAGTTGGCAGCATACATTAAAACCAATTCCATCAGATAACTATGTCTTTAAGTCTGTGGATAATTTACCAGTTCTTGAAAACAGTACCTTATAATGCAAATGCTGACACTACCTCAACTACAGCAGTAAATGTTCTATTATGAAGTTGCTATGGCAACTAAAATGATGAAGTTGGAAGTGAAAGAGTGCACATAAGGAAATCTGAAAACTCTTTGGACACCGCCTCCATAAATTCTTTTAAAACCTGTGGTCACAGTGTTATCATTTGTTACCTTTACCATGAAAATTTAACTGCAACACTTGTCTTTAACACAGCTATGGGGGGAAGTTTACACATTACTGTAATATTTAACACTAATTAATTCCAAGGTCATAATCCACTTGATGTATGCACATACCAATAGTCTACAACATCAAAAGACAACTGAAGGATATCTGGACAGCACTGTTGAACACATTCATCAGGTACAACAGGTTAACATATCACAATTATGCAGAACTGTTTGATCTTTGATACAATTGTGTAATTTCTTACCTATCTGAACAGTTTGGTAACAGCACCCTGCTGTATGTTCACTATTAAAGCCGTCTGTCCAAATACACCTACTAGCAACATTTCCATTAGGCAAGTGGAAAACAAGTTATTCATATTTCTTCTCAAAGGTTTTTCATATTAAATTAAATAAATTTTGTCTCAAGTCTAAACTCCATTGCCATGACTGAAATCCAGGGAACACAAGTCCTCAAATGACTGACTCGCTAAGAGCTGGGCTAAGTACTTATACTCAGCCATTTCCTAGGTAAAAAAACCTCCTTTTCTTCTGAGCTAGCTCAATCCACTTGTCTTTCCAGTTAGTTGTTCTAAACCAGTTTGCAGACCGATTAATTGCAAAATTTTAAAACTTTGAAGACTGCCTTTCACTTATACAGACATCTACTGATTTCCATTTTAAGAAACGTACATTGTCTTCTGTAGTGATCAATGAAAATTACAGTTTTGCAGATGAACTTAATTTAGCCAGAAGATAATCACATAATGACAGAACAGCATTACTTAATCTAAAATAACAAATAATTATTGATGTAAGATCACAACCAATCCCATTCTTCCCACCCAAACAAATTATTCTTGCATAAAGCTGAAAAGTAGGAAGATGATTTTGTATACAAAAGCAAGAACTGCTAACCAGCAACAAGAGGTGACAATAATGACATTCTCTTCAGAACACTATCTCTTCAGCAATTTAAAATTTCTGATAAATACACCGCTTTTCTCTGAAAAGCAACCACTACATTTATCAATTCACTTGAAATGGGTAATCATGCTGATCTATAAAAGCTGAATAGCAACATTCAGCAAAAAGAGGTAAAAATGGGGTTTTCCATGTGCATAGTTGTTTATTAGATCAATGATGAAAGATAAAATACTTGGTAACATTCTCAGAGAAAAGTGCTTAGAAGCACTCTCTAACAAAAAGGCTCCTTGAAAATTTTCTCAGCTTTATTTGCAGTGCTAACATAAATCATTAAACACACTTACAGTTTACATTTCATTAACATAGGACATTTTATTAAAAAAGTTTTTTCCCAGTACATCTCACAGGTTACTTGCATGAAGGAAGGGTAACAATTGGCCTTTAATAATTATGGATTCTTCAAGTATAAATCAGAAATGGACTACCACAGACAGCAGTACATGGTTTAACGTGTTTCCAAAGCTATCAGCTTTGATACTGTAAATATCAAATCTCACTGAGATTGCAATAAAATTTTCACTGAACTTTCACCTTGAATGTTCATAGGCTTAAAATGTAACCCACATTGAAAGAAAGCTGACTTCTGGGATCTCTTCTTATTTAGCTTTTAAAAAACAACCTTCTTGAAAAAGGGAGCATTATTCACCCTAGATGTGATTTTCTGGTACTGATTCCAATGTTGAACGAAGTTACACAGAAGTTAAACACTTGCAAGCATACCAGCACTCAAAACCCAAAGGGAGCTGAAACACAAGTCTGTCCAAGCGGCACAGGGTTTTTGCCTTACTTCAGGTTAACTTTTCTGTTATCAGAAAACAACACAAAAGACAGTATGACTGAGAAACAACTGAAACAAAGAAGAGGTAGTCAGTCCACTGACTGGTAGTCAGGTTCCTTAATCCTGGTTTAGAGGCGTAAGAACTTCATGCCTATGTTGTTTATAGGTGTGATATCCCTCATCACACCACCCCAGGAATGAAAAATAATCAAACTCAGCAAGAATAAATCACATGCTACAACAGTGACTATCACACTTTAGAGATCCAGTAACAAGAGAGACTATAAGCTCAATAGATTTTACAGTTGTGCATGCTTGAAGCTTTGGCAACTCGAGGTATACTAGCAGTGTTCTCCAGCAGGGGTTCAACAAATCATAGAATTGTCTGGGCTGGAAGAGACCTTTAAGATCATCAAATTTAACCATCAACACACCAGTCACCACTAAACCATATCCACAAATGTTCTAAGGTTCATACCGAAAGTTTTACTAATCAGCATGTTTGATGCAAGCTACCTTTATTTTAAAAATGTAAACTTGACAAAAAACAACCATGTATCCACAGTATTATGTGTAATTTTGTGTATGGAATAGCAACAGAAGAGTTGCAAGTCTTTCATAGAAAAAGAAAATAAATTTCTCTTTAGAAAAACAAATTGAGTGCTGCAGATATTTAAAGCGAAGGGTATGGCCTACCAACACACTTTGCCAATGTAGTGGGTAACTGCTACCAGATACAAAGGAAGGACCTGCTTCCCAGATACCATGTTTTGTGACGTGCTCACTTGCTTCTTGGGAGAAGAGACGGACACCTCACTAGAACTTTCTTTCAGGCAGTTGTAGACAGTGATATGGTCTCCCTTCAGCTTCTTTTTCCCATGCTAATACCCTCAGCCTCTCCTCGTAAGACTTGTGCTCCAGACCCTTTACCAGCTTCGTTGTCCTTTTGACATGCTGCAGCAACTCAATGTCCTTTCTGTATTGAGATCCCAAAGCTTAAAATGGGGCCTCACCAGTGCTGTGCAACTGGGGACAATCACTTCCATACTCCCACTGGCCACAGTATTTTTTATACAAGGCAGGNACCATGTTTTGTGACGTTCTCACTTGCTTCTTGGGAGAAGAGACGGACACCTCACTAGAACTTTCTTTCAGGCAGTTGTAGACAGTGATATGGTCTCCCTTCAGCTTCTTTTTCCCATGCTAATACCCTCAGCCTCTCCTCGTAAGACTTGTGCTCCAGACCCTTTACCAGCTTCGTTGTCCTTTTGACATGCTGCAGCAACTCAATGTCCTTTCTGTATTGAGGATCCCAAAGCTTAAAATGGGGCCTCACCAGTGCTGTGCAACTGGGGACAATCACTTCCATACTCCCACTGGCCACAGTATTTTTTATACAAGGCAGGATGCTGTTGGTCATCTTGGCCACCTGGACACACTACTGGCTCGTGACCAACAGCCCCAGGTTTTTTTTCAATCAGGCAACTTTACAGCAAATTTTCCCCAAGCCTGTAGTACTGCATGGGGTTGTTCTGACTCGAGACCCATCACTCAGCCTTACTGAATCTCACACAATTTGCCTCAGCCTATTGATTCAGTCTATCCAGATCCCNGGGCCTCACCAGTGCTGTGCAACTGGGGACAATCACTTCCATACTCCCACTGGCCACAGTATTTTTTATACAAGGCAGGATGCTGTTGGTCATCTTGGCCACCTGGACACACTACTGGCTCGTGACCAACAGCCCCAGGTTTTTTTTCAATCAGGCAACTTTACAGCAAATTTTCCCCAAGCCTGTAGTACTGCATGGGGTTGTTCTGACTCGAGACCCATCACTCAGCCTTACTGAATCTCACACAATTTGCCTCAGCCTATTGATTCAGTCTATCCAGATCCCACTACAGAGCCTCCTTATCTTTTTGCTACACACACAGTGCCTTGTCAGATTCCAATTACTTGGAAGGGTTTCATAAGGATCAGTACCTTTACAGAACAGCCTAGTAATTTTAGGACAGGCACTTTAGGTTCAATTCAGGCTACCAACTTCCAACACACACTGTATGCTTGAGGACACAAACTGTGAGAAAGAAAGTGTTAATATTATTTCAGCAAGTATGCTTCATTCCAGTACTTTCAGTATGGACTTTACATCATGTACCCATTGTATCCTTGGCAACTCAACTCCTTATCTAAAGAGGCAAGATTGACAAGTTAGATTTAAAGCTACAGCCATCATATGCTATTAGACTGCATTTGCTCTGGAGCTAGGATAGGATGCAAACTGGAAGCCAATGTCATTTAATCTACTACAAAGGCATAACTGCCACATCATTATCAACTGGATAAACAAAACAGCCTTATCCAGACACTCTCCATTGATTCATATCAACAAAGAAGATAACTTTGCTGTTTCAATGAAATAATACTAGGGGAAAATTACGAGGGAAGTTCTTCAGACGTCTAGTACAAACTTATAGAAGCAGCCCCTTTTCTCATCTTTTTGGTGCAGTTCATGTTTCACCCCAGTTCTAAAGTAAATAATCTATTTCCTTAAAGGCAAAATATATTAAATTTTCTTGTCAAGAAATTAAGAAGATCCAGTAGATAAGGTTCCAAAGGGAAAAAACAAAGCTGTATTTCAAAAAAAAGTTCCAAACATTACATTATTTTCATCACAATCAGCATACGTTGCCCCTAACAACACTAGTACAGCGAACGAAGAATTTACCAATCATATTTTAAGACAAATCTATGACAGGCTTATGCTACATGAAACTGAGTTTTTCAATATATATTTTTCCTCACATTTTAATCTCAAGAGAACAGTTAATACTGCATCAGGCAATTTAAATTTCTAAATTAATTAGAAATGGATTGTGAGTCAGAAAGCCTTTGTTTGAATCAAAGTGTGTAACGAGTCTGAACACTGTCTTTATACAGAGCCCTTTGAAAAACATATTTTTAAATGTTAAGGTTGCCTTTTGCAGAGGAAAGAATAAAAAAAAGAAAAAAGAAAAACCTCCGTGACTCTGTATAATTAATCTGCACATTAAGTTATACATGTGAGACTATAAGAATACAGACAAGTTAACCAAATGAAAGACCACATGAAGCAAAAACACAACCCACAATTTTAAAATTGGAACGTTTTTGATAAAAAGCTATGAACAGACTTCAACTTTTTAACCCTAAGCTTGACATTTACCATGTCAAAACAACCCTGGTTAATTTTACCTGATTATATCCCAAAACAGCATTTATGTCCTGAATTTGTTTCTTGATGACAAGCTGTTCAAACACAGACAGCTATCAAACCTAGTATTATCATCTGCTGCTTTTTTCCTCCTAGTAGACACTGCTGTCCATCAGAAGAAATAATTAATGGGTTTATTACGTATGAAAGCGTCATCCTGTCAGTTCAGCGACTGATTTGACTAGCTCATATCTGCTACTCATTGATGCCATGCATGCTCACTGTCCTGAGAGATAACAAAACACTACACCCTTCGGGTTCCCCCCCCTCCCCGTTCTAAGGCAGCATTTCACATCTGTGTCTGCAGAAGCATACGGCGCTGTGAGAAGCAGACCATCATACTTCACAGAATGATGGGTTAAAACTTGAGACCTACTGTCTACAGATCCTGCATATTTCCTATAACAAACTAAAGCATTTACCTACTAAAATGTGCAGGGAAACAACTTTCCAGTGTTGGAATAGCTACAGAAAACAGATGGGATTCACCAGATACTAAATAGTTAAATTATTCTTAAATGGGTGCTGAATACTTGAATTTGCTAGGGTTAGTATATTTTTTTTTTTGTAGCCTTTTTTGGGGCTGGAAGGGGAGATGCAAAGTTCACAGGTTCTCTTTTGTTACCTGATTAGGGCAGAATAAATAAAAATGCTGAATGCTGAAGAAATCAGAGATTGGAGATACCTGGGAATAAACTGGAAACAAGTGACACTAGAAGATGAGGCATCAGTGAACAACAAGAAGTGGTGGAAAAAGAAACCACAAGACGAGAGTGCACAATGCATTTCCATTTCAAATAGAAAAAAAGCTTCCTATCTGCTGAGTGAGTGTCTGTATATTCTGACAGAGCACAGATAAAGCTTCAGTGAAGTGTATCTCCAAGGTAAGTTTATTTCATTTACTCCTTTAATTGCTTATCATATCAATATATACCTTAATGTATAAACAATTAATACATTTCGATTTCTTTTTACTGGTACCAAAGTTTAAATCCTTCTGTGACAAAATTTGATGGTCTTAGATTTGCCATACTGCTCAAATAACAGCTCTCTTCAGATATTAAGCTTTTTCAAAGGAAAATTATTAAATGCTTTCTCTCAACTTACACTAGAGTAAAATATTTCCCAATATTTAAATCCTTCAAAATATTTTAATCCATGTTTCTATGCATGGATGTTCAGGAAAAAAAAAATTCGTAACAATCTATGCTTCTGTTAATATTACTAAAAAATATTTCCTGTACTTCATTATCTACTTAATCTGGCAAGGCAAACAGCTTTTTGCATCACAGCAGTAAATGGAAAGGATATCTTTTATTATAGAATAATGAAAGATTGTTTATATAAAAGCATATTAAATAAAACTGAGACTGACTATTAGTTATTTATGAAAGGTAAACCACAGTACAGTAAGGAAACAGCACTGGTTAATACACCCCAAGGTAGTGTGTACAGTATGTCAGTGAGAGGACTGAATATCAGTGCCCCAATAAAACTATACAGAAAGTGACACAGGTCACTTAGTTATTTCACTCACAGCATCCACTACATAAGCCATACAGACAACAATTCCACATGCAAATTACATGCAGAACATTTTAGGAAGAAATAAAAAATATAAACACTGTTAGTCAAAGACTTACATTTACAAATCTCAGAGAAAGGGATCTGTACTCAGACTCCCAAGAAATATCCCACACCCCTTAAAACTAAAAAAAGCATGAAAGTGAAAAAGCAGAAATATATTGTTTAACAGATCATTTTATAGTGCCATATTGGTCAGTTTGTATTAGATGCAGTATTAGATGCAAAACTCGACGTCTTTGCTCTGACTATCCTTACTGGTTTCATACCATTTTTTTATTTACTGAAATGCAGCATTTCTTTTTCCAGCACTGTTACACATCTTTCTTCTACTTCTCTCTGTATCACTTCCCTCATTTTGATTTTGCACATCTTAATGTACCCATCAATTCTTCGGTGTTCTTTTCCTTTTTGTTTTGCTAATGTAACTAAAATAATCTCTCTCATCTGATGCTTGCTAAAGACAGACTAAATTGGCTATTCACAAACAGCTCTTTTAGATCCTTTGCTTATTCAAAAAGGTTTATAAATTCTACCAAATGCTAGAAGACTAAATTCACTTGCCAAAGACCGAGAGAGCACCATGACACTAAAAGCCAGACATTGATACCAGACTGAGCCTTGTCTCTTGACAGAAGTCAAGAATGTACTTCCAAAAGAATGAAATTACTACCCAGAAACATATTTGAAACAACTTCCGCAGAAGACAGGTCATCTCACGCAAATTACTGTAGAATATCTATTTGAAAATCCTTCTACAATATCCCACTATCAACTAAAATGATGGGTAGGGGAGGAAAGTTTCATATTCTCTACATATTCACAATTAATTCTTTAGCTCAATAAAGGCAAAAAGAGTTCCCACTATTACCCTCTTCCATTTCCCCATTTGCTGGATTTGATGAGAATTCAAAGGAATTTTTGTTAATGCACCTATCTCTCAGCCATTTTGTGCTGAGTTTCAGCACTCTATGCCTAAATTTCTGTCCTTTTCTAAGTAGCTCCACTGCTCTTTTCACAACTGCTTAATCAGACACCTCTCAATCTTTTGTCCTATGCCTCACTTCACATTTTACATCAATCCAGTAATAATACTTCCTGCCTCCTCACTCTGCTCCTATGCAATATGTGACGATTTTTTTGTCTCTTGTTTAACCAGGAAAAAATTATTAGTTACTATTTGGTCCTGTACAATACAAAACAAAACAATAGGGCTGTAAGTTTCAATGGCACAGTTGAAGACCTTCATAGCTTAAAATGTCAAAGCCCACTCCGACTCAGCAGCTCTTGCAACAAGCAGCAGATTAGCACAGCTCTTGTCAGCTGATTTCAGAAAGCTTTTTATCTGCTGAACCTCGATCAGAGTTGGAAGTAAAAGAAAGGGGAAAATAAGAATTGTAATTAAATTTTGTTTCTTCAGTTACTGCTCTCACAGCACAGAAATTCTTCTTACCTTGGACATTGTGAGGTTTTTGCCTCCTCTTTTATAAATGCCATTGCTTAATCATAGATTAAAAATTCTTCAAGGAAGCTCCCAAAAATCTTACACTAAACATAGTGTTTCAGAAACCTGTAAACTGAGAGTTGCAGTTCAATTTTTCAGTTCTCCATTGAAAATACAATAGGGCTAAGACTAACTGGAAAGCCTGCTTCAAAGAAGGATAACTGGATTAAACTTCTTTTAAAAAAATATAAAACATTGTTTTTCAGATGTATTCTGAAATAGCTCCTGGTAACACAAAAAGGACAGCCCCACAGCCTTGTCTGTTCAGCTCATCCCTCTCTTATAATGCTGCTGTTTCTTGACCAATTTTTATTTCAAACATGTCCTGCCCCAACACTTCAAATCTCAAATTATCCAACTACTGTACCAGCTTTTCCCATCTCTTTTTCCAGGACTGAATTCAAGCACATAGGCCTACATTCACCTAACACATTTGATTTGATAACATTTTTTCAGTATTCAAAACATACATTCTTTGAACTTCTTCAATACTCTTGCAATTATAAGGCATTAAAAATACCCTTTCTTAAAGTCTGCCCTGTTGTATTGCAATACCAACACTCTGTATGAGTATATAGTAGGGGTGATTTCTGCAAACAGTGGTGACGTCAACAAGCCAGATGAAAGTATTACAGAAAAGTGAATTCTTTACAAGACCTCAAAATTCTACAACAGTTTTGCACTGGCACAGTCTCAAACTTGAAATATTCAGTTCCAAATTCTGCAGATTACAAACAGGGAAGAAGCACAACACTTGGTAAAAGACATACTAGATCAGACCAGAAGCTCCATCCATGTAGTGCCACATTCTGCACAACTGTGCTCAACAGTGTTAAGTCCAGGTAAAGCTGAGAACAGGGCACACACAGAGGCACGTTTCCTCTGCCAGCCTCTAACTAATTGTGTAGTTCATGGATTTCTTGATCCAGAGATGCCATCTTATTTATAATGTAACCTTCAAAATACTTTCCCAGTTGTTTTTCAAACTTGCATAAAATGTAAGTTTCAACAAGACCCTGTGACAAACATCCCTTTGTGGTGCATTTTCAGTGCCATTCCTTCCTTGTGAAGCCTCCAGGATTAGGAAAAGTTACACAAACAGCCTGTGTCACTCATTTGTATAGTGACACTGTGGTGTGTTCTACTTTGTTCTCTGTTCTTTTCCTAATTTCTAGAGTTTTTCTTTCAGGTAACAAGATAAAAAAAACCACCTTAGAATGCAATAGGGGACTGTTTCAAACACACACCATGTACCTCACCTAACCTTTATCCTCACTTAGTCCAATATGTCATTTGTGTATTGTTTTTTTTCAGTTCTCTGCAGTCCTCAGGCTGTACAGAATCAGAGGAGAATTAACATAATTTATCTGAACCTTAACAGTGAAGTAATAGCATGCTGGCTCAAGTGAAGAGTCTAGTGGGACAATCTTTCAAAAGCTGTAGAGGATTCTTGGTCACTGAAATTGTTTAAATCAGGACAGCTTCAGACAGTCTGTGCACCAGAATAGGTGCCCTTACTCAATCAGTAACTAGTTTGTAACTTTATGTTACCCAGAAAATTACACAAAATCACAAATGGTTTATTTGGCTTTGCAATTATGTGTTTGAATGGTCACGCTGGGGTTAGTTTTCCATTGTACAATTACTTTGAGAACCTAGTCTCCTGTTCTTCCACTGAGTAGAACAGCTCAGTATACCTGAATCTGACTTCTTTATGTTTTCACGTTTTGCAAGTCATAAAATGATAGAACTGTAATTCAAATTTGTTTGTTGGTAGTCTTTTACCACTAACATCTAAAAGCAAATAATGGCAAATATTGTGGCACCTAACTATTAAAATTACATACATTTTAAAATGCTTCCCAAGGAAGAACTGGAAATATTTCTAAGTTTAGCAGTGCCAAGTTGTCAGAACTCAAGACAGAGGAATAACAGACTTGAGAGAAAGCTGCCTTCCTGAACACCTATACACAGTGTCCTAAATAGGCTGTTCAAGAATTCTTGTATGTATTGTAACGTAAATTAGATAAATCATCCCCAGTGCCATTATGTGGACATAATCTCTTCCTGACTGATACCGTAGGTGTACATTATTACTGTCACCAAAATATATCTTCTCCACATTACATTCTCCCTAATCTACTCTGCTTTTCTTTCATGATTAAATTAATTCTAGTCACATGAAATGACATTTCCAGCGTGGTTTTCAATACCTGTTTTGAAAATGCATTACAGCAGGTTTTTATTGTGTAATATAGCTGGCTCAGTAAGTTATTTTAGTAACAGAACACATTTCTTTCACAAGTCTTTTCTGAATGCAATAATTCTGATTTACAACCAGTTTGGGAGGCTGTCAGACTTCAGCAGTATAGTTCAGATTATTTGATTCTAGGTACTTGGGAAAAAAAACATTGTCTCTGGCTTGTCTCCACCATAAAGCATTGGAAATTGTGAGGTTAAAAAAAAATTACATCTCTGCAACTTTGTTCAATTTAAAAATGTTCTCCAGGTTTCTCTTATTCCTGCTAAAATGTAGACTGAGCAAGTTTGTAAACAGGGGTCTTTAATTCATACTCCAATTTTACTTCTCAAAGGGGTTCCACTGTTCTCTACCTCAATTTCCTATAATCACAGCAGCAGCAATGTTAAAATACTTCCAAGTTGAAAGATTTTCAGAAAGACAACCCCCACAAACTATTACTCTTCTGTTAATAAACCAACAGTCAAAATAAAATTGTTAAAGTTCAGATGAACAGACAAAAAGACAAATTATTTTGAAGTACAGGCACTAAACTGAGTCACTAGGGGAATTGTGTTAGTTTGCTACTGTGGAAGGTTTTTAAACACAACAATAAAATGACCACATCAAAGACTTTGGATACTTTAAAATGCTTTGCATTTACATGTTACTTTACACAGAGATATTTATAAAGATCAATTTTCTTTGACAATATAAAGTATGGTTTTGAATTACAGCTATGAGAACTGATGCTTTCAGATTACATTTCTACAAGTTAATTTTGTCATCTCATACTTGTAGGAAATTTTCCTCTAAGTGACTAGATTGTTCTTCTCAGAGATTTCTACCCATATTTCTTTCTCTCCCTCCTCTGTTTTGATATTCAGATACAGTTCGGAAAAACATAGTTGTTTGTAGAATGCTGGTAATACGCATACAAGTAAGAGCATGCAACCAGTTAAGGCAAACAGAATCATGCAGGGATACAGAACAGAAAATTTAAAGAGAGCCTGTAGTCACCTATTTGCATTAGAAAATTTACTGCTGTCAGTACTCTAACCACAAATTAATCAGAAGTAGACAGCCAATTTAATCCACTACAAACAGAATCAGGTAACATCTTGATTCGAAAGAGACCTTTATGTTCTTAAAGTCCAACTTTCAAACCAGGACTGGCAACCACATGCTATCACCAGAGAAGGAGCTCTTGCTTCTTCTCTTACCACTAACTACCAATCCTAGAATTACCCCAGTTCTCCAAGATCTTTCCCTTCTCACCAGCTGCTCCATCCATTTCATGTTCCTGCATCATTTATACAGTCCAAAACAGGCAACTAGATCCATATCTGGTGATGGGCCAAATCCATACTATCAGAGAAATATCTTTCAAACCATTTTATTTGGAAGAGGGGAGGCAATAATCAAATATTGGGGAAAATATAAAGCAACTTCAGAGTCATCACATTTGTATAAGCAGCCCACAACTGCATAACAAAGAGAACAACAGAATCAAAGACTCCATAAAAACAAGAGAAGCAGGGATATGCAACTCCACCACGTTCCCTCTAAGAATGTACCAAAAAAAATCCAAAATTAATTACAGCTACTTTCATCAGAATTTGTGTTTTAGTAATTACTGACTTGACAATGAGAGCAATTAACAATTATATATAAAATTATCTAGAGATTAAAAATATCATCATTGAAGCCAATTAACAAAACTAGCAATTTGTCTGGTATTTAATGTGTGGGAGCAGGGGAAGCCAACAGGAGCTCACTTTCAGCAAATGGGAAAAGCAGCATTAGCCAGCTCACTTCGGAGCAAATGAAAGTATTTTGTTACTTGGGCTAGAAGTCAGTTATTCTCCACTTATACAGAAGTTATTTTTTGCACCTGAAGTGACAGGTGACACTAAGTCAAAAGGGATCATGCAAACACCTTCCACTTCCATTGTGCAAGTGACACCATGTACCTTTCATGCACAGATTAAACAAAATCACTAGAAAGTGCTGGATACAAATCCTCATCAGTTTTTCCCTAGGGGTAATACAGTCCTGAAAAGGCCACCAGAAAAGTGCAGCAGATATGCTGTTGTTTTCCTTAAAAGAAAAAGCATGTTTTTCAAGCTAGGAAAGCAAAAGGGAAGTATATAAAAATGAACCATGTCCAAGGTAGAAAAGAGAAAGAAAGAAAGAGAGAGAGACAGAGAGAATGAATGCTCCAGGACTGAAAAAAAAGCCTTCAGGAATAACTAACCAGCACCTTCAGCTTGCTCCCTGCAGACAGCATGTGACAAGAGGCAGGTTTTGTTGATTTTTCATGAGACAGATCAAGTTAATACTCTCTGAAGTAATATGCAGAGACCTATAACAGTTTGTAATACTGGAAGTCCCTAACTATATAAGGACTTTCTCAAAGGATCCTATTTGCACTTTAGACTTTTTTCTCAGGCTGATGGATTACTTATCCTTCAAAATGAAGGGCATTATTAGATTGAAACCAGGAATAATGAACAAAGATATTAATGATGTCTTCAGATTGACCCAGCATCATTGGGTTGGGTAAGCTGTCTCAATTCCTTGTCTTTTTCGAACTTACTGCTGTCCTCCACCAGTGGGTCCACAGACATACCATGACAAAAACCCTGGACAGGCAGAGAGTCAAGGGGACATTTAGCTACAGGCTTTCAGAAAAAAAAAGTGTGTCTTCCAATCAGTCTTGTACAGTAACAACATGCATTACGAAATATAACTATGTGAGAAATCAAAACCATCTTTTGCAATGTTCTTTACTTTGAAATTTGTTTATCTCCTTCAGTTAAGCATATCTTCTGGCTTCATAGTGTCACTCTTATTTCTGTGCCTAAGGATTTCAGTCAAGAAGTGGGTTAGCCCAAAGCAAATCTTATGTTATAAAAATCAATCAACATTTGTCATCTGTCAAGCTGAACTCTAACTATTTCAGAAACATGAACTACACCTAGAGGAAAAAAAACATAACAAGACCCCACCAGTGAAGAAGCCAGGGCAAAAAGTACTGCTTGCCAATATAATCACCTTG
Source organism: Upupa epops (assembly GCA_013397515.1). Lineage (NCBI taxonomy): Eukaryota > Metazoa > Chordata > Aves > Bucerotiformes > Upupidae > Upupa > Upupa epops. The sequence continues at coordinate 222,852 of VZRI01012350.1, forward strand.
GTACACTTCCTTGGGCATCAGAAAGGTGATGATGAAGATTGGAAACAGAGCTTCTGTTTCTGAAAGACTACAGATAGCACAAACTTTCTCTCAGGGACTATTACTCTTGCACCCCTAGACTTACTGAGAAAAATCTAAGCAAATTTAGATTCTATTACCACTAAACTGTCAAATTAAAATATTCCATTTTCCAATAACATAATCCTGAGAGCATTCTCCCATCAGAAACTTCATCAAGTGTCTCAAATGAAAATTTCTTTGCTGTAAATATCTGCAACTATGGTTTCTAGCCTTTATGACACAGAAAATCTATTACAAACACACAAACCCAAAAAAAGAAAAAAAATCAGCACTCCTATCTTGAATTACTTCTTCCAACCTTACCCCTTTACATTTTGTAGCTAGCTGCTACATACTTCTCAGTGATATATTTTCTGCATGTCAGAGTGCACAATCAGGAATACCACATTATAACAAGCTGTTTTCAGTCAAGAGCTTAAAAAGAGAATTATCAGTTTCAGAATCCAAATTATCTGCAGCAGATTCAGAAATAGCACACATTAGAAACTGAGATGAGTGTGTACTGTCAAAGGAAGGTCAGCTGATTCACATTCCAGCAAAGGTTGAAAATTAGTCAGAACCAAAGAAAACTTAACTCTTCCCCACTTGCACCCTTATTCTGTCCCTCAAACATACTTTTTAGTTTCTCCTTCACAATTTCCCACATGTAGAGCATTTAGTTTACAAGAACTGACAACAACAGGATGGAACAATTTCCTTGAGGGTGAACAGAAAGTTAATACAAGTCTTGTTTTGAAACAGACTTTGGCAAGGTTCAACATGCCTTTGACATTCTTAAAATTGCCCAAATGTAGGCAAAAAATAAGCCACCTTTGGGGAAAAAAGCTGAAATCATTTGAGTACTCAGAAGTGCTCAGAATCTTCCTATGCAATAAGGAAAAATGCCAAAGATGCCACTCCCAGGAGAGCTGAGAGTTAATACTAGGCAAGAGAACATAAAACAGATACAACCCACGTGTGATCTGTATAGGTACAAAAACAGTGGATGGATGGGAGAAGGCTCAAGAGAAAACACAGACTACAAGCTGGATGTAAGAACAGGAAATTCTTGAGCAACATGATGAGACCAGGATAAAAACAACAGCAAAACAATTCACATGTAACTCAGAAAGCATTAAAAGAAGAAAATGACTAGGAGCACCCACAGAAGCAAACATGAGGAAAAACTTCCAGGACTCCAAATAGGGTAAGAGGAAAACAAGAGCTGTAACATCCAAGGAAAAAACAGGCACTCCATTTCCTTTAGATCACTGACTACTTCACAGCTCTTCTTTCATTCCAAAATTGATATTTGAAACAGAGCTGCTCCCTGCAAACAAATTTCTGCAAGTCTTGCTAGAATAATAGATCTATCAGTCGCTTCTGATGCTAGCATCACATGCAGTGTGATCATAATACTGATTTGGAGCATCTGCCAACGAACAAGGAAACATTCCTATCACAGTTATTTTGTTTATAAACCGTATTAGGATTAAATTTATACTTATGAGAAACAGATGAGTAAATTAAATCTGGCTTCTGCAATTAAACCAATCTGCTACATCTGATCCTCTTATCCTTACCATAAGCAAAAATTCTTGTTTTCTTTATAAAAATTCTGGGTTTTATTTCTTTCTCTAATGCAGGCTGTTAAGAGATGGAACAAAAATATTTCAATTTAAAAAAGCACAGCTCCTCCAAATCTGTGATAACATAGAAGATGTGGAATGAAGTAGTATTTACTACTGGAAAAAGAACCACTGTACAAACAAAAGAAAGGTTAGGACTCTGTGATTTAACAGTGCTTCAGAATTACAAATGTAAAAAGGAATCTGAAAGAAAAATATTAAAATCAAAATACACAGCCACAAGATAAAAATCACAAAGTTCATGGAGACTGAGCTCCCTTAAGATTCTCAGAATTCTGGAACTCACATATAAATGAGTGTAATCAAAGTGTGAAAAATTATAAGATTAGGAAGAAACCTTACCACATTGATTTTAGTGGAAGCAAAGCCCCTTTCATCTGTGAATCTTACTCTATTCAGTTCTGAATAGAATTGTGTAGAAATCTGCCTGAAACAGTGAAACATTTTAGATTTTTCTTTCACTACTTACTATAGTTTTACAGTGCTCTCATTGCCATATACACACAGGCATCACATTATACTTCTGTATGTAAGTCACATAATCTTGGTTGCATTTCATATAAAACTTGGGAGGAAATAAGCAGACATGAAAGCATATATAATGAGCACAGATTACTTATTACAGAAAATACATTAATCGAGAAAATGTATTAATACTTATATCTGGCACTTCCTATTTTTAGTCCAGACACACACAAAAAAAGATCACTTGTCTGATGAGAACAAAAAAGAATAATTTCTTCAATGTTAGGAACAGTTCAGGAGGAAGCACTGAGGAGATGGAGAACCAGCTTCCACTGATACAGAGTCCTGTGATTTTACCGCATACCTTTATTTTGGAAGGGTTTTTTTCCTTTTTTGTTTGGAAAAGTTATTTTGCTAGGGAGGAGATAAGAGTTGGGGAAAGGCTGCATTTTTACTGATTTCAGATGCCTATAGGTATATAGAACAGCAGTAAATCTCAAGTCTTTACTGAAGTCCAAAACTGCCTAGAGCATAACTTCCACAACTAAAACCTTTGCAAGTGGAAATGACACCACTTGGATAAAGAACCTCCACAGACAGGAAATGGGAAACCAAATCAAGGCAAGGCAAGTTCTGATGTGCAAGAACGAAGCTAGAAGCAGCAGCAAGAGATGGCAGCATGTCAGGGAAGCTCTGAAAACGTTAACAGAATGAGGTAGCAAAAGAAAAAAAAAAAAGAAAAGAAACCAAACCAAAAACCGGAAACAAAGAAACATACACATCTTCACTGTTTGCTTCATGTAATGAGGAGCATTCAGGTGACCATTTCCCCCACTTAGTCACAGCAGTGTGATCCTGGTGTGTAACCTGGTACTAATATCTTAAAAGTTGTTGATGAATAAGGACTAACCAATGCCACTATGTTGTACACAGAGCTCATGCCACCTGGTGAACAGCACACACATGAACATTGGCATCGGCTGAATTTCTGACTAAAGAGAACACACTAGTTGAAAATACATCTGTGCCACATGCACTGATAAAAGCATGCAAAAACTAATTTAAAAATACTTTTCACTTTCACCAGAGCAATAATGCTTTTGGGAGATGCTAAACAATTCATTAGTCTATATATTTCAATAGTACAAAGAAACATAGATGCAGAAACAGTTCTATGGAGACATAAAGGCATAAATAATTTCACAAAAGAGACACAAAAAATGAGAAGTAGTAGAAGCCAACAATCAAATACCACTGGAAGATGTGTCTCCTGATATAAATGGTAATCCAAATCTACAGAACTGCTTAATGCATTGTTAAGAAAACTGATTTCCAGCAACTCTCTAGTATTTTAAAACTTAAAGGATTATTCTTCTTGGCCTCTGAACTACCTCCTGCCATTGCTATTCTTTGTTTCAGTAAAATTACCACCAAGGATAAGAAAACGCATTTAATCTTCACTCAGCTTTTTTGATTTCAAATCTGTCAGCAGATAGTTAAAGATAGAAAAGTTGAAGGAGAGTTCGGCTTTTCCAAGACAGCCAGTGCTACTGTGTATATTGATAACTTCCATGTACATATAGATCATGAAGATGAGAAAAATGGAGCAATATATTGCAATAGACACATCAAAATTAAACAGAGACACCCAAAAGCAGGAGGCTGAAAAAACAGAATAAGATGGCTTTGGGTAAGGGAAATTACCTGTTACCTCACAATTTGTACACTTATTGTTCATTTTATTATGCTCCAGTGACTGCTCTTTTGATTTTTACTCCACAATTCCTATTGTATTTAAAGTACTAGACAGTACAGAAATGTTTTCTTACAGAATGAAAAACATTCTGCATATTTGGTTTGATTTACACAGTCTTTCTCTTCGTAGCCTTTAAGGCCATCAGAATTATTCAGCAATGGCCAAAAAAACAAAACAAAATTCTATTTTTTCATCTTGATAATCATTAGATCCTGCAACTCAGCACACTGTTACTGAGGAATGTATGTTGGCAGCTTTTGCCTGCTGTACTGGTAATGTCTACCACATTTAACAGAAAGTGATCGGGTCTCTGGATACATTTTATCAGCTCCATATGAGATTTTAGAAGCTTATTTTTAAACATCTATTCACAGCCAAAATGTAAATGAAGAACTTATATTTATTTTGGGACATGTAACAGTTAAAAAACAAGGACAGCTCATCAAAAATGGATAAATTCTTCTAGCAAAGTAAGGTTATCCTATTACTTCCACTTCTCTTGTTCTTTACGCTTCAACAGCATTCTTACTAAATTGAGTCTAGACGTATTCCCTGAAGGCTTCACAGTGGGCTTGTACTTCAGATCAGCCAGACATACAGAAAAGTTTGCTTCTCTATATTCAAGGTCAACTAAAAAAATTTAAAATAAAATTCCAAAACAAAAATGGAAAGACAGACTTAAAAAACTACCACCCTGCTTTACACATGAGTATCATAAGCTCTAACAAAGCAGATCTGTCAGCAGTGGTATTAGACATTATTGAAGCCACATGACAGATCTTTATAGTATTCTTAACTGTGTTTTCAACTATTCAATCTGAAATTTTTCATGTCAACTGTCTTCTTCAGCTAGTTTTTTTTTCTTACTATCCCCTCACCAACACCTTTAAAAAAAACCAAAGGTCAGAAAACAGCAGGAACATTTTTCTATGAATGGACCTGGGTAAAAAAACATTTGTAAGCTCTTCCTTTGAAGAAGTGTAACCATGTTTGTGCCTTGAACCAGTAACTTGAAATCGGGCTAGATAATATTTTCTGATAAAAGTGCTACACTCTGCTTATTTCTCATTTTGTGAAAAATCTGACCAGATTTAGCCAAGCTACAATCTTGTAGAAACCAGTTTATAAGTGCTGTTTTGCAAGATCTGCTGGAACTTCACAATCAAGGAGTCCATCCTCTGACCTTTCGTTCACCATCACAAAGAGCAAGGTACACTGCAAGGCAAATGAATTAAGTTTCCTCTAACCTCTGGTTTTGAGTGGAATGTCAGACTTTCACTCTAAAAGATTTCACAAGCATTAGGTACAACACTGAACAAAAAGAAACATCTTGCATAGTTCTGCAACTTCACCTATCCCAACAGCCCTACCACAGCTGAAAACAGGACCTTGTCACTGACTGGATTTAGGGTACAGAAGAAAAGAAGCAAAGGGAAAATGGAGTGAACAACTTGTAGGGAGGACTAGAACTGGGAGCTACAACGAATAAACTGGAATTGACTAGACAACAAAAGAAACTAAAACATAAATACTTGTTGATTAGTGAATGGATTGATATCAGTCTGGAAAAGGACTTGGAAACATCTGAAGATAAAAAACTCAACATAAGCCAGCAGTGTGCAAGTGCAGCCCATAAAGCCAACCAACTGTATCCTGGGCTGTATCAAAAGAAGCATCCCCAGCAGGTCAAGGAAGGTTTCTCCCCACTTTCC
>VZRI01012350.1:228498-242814 GCA_013397515.1 Upupa epops
TTCAAAGAGAATCTATCCCCCCCCCCCCCCCCCCCCCCCCCCCCCCCCCCCCCCCCCCCCCCCCCCCCCCCCCCCCCCCCCCCCCCCCCCCCCCCCCTCCTCTACTCTGCTCTTGTGAGAACTCACATGGAGTACTTGTCCCCATTGCTGGAGCCCTCAACACAAAAAGATGCTGCTGGAGCAAGTCCAGAGGAGGCCACAAGGATGATCAGAGTGCTGGAGCACCTCTGCTATGAAGACAGACTGAGGGAATTTGGACTAGTCAGCCTGGAGAAGCAGCCTTCAAATACCTGTAAGGGACTACAGGAATGCTGGAGACAGCCTTTATATAAGAGACTCTAGTGATAGGACAAAGGGAACGGTAGTTTCAAGCTAATAGAGGGGAGATTTAGATCCTAGGAAGAAATTCCTTACTATGGGGGTATTGAGGCACCGGAACAGATTGTCCAAGAAGGTTGTGGCTGCCCCCTCCCTGGAAGTATTCAAGACAGCAATCACATGGGACAGCCGGTCTGCTAAAAGGTATCCCCACCCATGGCAGGGGGGTTGGAACTAGATGTTCTCTGAGGTCCCTTTCAACCAAGGCATTCTGTGATTCTATGTGGCAGTAGATGAGACATAAATTAAGCCAACTCGGAATTACTGGGACTATAAGGAACAGAATTTATCTCACAGAGGTGAATTTTAAGGAATATACATGGACGGGAGCTGGCTCGCAAGACAAGACAGAAAATTCTCACCACCAGGAATCAGAAACACAGACAGAAAGAAAAATCAAATACAGCAAGGGACAGTTAGAAGAATTAGTAGGCTGGCAAAGGCTGACAACAGGGAAATGAGGTGCTGAGACAGTTTTTGACTAATCAGACATAAATATTTGATTGAAAAGACAGAATCAGTGCCATACTGGAGACTCGCTTGAGGCAGGGACAAGCTGGAAGTATAAGCAAAGAACTAAAAAAAAGCATGTCTTCAGAAGATATGGAAAAACATAAGATACCTTAAAGACTTACCATCCTCTTCAAGTATCTTCAAACCACTTGCTTAATTCCCTTTACTTCTGATAAAAACACAGTATAGCAACATGTAACTCTTTTTACTTTTTTAATTCAAGCAATCTTAATTTCAGGTATTTGATTGAAAAGCTCCAATTCTAATTGTCAACATGACACCCATATCACAGAATATTAGCCTTATTTTGCTCTTTTTAAACTATAAGACCACATAAAAAAGCATGTTTACAAAACATTAAGCAAACAAAGTTTGAAAATTCAATTCCTTGGACGTGAGGAATTCCTTGATTTCAGTTTATCTACTAGCATGAATCATGTCTTTATTACCAGACTATCCCAAACTATTTTTCTACCTATCTCATTCAATCAACAAAGTACTTTCTGGGAATAAATCCAAGGTTGAAAGACGGCACTCTCCCAAATACCTTTGCTTTCAGTGTTATTGAGCCTAAACGTTATACATATAGCACAGGTTTTTAATTTGAGCTTTTACAGTATTCGTAACTGGTCGTATTTAATTACATTGTGTATTAATAGTAAATTGCAAGACCTTATCCTAAGCTTTTGCATTAATGAAAAATGCCATTTCATTCATGCCATTCCCTCTCCAGTATTCCTCAAACTACTTGTTGTAATTGAATAGGATTAACTGTGCAACTTCAGAATGCTAAGCAGCAACATCAACAGAAAATTACCAACTAAATCACAGATGCAAGATCCTTCCAGAGCACTAGAAATAAAAATTATGTTCCCAGTTTTCACACTTAAACCAAAGAAACCGTACAAAGAGCCCCCCCATACACACTGCTTTTTTATGCAACTCCAACAAATCTAGTTTACTGTTTAGCAGGTAATTTTTACTTCCCCTGAAAGTAGTTTATTTCATTGCTATTTCTTATCAATTTATTTTAATGTCAAGAATAGTCACAATATATCCTCAAGTACTCTTTAAATGAAAGATGTGGAATTAATAACAAATTAATAACAATACTAATAAATTATAATTTTAAGCATTAAGAGAATCTGTAGACTAAAATGAATGGGTTGGTAATAAGTGTATTGGAGTATAACCTATCAAAATTATAAATTAGCGGAAATATATGGTATTTCCTTAAATCCTTAACTCAAAAGTACTGTCCGTCAGGTTTTTTAAAGACATTCTGAAGGCTAAGCATGGCAACACTGGGTTTGGAGCTTAATTTAAGACACTTTGTGATATCTGATTTGCTCCCCATGTTCTATTACCTATGAGATAGGTAACATGATTCACTCTGAGGTCCACATCAAACATCTTAACTCCAACGCTGTTTCCCACGCAACACACCATTCAGAGAAGCTGATACACATCTCAGCATCCTATGATTAAAACTGGTAATTTAGGCCAAATTCTGCAGTGTTTACACAAAACTAAACCTCAGAAATTGATTCTGGCATAGTGAAGATAAAAGTCTGGTCCTTTTTTCTTTATTGTAGGTAATTTCTAACTTATCCCTCCAATCTGTTGCAGAAATACTCCATTATTTGGATTTGAGAGATTTCAGAGCTTACAGGTCCCTCAAAAAACCCAACCCCTTAATACATTGCAGCTGTCACTGAATGGTCTGCCGAGTTATTCAGACACAACATCACACTGTGTTTCTAAAATAATTTTACATATCTGTTTTCTGTGTGACTGCACATACTATTCATGTATACCTAAAAAAATGGTATCTAGTACAGCCTGTCTCTCCACCTCCTCCTATAATCTCTTAATGAGGGGAAAACAACTAATCTTTACTTTAAAAATGAGTAATGCTATTAATGCATCGGCACAGTGCTGATTGCACATCCTTGTCAAAACAAAAGAACTGCAAGCAGCTGTCTGAAAGCTTTCCTTTTAGTCACACTAGCAACCTTCTTTGTTTTCTAGAAAGAACTCAGTGACCAAGACCAGCAAGAAATTCACTGTCAGCAAACAGGCTGCACACTGCACATACTCAAACTCACACACAGTTCCAGTAGACGGCCATAATTGCAGCAGTTCTCTTTTACTCCCAATCTGAAATGGCTCAGTGCCACCTGTATACTGTAACACTCCTGAATACACTGATGGCAGGCGTACTGAGACAGACATGAATGGTATTAGAGGGTCTTGTTTCATCATCAAGAACAGACAGAAAAGCGATAATGTTTCAAAATGCAAAGCCAAAAATTATCTGTAGAGTCAAAATCCATCTTACCTGCTGAGCTAAGCAAAACACTGAAGTCTGTTCCTCTCTGGGATTCCCCACATTCACTGTGTTCCTCTTCTTCTGTATCTTCATAGCGACTCCAGTTGGAAAAAACCTTTCTTCTTGAGTAGCCTTTCAGTTCTTCCTTCTGTTCTTCCTCTTGTGATTCATTACCCTCCTCCTCCTCTACCTGTGACATTCAAATGAAAAGTTAAGCTATTGCAACTCAACAGCATTTTGTACTGTATTTAAATAGTTATTCACACAGAGGGGCTTCAACCAAGAATTAAAAAGTAGTGAAGCTTCAGTTCTTAAAGGGCTCAGGCAGTGACACTGATGCAAATTCCACTGGCTTTACTCTTATTCTGGGAGCCCATCAGCTTCCTTCCTGAAACTGAGATCAATGTGTAAGGAGCAGAACTAAGAATTTAATCACTGTACCTCTGTTCAAGCATTGCAGTGACATGGATGATACCTGAAAGAACTGATATTTGTAGAGCAGAACAAGACAGAGCTAACATAATAAATACTGCAAAAAAGTATCCAGAGTGAGAATTTCCATTATAACCAACTACAGGGTCTTAAGCAATCTGGAATAATTAAACAAATTAATGAAAGCCATTTTAGGCAAAATTAAATAGCCAGTCTACTAGCCCCCCAACAACGGTTAAAGTGCTCTAGGGTCAAAACGAGAAACAGTTACAAAGTCAGCATGAGTCACAAGCAAAACAGACACTTGCCACAAGTACCCAACAGACACGAAAAATCTCCCCTCCCTTGAATCCTCTGTACCAACAGATCTCTCTCCTCCCCCAGAGCCGGATGTTAAAAATGACTGCCCAGCACTTCACACAAGTAGCAAAATCAGAACACTGACTTCCCAAGAAAAATAATCCACTGATCTTTAAATAAACAAGATTAAAAACAACATGAACAAGTGTCAAGATCAAAGACTACAAAAAAAAAAAAAGACTGAAACCTGTCATAATTACACAAATGTACCCCCAGCTGTCACACAACTGACACTGTCAGTGGTTCTGTGCAATTTTAATGTAAAATCTTTTATTCTTTCTACTCATCGGATAAATACACTAAAATGCTTGTGGACGTTGTGATAGTCTCAACTTTGTATTAGAGGGCAGTGATCCAGAGCTGTAATTTTCACAGAAAAAAGGCAAATACACCAAAATGAAAACCAATTTATTTATCTTCTGTTCATCTCCTAGAAATCGAAGTATTTTCTACAGTTCAGCAAACCTGGTGAGATTCAGTGTCCTAAGTAACTGAGAATTGATACAACTCACCAGTCAAAGCAAGACCAGGACTAGATTTACACTGTACTCTGGGTTTTGATTTTAAGATCAAAATCACCTTAGGCAATAACAGTATTATATACAAACTGCTTACTACAGACATATTTCTATACAAGCTATAACAAAGTTTCATTTCTTATAACTGCTAACTTAAACCTTTAGAAAGAAACCACAAATTCTTAGTTTTGCATCCTGGTTCCCCAGTAACAAGTAAACTTCAAATACAAACCTGCTTACACTTCCAGTAAATATTTAACAGAAAGTTTTACATGATGTGCCACTGTGCTACAAGACAAACCTGCCAATAAACATGAATATTTATGAATATTTAACAATCAAGAAGGTGGTGTCTTCACCATTAAAATAACAAATACATAAGAAAATAGTTATGGATGTTTCTCACATGAAACAGCTACCATGTACAGTAAACAACCTCAGAAACACAAATATAAACCTGTGTGGCTTTCCTCCCAGCTGCCAATTCAGCTAGACTATATAGGCTGTTACCGCTGTCATCAAACCTCACCGAAAGTTAGTCTTCATCAGTGCAGAGCAAAAACCTGTCCTGCCCCATCCTCAGATAACAAATGATACAAGCTGAAACAAATTCTAGAAGCCAACTCAAATATAACCTTTAAAACAGTATTACTAAGGCAAGAAGAAAAACACCTTTAAATGATATTGAACTACAGCCACATGTTATTGCTTAGTGCTTTAACGCACTGTGACAACACAGACAGAATAGTGTTTATTTGCTGCATGTCGGTTTCAATAGCACTAGACGCATCACTATTCTTCCACATTTTCTGAGGATGTTTCTGAGGAAGCAAAGGTTGCAAAAACTCCTTAAAGCAAAACCAGGACTGTTCTAGGTATCAGAGGGACAAGAAATAAAACATGTACAGTCTTCTGTCTGCACACTAAGTTCAGAGAGTGGTTCCAACATCAGTGAAAGACCCTCCCCTGTAGAGCAGCTTGCACAATTTGTGGTCTTCTGCCAAGGAATGTACTTTCAGTCTTTCCCAGAGCCTGTAACTCCACTTATGTTCTGAAGGAAAGCATAGATTAGACAAATCTACAGTTTATTCCACAATAAAAGAATATTTTAATACACTCCCCTGTATACATTAATTTCATATATAGAGTTGCGGATGTTATGGTACCAAGACAAGAACAGGAAAGTAGGCTTCTGTTTGGTTTTTCTTACAGACAAGAACATGTTGATGCACACAGTTCAGGAATGAAGGCATCAAAATCAAGTACCAACATGATTCTGAACCCAGCATCATCCTCCTGCACTTCCTTGGAACCTAGAGTGGTTTGGATCAGACCAAGACTGAGGCACACAGTGGGTAAAGTCCAACAGTGACCTCTCGTATGCAGCTTCAATTACTCACCCCTCTTCACTGCAAGTGTAGCCAGTTCTAAGCATGCTAAGTTTACATGCGAAAAAACTCAGCAAGAATTGCTGAGCTCACAACCTTCAGAAAACTGGAAGTGCATTAAAGATGAGAGCTTCCATTGAGACTCTAAAACTGTACTTCTTAACCTAGAAAACAACATAAGTATTATTAACTCAAAGAAAAGTTTAGTGTTTGTCAGTACTAAGAATATTTTGCAGTGACTGAGAATCAACCAGTGTTCAGACTTTTTTAGTCTTGCTTTAGGCCAACTGCCCTTTTCCATTTTATATGCATCATCGTTTATTTCCATTCTTATTCATTTTGTACTATTTCTCCTTGTGTCTTCCTGAGGATGTCACTTTACAGAATGTATGAAAACACAGATAGAGCTTTTTTGCCTATCTTATTGAAAAAGCATAGCTATTTCTCCCCTTCACCTTCTTCCCAAATTTATACCTTTTCATTTTATCTTGAGAAACTCTTACTATAGGGATTAAATTATACCGGTCAAGTGCTGCTTTTCTGTTTGGTACTGTAACCTCCCGCATTAGTTTTGAATGTCACACATCTCTAAAGCAGGCATATTTCCTTAATCTTTCACTGCGTACTCCCTGAATTTGCTGCTCTCCCAACCAACAGCAGTACCCACCAACTCATTAAGCAAACTTCTGATTTGATTCCTTCTTCCCTCTTGGAAACATGACATTCAGGCTCATGTGTCTCAATCCCTCAATCCCAATTTGTCTTCATACCAAGGACAAAGGCTAAATGAAAACACCCTATGCACTGAACCTGACTATCAGCTGCATCATGAACGGGCATGTATCTTTCCCTCGAGTATTTAAAATAGTGAGACATGTGCAAAGACATTTCTCCTCTCCTCATCACAATCTGAGCAGCATCTGTTAGTCGTATTCTCACAGATGGGACTTGTAAATCATAGGGTCAAAAACATCTATATAATAAGCAACAAAAGGATTTTATGATCTCTACACTTGAAATTCTTTCACAAATTAAAGGTCTGTACAGAGAGGCTCATATGAGTGACAGTAAGGTAGCTTGTCTGACATTAACTACAGATATAAGTGGAAAGACTCTGTTACACTTTAATGACTTAAATTGCTTTTGGAAATTTCATGGTTCAAACTTACTGCTGGAGTAACAAAACAGGAACACAACACAATCCAGAACTTTTTTTTTTTTGAACAGTGCTCATTAAATGCACTTTTTAAACCTTGAAGCCAGAAAGGTACAGGAGAATCCTCTGACAAGTTAATTTTCTCTTTCACAATGATTGAGAAGCTTACACCTTATGATAGTTATATATAACGTAATCTTCAAAAAGAGTTGTTCTGATTTTACATTTACCTAATCACAATCTCTAGATATACATCCCTCTTGTCTTTTCTGTAAGTAATTAGAGATTTAGTAACACTAAGTCTAAAGTTGGAAAAGGAACACATTATCAGATACACTATACAGTATATAGTGTATTAAAGAAAAAACACATTCTGAATTGTAGCAAACAAAAGCAGAACCATATTTTAAAATGCATTTCTTAGATTAATGCTATTATTTTACAAAAGATTAACTAATAGTGTAATTTCATCAATATTGATACAACTGTGTTTAGAATGAAATTGCCCTTACTTACTAGAAATAACAGAATCATACAATTATTTAGGTTGAAAAAGACCTCTAAGATTGAGTCCAGTCATTAGCCTCGCTGTAACAAGCTAACTACTTAACCATGTCCTTGAGATCCACATCTACACAAATTTTAAACACATGGAGCAACTTAGAACAACAAAAAGGTCAGTACAAAGTTAGAGTGGAATACAATACCCAAATTATTCTTGCTTAGTACTCTTAAATTAGGTATTAGGAAAGTATATGAAAGGCAACATTTGTACGTTTCCCTGAAAAATAACAGTCTCACCACAGTGATAACACAAGACAGTAGAGCTTCTTTCAGGGACTGAATAGAATATTTTGTAATAATATTCTATTCAGCAACACCAGCCAAAAACTGTGAGCTGTTCGCTTATCTATACTGAACTGTTTTCAACAGACATTCACATGTCTGAACACAGTAAAAATGAAAAAATAAATCTTGTCCACCAAATTACTTTGCTTTAAAGTTCCTGCTTATTCTCCGAGATGCAAATAATCAGAACTCATTAAAAACTTCTAATTGGAAGAGACTGTTGTCTCATAATTGTTTTAACTGAAAAAGAAACAAACCCACCTTTAGGAATTTTTTGCACTCAGTTATCATATGATCAACTGCCAGCAGGCTACAAAGTCATATTTCATCTTTCTCACCAACCATCATTAATATTTCCACCAGCTACAGCCGTTTGTTGTATGAAACAGCTCTAGGAGACGCTTGCTCCCTTAGACTCAGTGAGCCAGACCAAATCCATACCGAAAAAACAAACAAAAAAAATACCAAAAAAAACCCCCAATCCCAAACTCCCAAACACTTACCCACTCCCCACTAAAAAAAAAAAAAAAACAAAAACAAAAACAAACAACAAAAAACCCCACAAAAATAAAAAAACAAAACAAAACCAAAAAAAACCCCACAAGCTCCCCAGGAAAACCTTTAGCTGTTTGTTGTTTTGTATGGCAGACTTGTCTCAATGGCAGACAATTGTCCCTTTCAAAGGAGAAAAGAATGCTTAAACTCTGATGTTTGCTTTCTCAGAAGTACCTCCTAACCTCCTAGCTCATGATTAGCTGCATAATCCTGATGGGTGGGTGGTTTACAGGGACAAAACGAACCACCTTATCTTGTAAAGCTGCTCAGGAAGACCCAGTTTGAAACCTGTTGACTCACATATAAATTTAATAGCCATGCAATATTCATTTACAGGAAGAAAGTCTGAAAAGCTCTAATCGCTACCATTACAAGTAGACTTGGGAACTTGGTAAAGCCTGTCAGACAAGTATATAGTTTGGAAACTGCTTATTTCAAGATTTACTAGATACATGACTTTCCAAACTATAAAGCCATCAGCTAAAATTAAGCATTTAGAATAAAACTCCAAACTGAAGGTTATTTGATGAGGTGTGATGCGAGAACAGTATAAATTCAGCACTCATCTGCACTGACTGAGCATTGAGTTAACTGACTGTTAACAGAGTATTAACATGCTGCATTAACTGTAGAAGTAGTCCTTTGCCTCCCTCCCCCAAGGCTGAGCCATGCTGTGAGCAAAGAGCCTATAGGAAGCTTGTCCAGCTGCTGTCCATAGATAAAGAGACTTTTTGATTTTCTAAACTTGCCGTGCCAAAACGTTTCAACCAAGACAAACTGTATTTTTTCTTCAATCAGTGGAAATAACTATATGAAAGTTATTGGCAATTATGCAAACTCATGAAGCGTTTTATACAAAACTGTCACACGGATCTGCACAAAACCTGGCAGACCTACTACTTTCAAATTTCCAGTTAACTTCAGAAAGCTGAGTATTTTTCTTCCAAACATTCAGCTCAAAAATATAACGGCAAACAGAACAGGAGTTTCTGTCTTGACAGAAATAATAGATTTCAGTAAGACCTTACAAAGTATATTGCCACAAAGTTTAGAGCATTCTTAGTTAGGTTACGTACTGTTGGTATGTATGTATAAGTTGTATTTGCCAAAGGCAGAGGATTTATATATTGCATACATATGGATCTACATATGTGAATGTTGTATATTTCAAAATCAAATTATGCTTAGTATTCTGGAAAGGTATTTCTTCTTATCAAATCTGCCATTCTTAAATAGAAGTATCCTGCTTTAGAGACTGACTCTATTCAGAAATGGATTCAATTCTTATGTGTTAATGTCACAGTATTACAGAGTAATCCAAGGTGAAAGAGGTCAACTTGTCCAACCACCTGTTTTAAAGATCAAAACTGAAACCACGAGTTAAGGTCTTTGTTCACTCAAGGCTAGAAAACTTCCAGCAGGGTTTGTTTTGTTGTTTTATCCTAGCACTTGTAATATCGCAAAAGCAGTTGTATTAACAGTTTTAACAATACTCTGTAAAGAGCACACACAAAGAGTTCTGAACATCAAGGTTTATTGAAGGTGTATACTGACCTCAACAGTTCAGTAATAGAGCAAAGAAAAAACACAACCTTTTGAAAGATTTCAGCTGTGCTGTATTAATGAAAGCGTTCTATAAAACCTGTCACATTCAATTAGCAAGATAACTATTTCTTACCTTTAAATTCATAAATATTTGATAATATTTGCAACCAAAATACTTTTTTTTTTCAAAATGCATCCTTTTTTAAGAGGGAATGTGCATTTTTCTACACTTTTCAAAACACAAAAATAACTGGTTTTTTAAGTCCGCCAACACTAGTATATTTGCATCAGCATCAAAGAAAAAAACTTCTGAAAAGCACCAAACAGCACAGTATTATTTGAAACTGTGCCCCACAGAATGACAGAATACTAATCAATAGTTTTTTTCTCTTCTCTACTGTTAACATTATGCCAGCCTAAGTTCCTTGTGCCAATTCATGGCAGAACAGACAAGTACAAACAACAGTCCGATAAACTGTGAGCATGTCACAAAACATGGGATCTGGGAAGCAGGTCCTTCCTTTGGTAGCAGTTACCCACTACATTGGCAAAGTGTGTTGGTAGGCCATACCCTTCGCTGTTGGTAGGCCTACCCATCTGCAGCACTCAATTTGTTTTTCTAAAGAGAAATTTATTTTCTTTTTCTATGAAAGACTTGCAACTCTTCTGTTGCTATTCCATACACAAAACTACACATAATGCTGTGGATACATGGCTGCTGTTTGTCACGTTTACATTTTTAAAATAAAAATAAAGATAGCTTGCATCGAACATGCTGATTTGTAAAACTTTCAATATAAACCTTAGAACATTTGTGACTGGTTTTAGGATGTTTTCTAATAGCCACCAAGATGTGCAATTCATCATTTCAGGGGTTCCATATATAAGTATTGGTGCTTGGATCACAGTTGGAAATGCTACCTTGAATTTAAATTAAAATATCCAACATGTCACTTTTTCTGATCAACTATCACATAATAGCATACTGTAAACATAAAATATACATCTAATGAAAATTAAAGCTGCAAAAGTAGATACTCTAATACAAAACCCTAAAAATGTACTACAGAAGAAATTTGAAAGGAGAGCTTTCCTCCCCCCTTTCACAATGTCTGTATCACCATCAGTAGCATAGCTGCTGTGATTTTCATCTTTTACAGTTAACATACTGTCATTTCCTAATTAATCTTCACATCCTACTGAAAATCCTAAGTCTCTACCTACCATTCTATCAACAAACCAGCATACCCAGCTATTAAAACATTTAAGTAGCTTTCCTACTGTAATGTTGTGGCAATTACCAGCAGCCTCAATTTGATGGTATTTTCAGAAAGAAGCATCAAAAAGGAATAATTTTTAGGACCAATATACAGCCACACAGTAAATCAATGGATAAAATACAGATATCTTAACATACATTGCAAAACCCCCTATCAAGGAATAACGAAGCAGGACACATATATTGAATTACGCTGATTAAAAAATAGAATCAAGGCACTTTAGACAAAATAACTGTTTATTACAGCAATACTGCAACTAAATGATCCTTGATTTGCAAGAGTTTTAAACAGCATTTCTGAGACTGATACTAAAATGAGTATATTTCTTCAGGTGCTGGAAAAAAAAGAAAAAACACACAGTACTAACTACCACTTGCCTTTCAATGTGAAAAATGCATGGGCTGGTCAGTGAGGAAGCCCAGTTTTTCTCCTCTCCATTTCATAGATGTCTGCAACCCACACAGTCAACATGGTGACACAAGGAAAGGAGAAATGAGCAGGAGAGTAATTCAGCAAGGCCACACTTCCAATCTTTGGAACTGCAATCCCTACCACATAATCAAAGCAATATTTCCCTGATAGCATGGTGCAAAAAAGCAGCCATTCACACCCTCGATTATCAAGGGGACTCAATCAGTAACCTCCTTTGCTATCAAAAGAAGAGGAACTGATTTGAGTTCCCTCAAGCACTGTACAATGGTGCTGTCCCATAATACAGCAAATTACTCCACAATCATGATTTGTGGTGAGTTTGCCTCCAGGAGAGCTAGGCTTGTGCTGAATCCACAAGCACTGTAGTTCAAAATATACTTGTATGATAGACAGTGTGTCATTATCATGCTTCTCCACAACAAAGGCAACACCACACTGGCCAGTTTCAAGCTCTTTAGTAGTATAGCTCAGAGTTGGTATAGGTAGTAGCTTAGTTTCCAGAGCAGTCCTGCTATAGTAGAGTGTTAGAATTAATGATAAACATGCTTGCAGTTTCTGTCTATGTATCAAAATATCAAGGTAATGCAGATAAAAAGACATCACACTATTATGACTCAGGCAAGTCAGAAGCAGAATTTTACACCATCAGTGTATGGCATGCACTTGGTCTCAAAGCAGTCACCTGCTGCAGGCAACAGAAAGAATTTATAAAAAAATAAAAACTTCTAACAGCAACATCACCACTGACACAAACTTATAACTTTCCCCAGCAAAAAATGTTGTGTTTGTCCTGAAATGAATGGAGATTTGGTGAGGCCAAGCAGAAGAGAGGGGAGTGCCAAATCACGGCATCTCAAAGAGATAAATACAATCCATGTTTATTCAGCTACTGCAGAACTACATCGCGTTCCTCAGAAAATGTAAACAAATGCAATTCTCTTTTCTGCACAAATGCAACTCAAGTCACATCTCCTGCACCCCATGAAAACACCTCACGGCTCCACATACTCTGACATAGGTAATTTAGCCTATTTTGTCAGGCAGGGCTGTTCTGCTTTGTATAGCAAGTGGATACCAGCAGCAGAACTCAAGACACTATCAGCCATACGCACACCCAAACACACACAAGCAAAAAAAGACCAAAAAAAAGATGTAAAACTTCATGCCATTTTTTCTTAACAGAACCATGATTTTATAGAAAGTACACAAGGACTGAAAAGAAGAAATCAAGGGAAATTCAGAACATATTCCAAGTCAAATGGCACGTCACAAATCTAAGAATTGGAAAAATCTTTACTTCATTCTGTGTTTGAAACTTGGAAAAAAACGGACCACAGTTTGAACTTACTCCTTTTCTTCACATTGTCCCAATCTTTCACTTCACTACAGATTGCAGAGCAAAACCTTTCCAGCACACACTCTGTGTATCTAAAACTGACTGATTCCACTGCCTTTTTACAAAAAAGCATCAGTGCTAATGGTACTATAACCTTGTGGCAGACAGGAGGATGATTTTGCTATATCTTTTGAGAAAAGAGCTGTAAATAATGTTACTTCATTACTAAGCTTTTTTTCTGCATCATAAACAGCATTTTCAGTGGATTACAAAGAACAGTAAGACAAGAAGAACACTTATTATTGATAAGCACATCAATCTGCTCTACTGTCTCACTAAAAACAATTAAACCACTTTTCATTATACTTCTCCCTTCAGGGTTGCACATAATTTAGATTAGATTTTTTCCCACTTCCAATTATTCAGCAGAAAACAAACATTTGTAAAAGTCAATTGATTGCAATTATTGGCAGCCAACTCAGACAAACCAGCATAGACAACTGCAAACTGCTTTGTTTCTTACACTTTACCCATACTACACCTCGTGAAACAAACAACAAAAGTATTTTGTTATTTGTTTGTGTTGATTTTTCAATAGTATTAATAGGATTAGATAGTTTTGCCAATGTTAAATCTATTCCATCATTACAGTGACACACATGAGAGAGCAAGTGAAAAATTAACTCCTAAGATGAATTAAAGGGGAGGTGATACATGTATGTTCACACTCTTCTTACACTGGCCTACCTATTGATAAATTTGTGGTGAGCCTTTGTGATTTTTAAGCATTAACATAAACAACTTACTTCCTTTTGCTCACCTAGGCATCACAGCTCTTCCACAGAAGCTCAAGTTTTCTATTTTTTCAACTTGAGGGAAAAAGATAAAGTTTATGCTTCCCCCTCCTCCCCCAACCCCTTTAAACTAAAGAAGAAAAAGCAGAGACTTTTCTCATGAAAAAAGAAATGACATTGCTGCAGAGATTAATCCTCTTCACCAGTTTGTTCTGTTACTGACCTTTAAAGAGATATACAAAAACTTAATTATCACAAAGGGCAACTCAGAGAATGGGTAGCATGAAGAAAAAAGCTTTTAGCCTTCATTGTACAGGATGAGAATTTTTAAAGAGATGGGAGAGATCCTTACTACTTTATAGATGTTGGATAATAGTACTCATCACTTTGGGTTAGCTAAAGGCAGAATTATCCAATAGAGACATGAATCATAAGGGATCAGAAAGGA
>VZRI01012351.1:0-91902 GCA_013397515.1 Upupa epops
TTCTTTAGACATATTCTGACCCACCTTTACTATAAGTTCCTAGCTGCTCACCTCTAATCCACCGAGGCGTCGATCAGTTTCATGTCAACATTTAAGCAGCTCTCTCAGGCAATCGCTCTGCCAATTCCCGCTGCGAGTATCGTTAGCTTAGCTGGGCTTGCCACTGGCTGCTCTGAGATCCGCGGTTGTAATTACCCCTTATCACGTTGAATCACATTGGGGTCACCATTTGTGGCAATGAGGGCATGGACTCCACAACTTGATCCAGTGAAGACAATTTATTAAGCAAACCTACTGTTCTTTTATACGTAGATCAGAAGGCCATCAGTACACTTGGCCTTTTGTCAATGGATGCAATAGCATTGCATACTCATTTGTCTTCATGCTAATTGGTTACACTATATCTATGCAAAGTAAGTTAAACTTCACCCCCCATCCTCATTCTTCAGTCGCTTTATCCTGTTTACCACTTCTCAAGGACAGAGCCTTCTCTCGTTGAGATCAAGCCCAAACATGTTTTCTCCCATAAGACATTAGGAAAAAGTTCTTTAAATAGGGGTGGGTTATCATTGGAACAGGCTGCTTAGAGAGGTGATGGAGGCCCCATCCCTGGAGACATTCAAGGTCAGGCCTCATAGGGCTCTGTGCAATCTGATCTGGTAAATGATGTTCCTCCCTGTTGTAGGGAGGTTGGACTAGATGACCTTTGAAGGTCAACTTCAACTTCCAACTCTATGATTCTAAATTTTTTCCCAAGTGTGCAGTCTGGGTTGAATGAGATTTAACTACTGATGTGCTCCTGTATTTCTGGAGTGCAAGCCCTGCAAGCCAGGCAGCTTGTGCAAGGATGATCATCTTCTTTTTCTACATTGTTCTGTACTAACTACATGTGTATTGGAATAGTGTGTTCATAGAATAGAGCATGCTTTAATTCTGTGCCTGATTTACTGTCACATTGTACCTAGAATTAGCTAGCTAGTACATTTATAGAGGGATGAAGTTCACTGGTAAAAAAGCCCACTCTGCTTCTAGAAAGTTATCTGGAAAAGTCATTCCAGTTCCACTATTTTTTCCCAGTTAAAATATTACCATGGAAAAAGCTTTCTGAGAAATAGTGAACTTTTCATTTTGTTATTTTCATGATTAAATATTTGGATATTTTGGTAGAAAATCAACATTTGCTTTGAAATTTCTGCAATGATATTTAACGCTCTATGCTTTCCTTTTTCTAATATTTGACAGTAGCCTCTTTCTGTCAGGCAAAATATTTTGATAATTTCTTGATCTTCTCCCTTCTCTTTCTGTTCACCTTCACCCCTTATGAAATCATAAAAAGAAATAATTACTTGAACAGGTCTGCTTTTCCTTGACTAAGCCTTTTTCAAGAAATAGCTACAAAATTGAAACCAACTCTGGTATCAAATTGTGCAACCACTGTAAAAGGGCAGGTAATCAGACGTGATTGTTCATTGAGTTCCAATTGAAAAATACTTGTGTTAACGAACCTTGGTTTTCTCTTACTAATTCAGTGGCTTGTGTGGGTTAGTATCCCTGTTGTTTCGCTCGGAACTCTAATGCCTACTCTCAGATTTATCATCATATCTCTTACAACATCTTTTTTTTAGAGTTTATTACCATTTGGAAGCCCTTTCCTCTTTTAAGCTATGATTTCTGTTATTTGGTCCCCAGGAACAGAGAACTTCTGAATTTTCTTTATTCTTGTTAGAATATTAGAGGAAAGGTGTATTTGTTCCTTTCATTTTATTATGCTAGCCAAAAAAATACCTGCTTCCATTATGATAAATAGGCCTTCAAATCCTGCCTGCTGTCTGAGGAAGAAATTTTTTCATGTAAAAGATTGAGATCTAATCTCCACCAGCAATATTCTTTACATCTTTGCAAATTGGCTTTCCTTAGGCTGTCTGATAAACCTTAGGTAATTGCACCGTCACCTACATTGCATTTTCCATGCAGATCTTTCTGTAAATTTCTTTAAGCCCTTTAGTATAGATAAATAATCCATGTGTCTTGATTAAGGTGCAAGAAGCATGCAAGATAACACAAGAAATATAACTGCCAGAAAGTTTAATACAGCCATGTGAACTTTTGCCTGTTCCTTTGTTTCTCTCCTTACATTTTATCTTCTTTTTAAAAGCTTTTGCTTCTGTATGTTCTCCAGCTGCACATATGCACCTGTAATATCTGTGTTCTTTTGTATCTGCCTCTTCCTTTATTGTATTTTCCTGTGAATGTCTGATGTCTGAAAAATGCTTGTTGGATTACTGATGGCCCATATACACATGGAGGTGTTGAAACAGCTGAAAAGGCCAGAACTGATTACCAGTGTGTTACCCATAAGAACACCTGGTTTTGGTCAGAGTTCTACAACTTCAGATGCTTCTTAATATTAGAAAGACAGGTGGACACAAAGATGGTAGAGAATGTAATCCAGATGGATCACCTTTGACCAAATTTTAATCCAGTTTCTTTTCCTGCAATGATATGCCTGTGTTCAGTAAGACTTTCTCTAATTTTTGAAAAAGGTATTGTAAAAAAATGTAGGAGGTCCCTGTAAAATCACACATTTTGTGAATGTTACTAGACCCCTAATTCTGTTCTGTAATGTGCATTGACTTTCTCTTCCACATCCCTTATGAAGACTGTGTTCAGGACTGTACAAAACCAAGATTTATTTAATCTCCCAGGCTGCACACTCAGATTTTGACACACTACAAACCACAAGTGTCTAGGGTCTAACTGGGCAGCTCTCTGGAATTTTTCCACTAGTGGTAAAGTAATTTCTGAATTCACTGAATCAAATAGGACTGTGTTTTCCTGGAGCAACAGTTTAATGCTACGAAAAGTTTTCACAGCTTGTGACTAAGCACATTTCTGTGGAAGGCAGTGAAGTTGATTTCTGGTTTGAATTAAAGCCTTGGCACTGAAGAAAAATAATCCTATGTATCTGGACACTTCAGAATTGAACCCATGAATGTAAACCTTCCTGATTCACCTGTTTCAGACACCTCTGCTAAAAGACTTATTTCTGATTTATTATTAGACACTTAGTGCTAGGGGCAGAAAAACCCCAGTATTCCTGAAGCCATTACAAAGCCCATTGAAGGAGAAGGGAATCTGCCCCCTGACTGGAATGAACTTTGTCTCTCTTAATGCTCAACAGCTGTAACAAGGAAATTAATGTGTTTAGCCTTCTGATTGAAACCATTTCTAATGTGTTTCTAGGAATTAATTTGTCCGTATAAATCCTGACCTTTATTGAACAGATGGTGATGATGACAATGAGATTGTTATTGAATGGCGCATGGGAAATGTGAAGCCCAAATAATATATTTGATGGCTGGTGATCAAGTAGGAACCTAATTTGATCACAAAGATATTTTGTTTGAATAAACAGTTGCAGTCTGAAGTTTTCTGTAGAAGCTTCAATGCTTCCGACACTGACTGTGGTTTTTAGATATGTTGCTGAGGGGTGAGTACTCTTTACATAGTGCTTTTCTGAACACAAGTTTTTAGTGCTAATTTGATGGTAATATTAATAAAATAAATTTATTGGTAATATTGACAGAAAAGAAGTGGGTAAGGAGCTTCCATATTAAAGAGACTGAATTTTTATGACTTACTTCATCTCACATAAAACATCTAATTGAATTACATCGTATCAAAATATCCCCAAGTTAATATCTCACCTACATTTAAAATATTTATGGCATATACTTCTTTTTCCTTTGCTTAATTTGTTTAAATTAAAAAGAACATGCTAGCAATCTCAACAAATAATATGAACCATAGATCTCCAGTCTTTACAATAGTTTGGTGAAAGAGATTGTAGCTGTGACAAATTGATGACTGAAAGAGCACACAGTGGATAAACTGAGGCAGTGTGGACTGGATGATTGGGCAGTGAGGTGGATCATGAACTGGCTGCAGGATAGAAGCCAGAGAGTAGTGGTCTATGGGACAGAGTCTAGTTGGAGGCCTGTATCTAGTGGAGTCCCCCAAGGATCAGTGCTGGGACCAGTCCTCTTCAATGTATTCATTAATGACTTGGATGAGGGATTCGGGTGCACTGTCAGCAAGTTTGCTGATGACCCAAAGCTCGGTGGTGTCACCAACACCCCAGCAGACTGTGCTACCATTCAGCGAGGGATCTGTTACAGATCATTACCTTTAGGCACTTAAAAGACAATTTTAGCAGCAGTATTCCTACAGGGTTATTGATTATGGCTATACACAGGAATGAAGAAAACTTGAAACCTACTTGAACCTACTTGAAAGGAGGTTGTAGACAGGTGTGGGATATTGATCTCTTTTCACAAGTAAAAAGTGATAGCATAAGACAAAGGGAGGATAAAGAAATGGTTTCAAGTTGTGCCAGGGAATGTTTAGATTGGATATCAGGAATAATTTCTTCACTGAAAGGATTGTTAAGTACTGGAAAAGGCTCTTCAGGGTAGTGGTCAAGTCACCATTGCTGAAGGTATTTAAAAGAGGTGTTGAGCTGGTGCTTAAGGACACGGTTTAGTGGCGAATTTGGCAGCATTTGATTTAAAGTTGAACTTTAAATATATGTATCAGTTGTAAGAAAAATGATGAAAGAATAAAGCAGACCTGATGCTGTGGTTCCAGAGTTGTAAATAGGTGTTTTACTCTGTTCCAAGTATTTTTCACTCTGCATTAGGCTCCAAGATTTATTGATGTGCTTTCTGTTTTTACCTAAGCTCTTTGCCTGACAGGTGGTGTGCTTGCTCCTTTGGCAATTGCTCCCTGCTTTGGCATTCATCTACTTATTTGAATCACTCTCTTTGCCTTTAGATTTGTTTTTTTTTTAAGGTTACATTTCCATCCCACTGAGTAACCTATGGTGGAATATTGTAGCAGAGCTCCCACCATGTTTGTTTTGCAGCTTTTAGAATTTCAAACTGGAAAATGAAATGTGGGATAATATGACACGAAACCAATAGAATTAGCCATGTGTCTGGCCACAGAAGAGAGAATTTGCAGTATGTTTGGGATGTGCAGTGAGAATAACTTGAGAAAAATACTAGTCCTTATCTAGGCTTGTTCTGAAATAAAGTAAAGCCTGCCACTGTTACATTTAACCTGGATACCACGGGTGGTTTTCATACAGGCTTCTTACATCAATGAGCAGGATGCAGCTGAAGCAAATTTTCTCTAATAATTTTTTTAAGAGCTGTGATAGAATTCACTGGTTTGTGTTCTCATTGCAGTGACCCAATCGATAGGAAGCTTCCATTGGCTTCAGTTCTGCCACTATCTGCTAAATGGCGCGATTTAAGTGATGCATCTCTTTTCTGAAGAGGTAAGTGATAAAGATCTTATACTGGTGGGGTAGCTGGAAGTGTGCACAGATTTAACTTCAAATATTTCAGATTTCCTTTTTTATTTAAATAATGGCAATTTGACTTGCAATAGCTCTGGTATATTCTTCTCTTCTACTACTTTGAGTCAATGTTCATATTTCCTTTCACAACTGTAATAATAACAAGGAAGATATGAAGAACCTTTTCATGCCACCATATTTACATGGACTAGTACCTCACTTAGTGAAAAATTCAGTGTAAGTACAGAGAGATCCTGCGGAATAAAATACATCTCAGTTTTGTAATATCAAAGCATCTGTCTTGACTCAAGTAATTCTGCATACATGCATTTTTGGAGGGGAATTTTAATCTGAGATTTTACTGCTAAAATGGTACTTTTAATGTAAAAAGAATAACTTCTTGAGTCCTCGGTACTTTCATTATTTTGTCTGCACAGTTCAAGTGTGCTATGCAGGGTTTTGCTATGCATTTTCTACCCTGTGTTTATTGAAAAGCACTTGCAAGCTGGCTGCATTGAAAGAGGGAGCATTTCAATATTTAGTCTTATAACTGCAAAATGAGGGTGACAGCATTCAAGCGTTAGAATGAGGCATTTTTTCTGCCCTTGTCCTATTAACATATGCAGTACCTTTCTCTTTTCCTTGATCATTGTCCCCTTCATACTGTTGTTTGCATCTTGTGGAAAACCTCCTTCCACGATAACCATCTTGATATTCTCTAGAAACAAGGAAATGCTTCAATGTCTTATAGAACATAGAGCTATAACAATCACATTTCAAATGAGCTCATAAATGGAGAAAAAGTTAACAGTTACAGAGGTGTAGCATGAATTTCCTGTGATTCTAACAACACTAATTTGCTGGAACATCTTTTATGCAAGCCTTACAGACCCAGAAGAGCTGCTTTTCTAACAGGGACAATTCATTTTTCATGTTATTATTGTACATCACTTGCATTTAATCACCACTACATGCCTTCTGCTTTTGCCTCGGATTCTCTGAACCTCCTCTTTGTTTCTAATAGCAGTTTTATACTGCAANGCTACACGCGTTCTGCTTTTGCCTCCTCATCTGTGTATCTAATAGCAGTTTTATACTGCAAGTTTTACTAGTGTTTAGGTCTGCAATAGTATTTTTTAATTGTCAAAGAACTGGAAGCAATCTGTGTAATGTGTTTACAGCTCTACCAATTAAGCTAAGAGCACATGCTCTTAAAAAAATTGCTTCCTCTACAGAAACAAAGTGCTAAACACCTTTGCCTGAAGATGAAAATGGTCCCAGTGGTGGGAGTTTGTTTTGTTTAAACTGTAATAGACTGACTTTTAAATTGAATAGATCCTATTTTCTTTTAAGGTCTTGTAATTTGCTGAGATTCATTAGAGCAGTCACCACATTGAGTCCGTACAGACACTGGCTGAGATTTATAGCAGAGAACACTCCCCGTGTGTAGAACGGGCGGCTGGCGCTGGGCTGCAAGGCTCAAGGTGCTGCCTGTTTTTCAGCACGGCATAGATTTCCCTACTGAAGGTACCAGCTTTTCCTGCAGAGGGCACGTTGCTGTGCCCACGATGTGTCTTTTCTTGCAAATGTGCTTCTGGTTCAGCTTCCTCGCTTGCTGAGACTTTTCTATTTCGGTTGCCTGTGTCATGTGATCCCCGGGGCCAGTGAGAGCCCTGCAGAAGGAATGGCAACAGCCTGCTGGGATCACTGTAAGTCAGGAAAAACTCTTGGGTTTTTGCAGTTTCTGACTCTTTCACCCCGGGTTTTAAATGCTGCTCTTACCCCAAGCCTTTGCTGGGCACACCTGGCAATCCCTGCGGGAATACCCATAGGGTGGAGTTTTTTTGTTGGGGTTTAAATTTCACTCGCTCCGGTGTTAACTTTTCTCGTTAGGTTTCTTTTTTCCTGTGTCCTGCAGGGTAGTTGAGAAGCCTAAAAAAGCAACAGGAACAACCCAAATGTATCCCAAGTGTCGCCTAAAGTAGGTTTTAAGTTGGCTAAGGAGTATTTCAGGTGTAGCAGGACTTTGTTAAATGTGTGCTATAGGCAGCGTCAAAAATCCTACAGTGCTACAGGGGAAAAAAAAGTCACCCCCCACCCTTTGCCCAAACTGCTCATTTCGGTAGGAAGGCAACAGTAAACAAAATGATCTTAAATCACACACTGCTGCCTGGGTCAATTGGGTGAGATATAATGGTGAAAGGGTTTAGTTCACTTAGAGGGCAGTCACGATCATCAGGCAGTGAATCGTTTTTCTGATATGAATGAAGTGAAATACTCTGTTTTGATGTCAGCCAATGCTGAGCGGTACTTACACTATAGGATCTTGAAATGCTGTGTTTGGTGACGTTGGTCATTTTATTGTAGAAGGTATTCCTGCTATAGACTCTTGTCTTACTGTTTTTTTAAGACACTCTAAGCCAAGTAAGTAACATTTACCTGGTAATAGTTATTGAGTAGTAGTTTTGTCTAATTACACTAATTTTTTTTTATGGCTAGATATGATTTTTTCCAAAAGCCTTCTCCCTTAGAAGATGCAGGTATATTGAACTTATTTGCTATTTCATTGGGGTTTGGGTTTTTTTGGGGGTTGGTTTTATTTTTCTTTCTTCTGAATTGCATTTGCTCTCTTTGGAGTTTACTTTTAAGTTTCAAAGGCTTGTTTTGCATTTGAATAAATGATATGCCTTGATATCACATGCAAGTTTGAGAAGATGTGTTTTGTGTAAAAGATATAATGAGCTGGAATCTCCTAATTTCCCTTGCAGCTTGTAGTCTGGACCCCACATTGTGTAACTTGGAGGTGCAGAGGCCAGGAGTGCCTTTATTTTTCCTGCATTGTGGATTTATACCCTAATGACCAGGCATTTAGATGAATGGTTTGAAATCTGTTTTCCTCCTAAAACTCCGTTTTGAACAGGGAAATCTCACTTAATGACTACCCTGAAGTGCAAAGAGCACCCGTGAGAGATGCTAGTTTTTCAGTGCAGTTTCCCCCGTTGTCGCAAGAGCTGACAAAGAATTGATTCCCAAATTCCGGTTGAATTGCTGAGGTGTCAGCAGCGCAGAAGCACCTAAGTGGCTCAGAAACTGAAAGCAATTTTAAGAAGCCATCCTTACTATGCAAACTATGTAACTTAGGAGCCACTTTTTTGTTTACAAGTGTGCGCTGCTGGGTTTGTTGCTACAGTGAGGCATGTGCAAGAGAGACCATTGCTTATGTTGCTTTTAAAAAACTCATCACGTTTGTTTGTTAGATGATGAAGCCAGCACTAACCCAGTGTTGCCTGTTTGCTTTTGCTTCAAGAGTTTACACAATACTGACATGCACATCACAGCAATATTGAGACCTCCCCTTAGAGCTGATTTCCCTGCTGCTTTCCACAACTTAATGCTCAGACTTGTGAATGTGATACTTTCACTTAAGAAATGTGCCAGTCTCTGTGGTAACCAGAGAAACTGCAGCTGCTAAACTACAATGAGTTAAATGATAATGCAGACCCTCTATTATATTTTGTTGTTTTCTTACAGGATTCTTTCTCTAGCTTTATATGTGCTAGTCTGTTGTCTTTGTTTCCAAAAAGGTAGCATCAGAAAGTCTTAAGAAAAAATTAATTTAAAAAAAACTTCTTTCTTTATATTTTCCTGTGTGGAGAGTCTAAAAGTCACAGGTTTCTCTGAGAAGTTGTAAAGTCTTTGGCCTTGGGGATATTCAAAACCCAACTGGACAACCTTTTGTAGGTGACCCTGCTACAGCAGGGAGGCTGTGCTCGATTCTGGGGACTCTGAGGTCCTGCCCAGCCACAGCTATTCTGTGAGTCTCAGAAGTTTCTGCCTGCAGTTTACAGAGGTAGACAGCACTGTTACTTTGACGGGGGAGAGATCAGTAGTCACATGTGAATTTTAATCTTAGTCTGTCACTGTCATATTTTAGACCTTGTCATTTCCCTGCCTCAGTTCAGTCATTAATCATCTATTTGGAGTGATGGCCGTGCATGTCTTGCTGGCACTGCCTGAAGCATGCCACCTGGAATGTCACTGCAAGCAAATGGCTGCACGCATGGCACAGGGTTTCTCTTTCCACCTTTTCCTTAAAGCAGCTCAGTTACTTCTGTCAGTAGTTTGTAATCCCAGGACGTTTTTTGAGCTGCCTCCTCATGGAGCACATTGTAGCACAGTAGTGGGGGGATCATAGAATCATTAAGGTTGGGAGAGACCTGGAAGATCATCCAGTCCAATCATCAACCTGACCACACCATGCCCACTAAATCATGTACCCCGGGGCGATGAAGGCACTGATGGAAAGACAGTGAGAAAACTAATGAGAATACTATGCAAAAAAGAGTAAGTGAAGGTACAGAGCCAACATGAATTGGGGTTCTACATAGGTCTCGCTACTGCAGTTGAATCTCACTGTGGTATCTCCAGCTCCTGAGGAAGGGCTACAGGGGCTTGTAAAGTCCACACCAGGGTGTATGAAAGGAAGGGAGGAAGAAATGTGCGTCATGGGAGCCCTTGGAGGCTACTGGAAAAAATTGAGCCTCAATCTCATCTGCATTACATGGAGTTGTACTCTAGAGGCTTGCTGAGAGGTGCAGGGAAACACGAGATTATCTGCTGGTAATAATAAAAACTGCAAACAAAAGTTTAATTTTTAAAGAAAGAATCACAGAATAGTTTAGGTTGGAATGAACCTCAGAGATCATCTAGTTTCAACCCCCAGCCATGGCCAGCAATGCCTCTTGCAAGACCAAGTTGTCCAGCACTCCATCCAACCTTGAACATTTCCAGGGAGGGGGCATCTACAACCTCCTTAGGCAACCTGTTACAGTGCCTCTGCACCCTCCCAGGTGGTGAGGCATATTCATACGTATAAATATATGAATACGTATATAAAACCCACAAATGCATTGGCCGAACAGTAAGGTGTTCAGAGTTCATTTAATACTGATTGCACTGAAATACGGGTATGTTTTACATAAAAATGGCAAGAAGTAATAACCTGTCCTTAGCACAGATGGTTTAAAAACTGCCTGCCATAATGCTGAGGTGATGGTTTTGATTTAATATTGTTTATCTTGATGAGACGTGAATACTTGTCCTGAAAGCTGTCGCTGACACAAACCCAAGGAGGTATGACTGGAATAAATTCAGAGTGCAGCTGGAAAAATAGATGGGCTCAGGCTTCCAGAGGAAGGGTAGGCTGAGACATGTCCCTGTTTAGAAAAGCACAGTGAGTTGGCTGCAGGAGGTGAAGGCTTTGTAGGAAGGATTATGCTCAGTGACTCAGAGGGCCGTTTCCATTCCTGGCTCAAGAGTGTAATTAGAATTTAAATACAGTATTTTTTCCTGAGAAAGACACAATTTAAAAAAACCCCATGTTTTCTCATCAAATTATTCTTTATTTTTATTTTTTCTTTTTGGAGGGCAATACTGCAGATTAATTTGTGCAATGCTTTTTAGTAAACAATTATGACTATTTGACTTTGCAAGACAAAAATAATGATGTTTAGTAATTTTAGGGAAAAAAACCCACATTCCAGTGGCTGTAGAAGCTTATTCTGGTGGCACTTATCTAATGCTTGATAACTGAAAGAGAAGAAAAAACTGGAGGAGAATATTTTAAAAGAATAACCTGGTATGAAATGATTTGCTAGCTCTGTAAGACAGATTTATTTCTTTTGCTTTTTTGATGGCAAGAATTTCTGTATTATAAGTTTTGGAATTTTTTAGGTATCTTTGATCTGAAAAAGCCCTTAATTGTACTGGGTATTTAAAGTAATTTTTCTTGTAATCTCCTAGACCTGTAATTGGGGTTGTCTCTGCAATTTGGGTTTTTATTATTCCATAATCTGTTGTTACTATTACTGCAGAAGGCATATTAACTGCTATAAGGACAGCATTTTGTTAGGTTGCTATTTAAAAATTCTCTAGAGTCTAAATGGAAAAACTTGGGGTTTTTTAAAAGCAAAAATAATCTTTAGTCGATGATTTTGAAAAAAATGATTTTGTATAAATTTTTCATGCATGTGCAAGTACAACACTGTTTTAGTACAAAGTCCTACATTCGCTTGTGTTTGGTTGTCTTCAGAAATGGATCAGTTGAAGGATATGAGTCTCAAAGATTAGAATTATGCAGATAATCAGACTCCTAAAAATCAAAATTGTTGAAACTTATGTTTCTATATAGAACTATTTATGTCCCTATTCTGTTCTGCATAGCTTTCATTCACATGGTTATGAGTTCAAATAGCACAGTAGTTACAGGTGAGGACTGCCAAGACAGCTTGTGGAGTATCCTACCTCTCTTTTTGGTCTTTGTATCATTTGTGACAGCTAAGCCTAAACACTGTTGCTACTTATAACCCAGACCAACAGAGAACTACAAACTCAACGGTTTTCTGTTCTCTGAAAGTTTGTGGGTTACTTCAATATAACTGCTTATAATTTCACCTTGTGAAACTGTTCTGTCTTCACGAATAAGAGCACTGAGATTTTGTTTTGTTTTGTAGGAAGCATTTCATGAGCCGGTTTCATTTTATTTGTATCACCAATCCTGAGGTAATGGATTTGAATGATACTTGTGAGGTCATCTTGCTATAGTGTTATAAATCAACAATCTGCTTACTCATTCCATTAAGCTCAGACTGCTGCCGCCCAGTATGCAAATATGTCTAGAACTAATAGCAAGTTGTGTCCCCAGCATCCCAAGAAATCATTAAAATCTACTTCCTCTGGCTTTTTTAGAAGGGCACCTTCCTGTACAGACATCACTATATGTTGCCTGGACACTTTAGCAACCCTGAACTCTTGATTTCTTGTGGTCATTGGAAATTTCACAAAGCAAGGAGTGACAGTATTGCTGCCACAGCCAATCCGATTTCTTTGTTTTGCAATTCTTGTGATTTCCTGTAATTCCTGTAATTTAAACTGTGCTTGTTTCTTGTGGATTTGCTTCTTGTCCTAATCTGTCATACACGTTGCTGTATCCTGTTGAGCAGCTGCTTGGCACCAAACATGACTTCTCTATCATCCCCCAAGTCACTAGAGATAGAACAAGAGGAAATGGCCTCAAGTTGTGCCAGGGGAGGTTTAGATTGGACATCAGGAAAATATTTCCTCACTGAAAGAGTGGTGAAACGTTGGAACAGGCTGCCCGGGGAGTGGTGGAGTTGCTGTCCGTGCAGGTGTTCAAAAATACACAGATGCAGCCCTGGGAGACATTATTTAGTGGGTATGGTGGGGTCAGGTTGATGGTTGGACTTGATCATGTAGGTCTCTTCAAATGTTGCTGATTCCATGACAGCAGTCCTGTGATATTTCTGTGTATATTGGTGTACTAGTCACACAAGAGCTTAAAAAGTGGTGATAAGACACCACTTAAATGAAATTCTGTAATTTTATGACATGAATTGTAAGAGTTCATAAGTAGTTCATTAACAATTTTCTTGTACAAAATGTTTGCTGTTGCTCACTGACAGAGTTTTGTATGAACAGTGTCCACAATAAACTGTGAAGATTTAAATTTAGAGAAAAAAGACTGGCACAGGTGCGTGCCAACGGAGACTATTACCTTCACACTTCCATTGGGACTTCTGACAATGCTGTCTTCTGAAAAAAACAATAGCTTTCTTCCTTTCTTTTCTCGTGAAACCTAGCAACATGAAGGATGTACTTGTAGAAATACCTTTACAAATAAAACAGAAAAAGCTAGAGAAATCTGAAGCAAGAGAGACTCAAGATCCTTTATGGACAGTCAATTATGATTAGGTTTTTTCTTTTTTTTTAAGGAGCAATAGAGACAAGCGAGTAATCCCTTTTCCCTCAGGGAATAAACTGAGGCAAGTAAGATTAATCATTCACTAAATTTGATCTTTAGTAACTTAAATGATTGAAAAAGTAGAGAAAACATTGTACAACTCATTTGTTCAGTGATGAAGTTTTGTGCTGGGAAATTGTATACATTATGAAGTGAGCCCATATCTGCTGCTTATTGTTATACAACCCTTCAACACAACCTGTTGCCATTGTAAGACCACTGCAGTCTTCAGGTTCTACTATCATAGAACCATTAAGGATCAGAAGGGACCTCAAAAGATCATCCAGTCCAATCCCCCTGCCACAGCAGGATCACCCAGACCAAGTTGCACAGGAACACATCCAGGCAGGTCTGGAATGTCTCCAGAGAAGGAGACTCCACAACCCCCCTGGGCAGCCTGTTCCTATGCTCTGTTACCCTCACTGTGAAGAAAGTAAATGCTGTCTGGTTTAAGTCTTCCACCTGGAGTGCCAGAGTTTGGATAGGACCATACCTGTTATGCTTTGCTTTCCTGTCTTGGTCTTCCTGGTGGGTTTCCAGCTGTTGGTGTCCATCCTTGTAAATGTCTGGCAGCACTGAGGTTGCACAGTGAGGGCCTGATGTCCCAGGCAGTGTATAATGCCCAAAGAACCAGCTTTGTGTTCAGACTCAAATGTCCACTTGATGGTCCAGGGTGTATTTGGCACATTCTGGGGGCAGAGATTTCAGTTTAGCTTGTCCCAAAGGAATCTGGTTTGTTGTAGACCCCAGCTGCCCTGCAAACACAAGGTTTGGGGAAATTGTAAAATCTCACTGATGCTGCAGACAAAACTGGTAACACACATAACTTATTTGTGCTAACTAATTGCCTCCCCTGTGCCAGCTAACTAATGGATGATGACTTTGTCTCAGCACTGTATCCTCTCCTACTACTTGCAAACAAAGGAACCTTCATGGTTAAAGCTGCCTCTTCTGTCACAGAAATAAAATTAAAGGGAAAAGCAGACCTTTGGGATAAAAATGGAACACTCTTTCTCTCTCAAAAATGCTTTAATCATGTGTATGTATGTGAGTTTGTTACTTTTAATTACTTCCAATTACTTAATTACTTGTATGTGAGGCAACTTTCTTCTCTTTAGCTGAAGAGAAGCAGAAGCTCCATAGATAATGCACTAGCACTTGCTCCTGCATAGGCACAGGTCATGGTGCATCTGGTACTTGCTGGTAAGTTTTTGTGTTGAGTTTAGATTAATTTATTGAATCAAGCTGGATGACTAACCTAGTACTGAGCTGTCATAGCAACCAGATTGTGTCATTTGTTCAAAGTGCTTATCCACATTTATCTTAAAGAGCAGTTAGGCTGCTTTTCCTCTCGTTGACAGGCTGACCTAGAGCTTCAACCCCCTGGCAGTTGAGAAGCTTGTAATTTCCATACTAAATTTGTTTGCAGTGCCATCCTTCTTTCTTTGACTTAAATACTTTGGAGGTCTTGATGTTTATGCCTTGTATTGAATTTATAGAGAGTAGTCAGATTCCTCTCATCTTTGTTTCTTTTTTAGTGTAAATAAGCCAAATTTTTAGCCACAGTTTGTTTAATATACTCTTCAACCATCAGATCTTTATTGAATTCCAGCTGCTATTTCATCACTTACTTTGTGTTGTGAAATCTTTTTCCAAGTTGTTACAGTTGGTCCTCACCCTACTACCCTAACATAGTTATCATCAGCAAACTTCATGTATCACTATTTGCAGCTTTTTCTAAGTCTCTTGTTCAAATGTTAAGTAAAAAGCATTAATAGAAATACTTCCCTTGTGACCTCCCTCCATTGATAAAACCTTGACCATTAGCATCTAAAAGTTTCGTGTCTAGCCTTTCAACCAATTATTCAGCACCATGGCGACATCTCTGTTTCTCTGAGAGCAATTTGAGACAAGGGCTTGTTGAGTTAATTTAACTTGTTTTCACACTTGCTTTGGCTCCAGAATGAAAATCCTTTCAGGAAAGCTCCTGTGTTGACACTTTACTGAATGTATTTACGGAACACTAATTGCCTTCATTATAGCAGTTTCTGTTAATTTATCTAGTGGAGATATCTGGCCACTTGTTCTCAAGTACCTTATGTTTACCTCTCCTTTCCTCCTTTCCTGCATCCTTTTAAGATTTACCATGCCACTTTGGACTTTTTCTGTCCTTTTGGTACTGAGGACTTCACATCTGGATTCCTTTAAAATTCACCAGCAGGTCCTGGTGACTTCTTACTGTTCTTTTGGTGGATTTTTCTATTTTTCTATAGCCTCTTTTATTGATACTAACTTTCAGACAGATCCTTCAACAACCTCCCTTAAGAAAGATACTGTTACATGAAATTCTCTGAGGGTCTTTGCTATGAGCACAGAAAAAAACTTCATTTACTTTTTCTATTACAGCTTTTCTCTCAATGCTCCTTTTACACCTTTATGTTTCAGACCTCTAGACACTCTGGTGAGCTTACTGATTTGGATGTACTCTAAAAAAAACCAGCCAAAATCCCCTTGCAAGTTATTTTTCAAACCTTTTTTTCTTGTCTTACTGCATTTTTATGTGTAATCTGCCAGAGTTTTTTCCTCTCACTTCTCATTAAGATTCTAGCTTCAGGTTTCTAAGAGCTGCTTCAAACAACCTCTTACACTGGTAGTGAGTGGTGTTGGTTTCATAGAATCATAAGGGATCGGAAGGGACCTCAAAAGGTCATCCAGTCCAATGCCCCTGCCCCAGCAGGATCACCTAGACCAAGTCGCACAGGAACACATCCAGGGGGTCTGGAACATCTCCAGAGAAGGGGACTCCACACCCCCCCTGGGCAGCCTGTTCCAGTGCTCTGTTGCCCTCACTGGGAAGAAGTTCCTTCTGATATTGATATGGAACCTCCTCTGTTCCAGCTTGCACCCATTGCCCCTTGTCCTATGACCAGATGACCTTGAGAAGAGCCTGGCTCCATCCTCCTGACACCCACCCCTCACATATTTATAGGCATGAATGAGGTCACCCCTCAGTCTCCTCCAAGCTAAATAGACCCAGCTCCCTCAGCCTTTCCCGTGTTTGCTCTGCATCACTCCGTGTGTTCCCCATACCATCTACAAGCATTTTCCTTTTCTGGTTTCTCACTTGTTATTTTTTTATTTCTATGCAACTGCTATTTTCCCAGTCAAGCAGTATTTTAAGGCATTTGTTGCCTTTTCCTCCTCCTACAGAGATGCTTAATTTAAAGGCTTTTATGACTGCCAATACAAATAGGCTCCTTGCTAGAAAAATTCCTACTTTTGGGGCATTGTGAAATTAATATTAGCTTATTTTTTTTGGAGTTTTGTGTTTAGCCACTCCTTGAAGTGTTCATTAATAGTTTTGCCATCATGCCCTACTTTGATATTTACTTGATTGTATGGGAGCACTTTGTCTGCCAACACAGTTCTCATCTCTGAGATGTTTTGAATATATACCCAGTCACCAGCTACAGTGTAACTGAGACATCAGGAATAGTGAAAGCATACTGGGTGTTCCCTTTCCTGCTCCTCTCAGTACACATTTGTTTTAATTTTTTAGATTTTAATACCATCTTGCAGTTTTCCCTCATTCCCCACCTGCAAAAACAGTGTCTCACAGTGGATTACCTTCTCCTACTAAGGATGTTTAACAGCTACACTTTGTTTCTTGTTGTTAATGCCAAGTCCAACCATCATCCTGTTCCTTAGGGCACATCTGTGTATTTTTGAACACCTCTAGGGACAATGATTCCACCACCTTTCAGGACAGCCTGTTCCAATATTTCACAGCTCTTTCAGTGAAGAAATTTTTCCTGATGTCCAAGCTAAACCTTCCCTGGCACAATTTGAGGCCATTTCCTCATCCTGTTGCTAGGGACTTGATAGAATAGACTGACCTCCACCTCTCTACAACCTCTTTTCAGGTAGCTGTAGAGAGCAATAAGGTCTCTTCTCAATCTCCTTTTCTCCAGACTAAACAACCCCAGTTCCCTCGGCTGCTCCTCATCGGACCTGCCCTCCAGGCCCTTCACTAGCCTTGTTGCTCTTGTTTGGATCCACTCCAGTATCTCAATGTCCATCTTATACTGATTTGCCCAAAACTAAACCCAGTACTTGAGCTGAGGCCTCACTAGGGCCAAGTACAGGGGGATGATATGATCACTTCTCTAGTCCTGCTGGCCACACTATTTTTAATGCAGGTCAGGATGCTGTTGGTCTCCTTGGCCACCTGGGCACACCGCATACGTGACTGTTTTGTTTCATAATTCAACTTTAGTCAGAAAGTTAGAGTATTGTATCAAATGCCTTACTGCAGATAAAATACATTCCACAATGCTGTCCTCTTCAGCCAAATACACTGAATTTGTTGTTCAATTAGTTAGAGAGGAATCATGGAATGCTTATGTATAAGAGATGTACATAGCTGTATTGATTGATATTATTATATTAGTCTCTATTCAGATATCAGTGTATCATTTTAAGAATTGTTGATGCCAATAAGAACTTCTGTAGATTTTCCAAGGATTTGGTTTTGTTCCCTAAATATTTTCTGAAACTGCCTGCCTTGCCTTAACTTGTGTCTTATTTTTGACCTCTAGTGTTTCAGTTATTAATCTTCTAGGATTCTCACATCATATCTCTTCTCACTTCAAGAATATATTCTCTACACACATTATGATTTGAGAATCTCAGGTTTTGCTATCCCAGACTGTTATTAAATTTTTATTTTTTCACTTCTTATAAACCCAAGGTGTGCTAAGTCTTATTTCACTTTTTTCTTTGAACCATGCTGTTTTGGCAAGTTATAGCTTTTCCCAATATCTAGTGAACTATGCTTAAAAAGTTTTCAAATACCACCTGTATTTTCCAGGCAAATGTTTGCTCTTAACAGATTTTAATCCTTATTGCTTTCATGTCTGTGAAACTCTCCCTTTAAAATGGTTGTGTGCATATATGCGTCTCATTTGGACTTGGTGCTATTTCCACCTTGCTGCAGTCAAATTGTTATCAGTTGCATTTAGGTGATTGTAAACCTTTTTGGGAAATTACCATCTTTTCTTCTTCCATCAAATGACGTGTAATTTCCCCATGTTGGATCCAGCAATTTTTTTATATGAGAAACTGATCTTACTTTCTTATCACTCATCTTTTTTTCCATACTATTTCCTTACATTGTCTACACATCTCCCATCTCACATGCAATTTACTTTCTTTAGCTTATCTCTTCCTCAGACCTCCTTTTCCTTTTGTGTTCTTATTTCTGATATAACTTCTGGGTGATAATATTGGAATTAAGAAAACTCTGTAAATACAGTGACAGTGTTTTTGTGACCTTTTCCTTTTGTGGAACTGTGGATGCTGCTATCCTACAACAGTAGTGTGAGGGAACACGAACAAATGCTATGGGTGAGATGAAGAGCTAATACAAAATGTGTTAACTGTCCTGCTTTGTCAGAATTCACAGATTCTTGCAAAATCATTGAGTCTTATGAACTTCAAGTCATGAACCTTACTCTCATTTTGTAAATGAGAACAGT
Source organism: Upupa epops (assembly GCA_013397515.1). Classification (NCBI taxonomy): domain Eukaryota; kingdom Metazoa; phylum Chordata; class Aves; order Bucerotiformes; family Upupidae; genus Upupa; species Upupa epops. The sequence continues at coordinate 18,719 of VZRI01012351.1, forward strand.
GACATAATTTCCTGCTTGATGACAGCATCTTTTCCTTCCATTTTTCCTTCTCTTCCTCCTCCTTTCTGTCTTACGACACCCCCCCTCTTCCCTGTCTTCCCTGTAATGAAGCAGATCTGTTCATTCCAGAATACTGTTAGACAGAAATAGCAAAGTAAGTCACCCCTCTAAGTTGTCTGTTAACTTTGGGGGAACTTAACCTGTTCTGGGAGTACTTAGTTATAAGAGAACATGATTGTTAGGTTTCAGCAATTTTATTCACATTTGCTTGGCAACCAGACCAGGCAGGTAGATCTTCTGTAGATTTTCCATGTTTCAGTCTGTGAGGTAAAGAAAATTTCCTTTGTCTGTGTTGTTTTGGTTTGGTTTTGTCCTAAGAGTTTACAAGGCAATGTGATACACAGCCTAAAGAAGACACAAGTGATACACAGCCTAAAGAAGACATCATCCCAGTGAAGGATTTCTAGCAGTCTGCTTGTTTAGCCTGCTGTGTCTACAGGGAACATAGCAAATGCTTGTAAAGAAAGCTTGAAGTATTGTTATCTGTCTTTAGAGCTGAGATTGTCCTGGAAGGAGGCAGAGGTGAAGGAAGAATTCATAACAAGCTCTACTAAGCTACTCCTATTGCTCTTGTAAAGATCATAGAATCATTAGGGATGGGAAGGGACTTCGAAAGATCATCTAGTTCAATCCCCCTGCCACAGCAGGATCACATAGACCAAGTCACACAGAAACACATCCAGGCAGGTCTGGAACATCTCCAGAGAAGGAGACTCCACAACCTCACTGGCCAGCCTATTCCAATGCTCTGTTAACCTCCCTGGGAAGAAGTTCCTTCTGATATTTATATGGAATCTCCTCTGTTCCAGCTTGCACCCATTGCCCCTTGTCCTATCACCAGATGACCTTGATAAGAGCCTGGCTCCATCCTCCTGACACGCACCCCTCACATATTTATTATAGACATGAATGAGGTCACCCCTCAGCCTCCTCTTCTACAAGCTAAAGAGACCCAGCTCCCTCAGCCTTTCCTCATAAGGGAGGTGCTCTACTGCCTTCATCAGCTCTACACCCTCCAGCAGCTCTGTGTCCTTCTTGAACTGAGGAGCCCAGAACTGGACACAATACTCCAGATACGGTCTCAGTAGTGCAGAGCAGAGTGAGAGAAGAACCTTTTTCAATCTGCTAACCACCCCCTTCTGATGCACCCCAGGATGCTGTTGGCCCCCTTGGCCACAAGAGCACATTGCTGGCTTGGGCTGGAAGGCATATTCAGCCTCGCTGTTGTAATGTTAGCAATGTTTGTTGTGTTTCCAGAATATCTCTTTAACATAGCGTTGCAGTTACCAGGTGATGCCTGATTCAGCAGGAATCTTGTCCTTTTGCCAATGAACAGTCTACTGGCTGTTAGTAACTACTTTTTCCTCTTGCTTATTTCTTCTCCTTGTCACCAATATCTGCTTTATATTTTACTCTCTTTCTTCCAGATTTAATCTCTGCATTCTCTGTTGATCCTCCAATCTCTTAAGTGACACTGCTGACCAAGACTTCAGTGGTAGCTCGCCACATGTTCCCTGATTCCTTCATGGATGACTCTCTTCATGTCAGGGTCTGCTGAAAGCAGAAACTGTTTGGAGGTCTCCTTATAGCCTGCAAAAGCAACTCTGTCACCTGTGCATGTGATGTGAGTGGCAAGAAGGTTTCCACTTGTTGTCTTCAGCAGGGAGGAGAAACAATGACAAAACAGTTAAATGTTCAAACAGTCCAGATGTTGAAGATGTTTCTGACATATATCTCAGCCTTAGTTTGTCAAGCATGATTTTCCTGTGATGAATCCATGTTGGCTTTTCCAAATCATGTTCTTTGTTTAACTTTTGAAGGCCTTCAGGAGGATTCATTCCATTGCTTTTCCAGTAAGACTGATGGTCCTATCAAATCTTGGGTCCTACTTTATTCCCTTCTTGTAGATGGATATCACATTAGCTTTCTTCTAGTCTTCTATGATATCCCTGATCTTCATAGCTTCTCAAAGATTATGGAGAATGGCTTTGGTGTGAGGTCAGACAGCTCTCTTAACACCATTGGATAGGTAGTGCCTAGGCATTGATTTGCTCTTCTACTCTGTCACTGACAGTAGGGCAGTATCTGCATCAACCTGCATTTTTGTTTCTGAAGTCTGGGGCCCAACAGTGTTGGTAAAGACACAGACAAACAAAATGTTAAGAACCTCTGCCTTTACAGTGTTGATGATGTCTAATTCACTCTTTAACAGCAATCAGATACTTCCCTTCTGTTGCTGCTTGTTGTATACATACCCGAAGAGGTCTTTCCTGTAGCTTTTGACATCTCTAGGAAATTTCATTCCGAGCTGATGTGTTGATTTTTCCAACTGCATCTTCTCTGCACATCCTGTAAATGCCTTTGTAGTTCTCCATGGTACCATCTCTTGCATTCTTCTGTGTTTGGTTATGAGCAGACTCAGAAGCTAAGTCAAGACAAGAGATCTCCTACTCCATCTATTTTCTTTACCTTTAAAGCAGATGAAGTGTTTTTATGCTTCCAGTACAGTAGTCTTGAAAAAATCCCTTGTTCTCCATGGGAGATTGCCACAGAAAACCTCCCAACTGAGCTCTGTGTGAGCTGAAAACCTAAAACCTTTGTCTTAGTACTAACATTAAGAGTATTCAGCGGGATCCCAGACTTCACGATATTGTGATCACTGCAGCCAAAGCTATCACTAACCAAGATAAATTACAAAGCTGTTTTCCTTGGTCTGTGAGTAACAAATCCAGCAGTGCCTCATTCCTGGTTGGCACATGGAACATATGTATGAGGAAACAGTCCTCTCTGCATTCCAGGAACTTGATGGATGACATGTGAGCTGCCGTATTGTTCTCCCATCAAATGTCTGGGTAGTTGAAGTCACTCATAAAGAACCAGCTTGACTCAAAGCTGCTTAAGTGCCCAAACATTGCCTATAGGCCTAATTGTCTTGGTTTTGGAGGTCAGTAGCAGGTGGCTACTGTAAAATCTCCTTTGGAGATGGATCGTCTGATCTTGACCCCAGAACATTTGATAAGGCTTCCACAATAACTGTGGTTCACTTCTATGCATTCATGGTTCTCTTCAACATAGTCCATGACTCCTCCACTTCTTCTTTGTTGCCTGTCTTTACAGAACAGCAATAGCTGGAGGGTGAAGACTGAAATGGGGTTCTGCTTTAGTAGGTCACCTCTGTCCAAGGTGTCTCATTCTCTGTGGTGTCCACCACAGGAGTGTGGTTCTGAAACTGTCTGCCTACCTATCTATCTATCTCTATCTAGGTTCCTCTAATAGTGTTAAGCCTTTTAACTGTTTCCTGAGATCTGGCCACCTGATGCAACACATCACCTTGCAGGTATATCTCTTGCAGTGCACATCTGATTACCTCCAGGAGAAAGGTCTGGGCACTCCTAGCAATCTACTGTGGGTATTGATGTCTCTTTCCTTACTACTTCTGTCTGGGTGGAAGTGTCAGACATCCCAGGGGCTTTCTCTGTTAAAGAACTGGTTTATATCAGAGGCAAGATGATTTTGGTAGAGCCCTCCTGAGCTGGTAGGATGACTCTTCCATATGAACTAATGCTCCCTACCTTGCCTGCACTAGCTGCTGGCACCCCCCAGGTGTCATTTTGTAGGTGTGGGAATGGTAGCTGGCAGTGCCTAGGCTTCATCAGTGACTCTGCTAAGTGCTGCTGACTCCTGATGGGTCTCGCCATTGCCCTGCTTCAGAAGAATCCACCGTTGCACCCAGATCTGTTGCTGCACTGTGGGCTGGGCTGACACTAGAGCAGTTCCCCTTGGTGACCACAGGTTGTCCTGCAAAGCTGTATGGGTTAAAGAAACAGTAAAGCAGTAGGCTCCATGTGCATGTGAGATTTTCCAGATAATTTTTTTATATGGGCACTGAACAAGTTTAATATTTTACCTGAATAATATTTTAAAGAAACAACTTGCTTATTGTGAAGGGGACACTAAATATTGTTGGGTATAAAAAGCTGAAGTATTTATAAAATGTGGTGAGAGAGCTATCTGCTGTCTAGATGTATCTCTTTCTTCGAAGTGAGCCTGCTACCACTGGAAAATTGGACATGATGAGACTAGATAATGAAGAAATAGAAGAAACACTGCTTTGCTATGGAGAGTGCAGGAAGTATTTCAACAAGGGTACTAAATAAAAGTATTTGGGAAGGAATACTAAACCATCACTCAGAGCTTACAGAGGGCAATGTTCTGGTAAAAAAAAAAAAGTACCCTAGTCTAGGAGTATCTGGACAGTTGGTTAGTCTAATTTTAACAGTTAATAGTTTGTTTTGGCCACATACGGGTTGATTGGTTGGGAAATACAGACCTCACTATTGCAGATGTGCCCATATTAGCAGAGAAATGTTAGAAAGCAAGGGAGTTGCTGCTGAGGAACCTCATCTCCATACTTGTTTGTTTCAGTGGATTTTGTATGGAAAAGATGTAGTATGATGCTGTGGGCTCAATCAACCCTTAAGTTGTAGGGCAGCTCATGGAGAGCATCTGACTTAGTTTTGACCAAAGGCAATAATCCTTACAAGGGCAGTGGTAATTAATTTCTGTATACAAATCATAGTTTTATAATAGAGATCTCCTTGCAGTAGAAGGTGAATGTATATTAATGCTGAAATAGTGGAGAAAAGGTGCAAATATTTAAGGAGATAAATGACCACCTGGAAAGATGTAATTATCTCAGTGATTTCAAGGCACAGCCTATGCTTTAGAAAAGCCATTCAGATACTAGTCACTGTACTACATTTTAATTCCTAACAGCAAGCAGTGCAGGGGCTGAAGATGAATCGTTTGATTGCCATACAGCATTCGGAAGTGAGTTTTCCTAGATCCATTTTGCATGCAGAAGCTGCACCTGGGTCTCTTTCCTTACTACTCCTGACACACTGCTTCCGCACTTTAAATCTGGCTCTACTGGTAATTTCTTGTGTGACTCCCAGGAGCCTTCCCCATTCCTATTTCTTAGGCAGGGGTAGAGCCAGGTGGCTGTGATATGCCTTTACTTAAAGAACATTGCCAGATTTCTTGATTCATGCCGGTAGTGCTATAGTAACGTGAGGTCTTTTCTGAGAATTACTGGGCACAGCTCTATTCATAGACACAGCCTTGAATGTTTTAACACTGTCTTTAGCATATTTTTATCTTTAAAAGGCTGTCTGTTTTTAAAAAAGATTACTAGATGTTTTGAAAACAGCTGCTGTACCAAACTCCTCCTCAAATGAGGACACTCTCTACACCTCATTACTTTCGTTTCCAGCCACCCTTGCTTGTTTTCTTTTTTCTTCTTTTCATCTGTTTGTTTGTTTGGGTACCCTTTGCAACATCTTTTACTAATGGGAAAAAACAGCACCGCTTTCTGTGGTCCTACTGTGATTGGATCTGAAATAGGATTTGTCTGAGAGAGCGTTTAGTTTTGCAGTCCTACTATTCCTTCTGTTATCCTGCACATTTAATATCATGTATCAGGGAGATCTATAGATTGCTTTTTATTTGTCTCTTTCATAGTGGTTATTGCAACCTTACCTGCAATTAAGAAATAGAAAGACAGTTAACAGTACATAGCAGGGTCTCTGGGCTGGGTGAAGGCAGTCTTCCCCTTATATTTTGTATAATTGCAATCTCCAGAGAAACAACTCTGTGGAGTTCCTCTACAGAAACAAAAGGATCAAGTAGTGAAAATTTACTGTTCTGTCCTGTTGTTACTAAGAAATTCTCTGTAATAATTTGAGTCTAAATGTTTTTGCATCAACTTCCTTAATCCTGGAGGCCAGGGGGTGCTATAGGTATATGCATGATGACTATGTAGCTTCAGCAGTTGGTATAGAGGGCGTTTTAAACCCTATTTTTTATTTTCTTCCCATTCTGAATTTTGAATCTTTAATTTCTTAAATTATTTTAGCGGCAGAAGGGGTGCATATACATGCAGGTCCTGATTTGGCTTTAGGCAGGTACGTATGTCTGTGCGTAAGGAAATGGATAAAAGGGTCTCAGGCCTGGGAGTTCAGCCCTGTGAGATGATGAACTCACACTGATAATATGATTTCTTTTGTTAAGACTTGTGGCATGGAAGGACAGGGGAGCAAAATGTTTTATTTCCCAGATAAAACTTACATATATATAAATTTGTGTGAAGAAAAAATACCCATACTTGTGTGTGTTTTTACATTGCTCCCACAAGGGTGAGATTTTGGAAAAGATCTTTCTTAATGAAATCTTTACTACTTCAAATTACAATTTATGACATTGAAACATTAGAGCAAGGCTGAATTATTGGAATGACGTATTGTCAAAAGCAGTTCAGTAAGTCAAACACCAGTTATTACTCTTCTCCTGCTCTAACCATTCAGGCACGTGAGCAGCATGGATGTGTATGAGTCTCATCAGTTTTTCATAAAGGGATAACCTCAACACACATGAATGTTCATATAGCCTGAATGCAGAGCAATACCAGTAGTTTCACAGAAAGCATATAGTACCTGGTTTTGCTTGTGTGTTAGAGTCTCTGATGAACTAATAATTGACTAGGCAGATGGTTTGTAGGTAGTGAGACCTGGGCCAAGTTTTTTTTAGTGCCATCTTTTTCCCAGAAGCGGTTATTTGAGTCTCCACAAATTAAAGCTTTACACATCTAGGTTTTAATCACCTTTTTATCATAATTTCTGATTTCCTCTTTTAACATGCCTCATTATTTTTCTAACTGTTGAGAAGCAATGCATCTGATATGAAAAGGCAGCCATTGAAATAATAATTCCCTTATTTCTGTCTGCAAACATTGTCAAATTAAATGCATATCACATTCCTGTATTTGAGGTAGGATGTTCTGCAGACAAATACAATGCTGGCTATTTTGTGTGTGTACAGTTGTGTATGCTCGTTATGCATCTACATAGAGGTTTTTGCAGTGTTTTGTTCCTTTTTTCCACGGAATCTGGACAGACATGTGTGCTTTTCATAAGATTAGGAAAACGATTTCAGGTGTGGAGTGGTTTGCAGGTGACTTTATGTTTAAAAATAAATAATAACTATTGGTGGCTAATAAATATATCCTGTCACATGCTAAAATTAATTTACCTATTTAAAAATTATTTGACCCCAAAAAGCTACAGCCACAGTAGACAAATGTTGACTTTGCATAAAAATAACAAAGGCAGTGGTTTCACATTATGAAAAGTTAGTAAGCAAAGCAAGCTTAGATATCCCTACCCTTCTGCCTGCAATTCTTACAGAGCTGGGTGTCACCCCTTCTGCACAGGAGGCTCCACCGTTTGCTGGACTGTGCTGTAATCCTGGTCAGGAAACAGATCTAGAAATAGTATGTCGAAGGTGTGTATGCTTTCATTTCAGTCTTAGAAAATTTTGCAACTCAGCAACAGGTCTTCTGGTCCCACAGAAGCAGTGGCTGAGGTTTAGGAAGGAGCTATCAGAGAATGGAAGGTTAAAAACCCTAGAAGTTGCCCCCTAAATATCACAAAAAGGAAACATCTCGTGCTGCAGGCCAGATGGGCACCCTAAAGTCATGCTAAAGACAGTGGAGCTCTTAGTGTGCTTGAAATCTATGACCATGCAGATTAAAAAAGGCTGCAAGCAATGTGTAGGGAGTTGCACGCTGGATGTGTGAGACCAGCACACAGATTTTCTTTACGTGAGGGTTTACCTTTAGTGTCTCCTTTTAAAAAATCTTTTTTTGAACATTTTTGAAGGGAAAACAAATGACTAATACTTTTATGAGTAGAGGACTGGGCTGATGGCTGTAGCAAAGACAGGGGAAATTGTTATGGAAGGGTTTTGACACGAAGTTGGTACCTACAGTTATGAAGATGGTCCTCTGTTTATCTGTACAGAAATGATTTGTATCTGATTTTGCTGGTCATATTAGCATAAAAGGGGGTTATAGTGTGCAAACGCTGAGCTGTGATGATTGTACATGGCCTTTTTCCCTGAAGCTCATCAGTGTTAGCTATGTTCAGTGCCACAATTTAGTTGTCTTTAGTCTGAATGCAAGTTGATTCTTACAATTCCTTTGTTGGACAAATTATTGTGGTTATATCTACAATTATTTTTCTTTCAAGGGTTAACTCAAAGTCATCACCAGATTATTTGGAAATTAATGTCTCCTGGTATCAGTTATGTATCTGAACACAACAGGAATGTGATACTTTCCTGGAGAACTGAACTAGGTATCATCTGGGTATCTTTGTGTTTTGCAGGCACCTTTTTTTTTTCCTCCTGGTTTGACCCTGGAAGGGGTCTAGAAACTAGGGAAACTAGACAGAGCAGTTAGAAAAAAGTTCTTGGTGACTCTAGTTTTTTTCACAATTGCAAGTTAAGAGGAAGTTTTGATGACATGTTAAAATTAATAGTGTCTTTGTTGTGGTTATCCTATAAACGTTGCTTGCCTTCTTTCCCCTTTCTGTTTATTTTTGGAGTGCTGTTTTGTATTAGAGAAAGGAAAGGGGTTTTTTAGTCATCCAATTTGATATTTAATGGCAGATATGACAACGCTCCTTGGTGTGTCAGACAATGCCTCTTGGCACGCGTTCTAGTGCGTTCCCTTGGAAACAATGTGTTTTCTCTACAGAGATGGAAGTGTTCTCCCAGATGTGAAACTGTATGGTAGGAAATCGAAAGCAAAGTATGCATAGATGCTTAGACTTGCTGCCTCACTTTTAACAGCAAAGATGCTTTTAATTGCTTTTTCAGTGATCTGTTCAGCAGATAAATACTGAACATCAGGGGAAAAATGGGAAGATTGTTAGATTTGGAAGAACTGCTATTTTCTGTTTAATTCAGCTTCAGGCATAGTATCTGACAACACAGTAATTACATAATCGCATGATTTTTCTTAAATTCTGTTCTTCAGGCACAAAATACAAGACGCCTGACTGATGAACAACTGTTCTATGTTCCATCATCATTGTGTAATATACGGACAAGTTCTTATATTAAGTGCTACTATAAAAATATTATAAAGATATATTAAATATATTCATTTCCTTATAAGTCGTCTGATGATTTACTAGAGGACACTATTTCCAAATCACCAAGAAGGCAGTATTTTTCTAATTTTAGAGATGATAGATGGGATAAAAATTAGGTTAGTAGAACTTAGTTTTTTGATACTTTATTTTTCTCAACACTTATTATAATCTTCATCTATTCATATCTAAACCTGAGGGGTAAGTGGCAGTTTTAAGTACTCACTTCTGTAAATCAGACGATTTCTTAGGGTAAGATTCTGAAGGTGAAGATGTTGCTGGAAATAGTTTTGCTGTGGTTAAAAAACCTTCTTTGCCTGTGTTTCCAATACTGATTTATGAGCGAGGCAGGATACCTAAAAAGAGTAAGTGTATCAATGAGGAAATGACAAAACAAAGGTGAAATAAAAAATTTAGAGTTGAGTGTATTTACATTAACATGATGAAACACTTTGATAGAAATTACTCTTTAGGTTCTAAACCCATTATTTTTATTATCTGTTAAGTTGGAAATATTTTGATTACACTCTGGCAAAGACAGCATCTGTGATTTGAAAAGGGAAGTGGTGATTTCACTTCTATGGTAAGGTTTAGACATTTTGAGGAAAGAGGGATTTAAAGCTAGGTGATAAAGACAAAATGAATTAAAATGAAACACTGATCTACCAGAAGTTGATTGTACCACAGTAATCTGATTGTTTCTTTGATAACAGATTTTCCAGATCAGTTGGTTCGATCAACAATAATTGAAGCATTTAGGAGGCAAATCACAGGAGAAGGTATTAATTAAATGGAACAAGATTAGAATCCCCGAAGCATAAGGTCTGTAGTAACTGTGTAAAATGGAATTGTGATGGTGTAAGCTGAAAGACTGCATATTTAGCAAGAAATACCCTCAATTGTCCCTTCCTGAAAGCAACTAAAATACACTTCAGCTTGAGTATACTTAGATATGTTTAGATATAAGTAGGCATGAATCAGTATGTTGTTATTTGGATGGAACTGATAGCATTAATGCATTAAAGCAAGATGTTTAGGTGTTCCAGTGGATATTTCAGAACACAAAAAATATATGGGAAAACTGGAATCGATCCAGTACAGAGCCACAGAAATGTTAGGACTATGTAAGGGGCAGAAAGAGCTCTGTCTGCTTGGTCTGGTGGGAGAAGTCTCAGGGGATCTTATCAAGATGTGTAAGTACCTGATGGGAGGGAGTAAATATGGAGGTGGACTCCTCTCTGTAGTACCCAGTGATAGGCCAAGAGGTGATGGGCACAAAATTGAAACACAGAGTATAAACATAAGAAAAACATTTTTACAGTGGGAACAGTCAAACACTGGAACAAGCTGCCCGGAGAGGTTGTGTCTCCACTTTTGGAAATAACTAAAATCTGTCTGGACACAGTCCTAGGCAACACACTGCTTGGTCAGGAATGTTGAACTAGGCAATCTAAACCAGCGATTCTTATATCTTGTGATGAAGGGAATTTTACAAGGGTCTGTATTGCATCTAATATAATCCTTGTTAGTCTTCTTCCAATCCTTTTTCCAATCACGTGTGTGCTAGAAGATTGGTTTGCTCTCAGAGATGAACAAAAACTACACAAACTGTAATTTGAAAGAAAAAGGTCTGGAAAAGGTATGAAGGGTGTAAGAGAACTCTGTGAGTCAAGGATCATAAATTTCAAATAATGGATAGTGCTATTTAAGCTAAAAGGCATTGCTAGAATAGCAGATGAAAGTTGATGTGAAAGTAGATGATCTTAAAAAATGTCTAATGAGATTTGAGAATAATTTTCCTCTATTTCTAGATTGAGAGATTTTAGCTAATAAGAGCAATCTCATTGGACCAAACTGAAGTAGAATTTTATAGGAAAGCTGAAAACCCTCCTGACATACAGGTCAGATGCTTCTATGTATTTGATCTCTGCCACGAAGTACAGAAATTGCGAGATGATCAATAAAGGGACAATGAATTTAATAATGCAGGCAAAATGATGCACTTCCCTCAGCATTGTCCTTGGGAACATTGTGGATTATCCATGGGGAAAAGAAAATAGTCTGTGTATAGCACAGCAAATCACTGCAATAAATTTCACCCCAAACTGTTGTAAGAAGCTGAAAATATGAAAAGAACCATTGTATAACCTTAATTACTGGCAGCATCACTAAAATTCCCATAATGAAGTCCTATAATGTTTCTTGAATAATAATAATGTTTTGTTAGAGCCAGACACAGAAAGGTATGCATAAGGATTTCAGTATGCACCAGGATAGAACTATTTAATGTGTGTCATTGCTTTTCAAATAACAGACACTGTCTTTGCCAGAGTATAATTTCCAACCTGGAGGTGTTTAAGAAAAGACTGGATGTGGCACTTACTGCCATGGTCTGGCTGATGTGGTGATGTTAGGTCATAGGCTGGGCTGGATGATCTCAGAGGTCTTTTCCAGCCTCAGTAATTCCAGTAATTCTGTGATTGAATGGATTTGTTCCGTGTCTCCTTGAATCCAGAGGATCCTCTGTGTCATATGAAGAATTATCTTGTTTTGAACCTAGCTTCTAGTGTCCTGTGGTTCTTGTAGTGGTAGAGAGTAACAAAGCCCACCCATTTCCTCCATGTCATTTATGATGTGGCTTATTTGGGGGGTGGGGGTGGGAAGGGAGAGGGTGAGGGGAATGCAGGGAAGCAGAACAGCTCGACAAGGTCTCTTTATGGCACATGTAGTGATAGGTGAAATGGTTTCAATCTGACAAAGGGTAGGTTACACCTTAGGAGGAAATTTTTCACTGTAGGAGTGCTGAAGCACTGGAACACATTGCCCAAAGAAATTGTGGATGCTCCCTCCCTCAGAGAGTTCAAGATCAGGTTGGATGGGGCTTATAGCAACTTGGGTCTAGTGGATGGTGTCCCTGCTCATGGCAGGGGAATTGGAACTATACCTCTGAAGTCCCTTCCAACTTAAACCATTCTATGTTTCTATTATACTCCAAGTTAACTCTTTTTCAAAGTGCAATCCCAGTTTACTTTATCATTAATGTCTCACACAAAGGGAATATTTGCATATATTCCAGACCTTTGGTCATCAGTTATCTTGAAAATGTTGTGTCTGTCCATATTTTCTTCTCTAGATGATCCTGCCCTAGCAGGGGGGTTGGACTAGATGATCTACAGAGGTCCCTTCCAAGCCCTGCCATTCTGTGATACTGCTGAGGAAGAAGATGCCAAAACATTTTGGTTATCTACATAGAGATTACTAAAATCTGACATTATGACCACATGTTCTGCATGTATTGCCTCGTGACCCTAAGAACATAGAAAAGAGTCATCATTCCAATCGCTAGACTCATCCCTCCCTGATATATCAATTCCTGCAGAGTCTGCTGCTTTTTTTGAGGTACTAAGCTCAGATAGTTGTTTGGGTTAGGCTCTCTTCAACAAAAAAAAGGTACTCAATCCACTACAGGTAGAGTTGTCTGCTCTGTTTTTTTTCCATAAATTCTTTGTAAATTTCTGTAAATATGTTGGCATCACGGGCAATTTCCATATCTTCTGTAAGAAGGTGTTCCCTTGTGTGCTATGTTCTCTTTTAGTACACCGGTGTTTTCTTTTTGCTTAAAACTTACTTGTAATCTTATTTCTTAGTTTTATGCACTAGTAGATTGGTTCCTTCTTCACCTCAAGTCTCCTTTTTTGTAGCCCTAATTCCTAATGAGTCTTTATTTTCTGCCATATTCTGAAGCAGGTATAGAACATCATATTTCATTTCTCTTTCTGGTTCTGAGCAGAATACTGTAGGCATTGAAGAAGGGCCACTGTTGAAATTCTGATTTTTAAATGGTTTTATAGGAACTTATATTCTTCCTCTCTCTGAGTTCAGCTATTCCTCCCTTTCTTAGGGTTTTATGGTAGCTTTACTGTTTGGACAATATAGCAATAGATAGATCAGTCAATGAATGTAACCAGATCAGAGATTAGAAATAAGTCAAAATGTGAGCAAAGGTTCATCTGCTCTTAAAGTTGGTATTGAGCAATGTGAGCTGGTGAAATGGCATTTCAGAAGTTTAGGTTAGACATTAGGAAAAACTTCTTTATGGAAAGATTCTTTAGGCATTGGAACAGGCTGCCCAGGTTAGTGATTAAATCACCATCACTGGACATCTTTAAAAGTTGTGTAGATCTAGAGCTTAAGCACATGGTGTAGTAATGGGCTTGGTATGATTAATGGTTGGACTTAATGATCTTAAAGGTCTTTTCCAACCTACACAATTCTATGATTCTATGTAGAATGAAATCAGTAAGGAGAAGAAAAGAAAGGAGCAAACATAAATAAGGTCTAAAAAAGCTCTCAAAATATTTAAGGAGAGCAATATTTAAATGCATAATAATTTACGTCCCTGTTTCTGAACTACCTTATCTCAGAAAGTGTTTTAATTTCTGTGCAACTCTGGCTTAGGAAAGAAAATTAAGTAAACATCTCACATATTTTTCTATGCTTTTCTAACATGGCAGGACAGCATAAACTCAGGCACTTTTTTGTATCTTGCAGGGAAGTGGTAACATGCTATTCAGTGTGGGGCTTTTCATTCTGAAATGATTGCTTATTTTTCCACATGAATAAAAGAAACTTCATCTAAGAGTTTCTAAGAAACTCTTAGAAACTTTTGTATGGTAACAACAACCTATTGCTGCACGAATGCCTGAGGTTATACTACAGTTCACAAAGGATTATGATAACTTAAGAAAGAGAAGAAGCTGGCCAAAGGGTTTGAAGGATAAAAATGAAAGGTTGCTACTTAGGCAAACAAGGCTAGAACACCTTCAGAGAGAAAGGAGTTACATAACCAAAAGCTAGCTTGATTTCTGTTTAACTCTTCTTAGTTCTTTGGTCTTGATCCATTTAAAATACAGAAACAAAAATGCAACTGTCTCTTTCCTTTTGTAAGCTTTAGTAACCACACTCATACCGAATTTCATCCCAATATTGCTATTAATGCCTACAGTCTATTCTTAATGCTTTAGTTCTTCCTGATGCACAGTGACTGTCTTCTGGTTTTGCAACTCTCAGATTTCACGTGTGAAAGTGATTTGCCCAAGCTTCTTTTTGAATTTCAGCTGGGTGTACAAATTGATATTCAGCATTGATAGACAAAAAGGAGGTAAAGTTTTAGCTCTGTTTCCATCATTGTGCTCTTGCTCATACAAGTAACATGTGATCATTCCTGGTATTAGGATAATCTGGAGGACTACTTGAGTAATGGGGAGAAATCCATGTGGGTTCATCTTGCAGTAGTATGTGGGATAATAGAAAGTTTTTTGTATGTTGCCAGGTGTCCCAAGTTGTTACTCCCAGGGAGGGGTATCTATGCTTTCTAATTTTTCTCAATCTAATCCCTCATCTTTGCTTTCATTAAAGCAATACAAATACTTCCTGTTTTCCTAGGAGAAGGTATAACTTTTCTATGTACTCTTGTCCCTTGCTCACCTAGAATGGAGACTAGGTGAGAGAGAAGTAAAATACATCTTGGGTCTGCATGGACATTTAAAAAGGTGTCCAGACATCTCAGTAGTGTTTATCACATCAAAACTTAAATTCCTAAAGGACAATTAGTTGTGGATTTTTGTGGGCTGGATCAGCCCTTTTAGTTATGAGGAGTTTGTGCTCCTGTCCCATGGCATGCTCATTGCTGAACAGATCCCAGTTTGGATTAGGGTCTGTAATGTTAGTTGTACAAAAAGAGCTAGTGATCAGTTACCCAGCTTTGCTGTGCTCAAAGGCTCATCTAGCTATGTATTTCCATGCTCCTGAATTCACATCTCTTAACTTAGCACCTGCCCTTGTTTAATTTTAATCACAGTGTTCAGCTCTGTTTGCAAACACGAAGCAGTTTATGTCTTCTTGAATGTGAGAATGTCTCTTGAATGTGAGAATGTCATTATGACCGTGGGTCACTTTGGGCTGTCTGTCACCTGTAGCTGTGGAAATTAGTTGCAGGAGTGAAGACTGGGTATAGCTGGGCTCTCAGAAACCACGTGTATTTTGAGCGATATTCTTGCTTTTGAGACATTATTTATGCCCTTTACTATTGCATGTCAGTTTTGCAAAAGTTTTTAACTCTTGTTAATGACAGCTTGAAAATGGTTTGCAGCTTTCAAACATTTCAAGAAGAAAATTCAACAGCTTCTTTACATTAGCTGTAGAGAATATTCTTTCTAGGAAGTGTGTGATTCTTTCTAGGACCTTGTGTGAATGTGTATGGTTTCTACAAAATAAGAAGCCAAGTGGTAGACCTTCCCTGTGCTCTGAGGATGTGGTTCAAGGGTATAACTGCAATATCTGTGGATAATACAGAGACTTCATGGCATGTTTTCCTCTTGTTTGCGATTTCTTTGGTTTTGATAAAGTAGTAAAAAATGTATAGGCTTGCTAATTCCTGCTTATCAACGAACGTACATTTCTGAACTACTTTTCTGACATAGGTAGGGTGCAGTCTGCTTATATCTTGCTGTCCTGCACCCCATGAGATCAAAGACATTTTATTTCATTTATGGAACAGAAGTTAAGTAGTGCATTAGGCTAAGCAAACAGTTTGATTTGAATGAAATCCAAGGACAAAAGAATGGCTACACTGGGTCAGATCAAATGTTTATGTAGCACCATGTTCTGTCTCCAGCAGTAGTGAAAATTGATGCATATTTAGCGATATAAGAATAGAACAAATTTGTAATAGTGCTTCCCCAAGAATGCTCCTCAGTGTCCAGGAGTTTGCAGCTCAGAGGCTTCCTGATTTAGCGGCAGTTATCTTTACTTTTCAGTGTAGTACATCCAGTATGAATAAGCAGAGGCCTGGAAGACATGGTAATGAAAAGCTGGATGCCTGGTTTTAGTGACTGGTAGTCAAGGAAGGTAGAAGATGGCAGAACTGCCTGAGTTTGAAATGTGGGAAAAAGAGATCAACACACTCTGCAGACTGAAACATGGTTGTGAGAGAAACAAGTTGTGCTGCCAGACGAGGCTTGCTTCTGTGTAAGCTTCTTAACACATTTCTGAAAACAATCTGAAATGCGACAGCTTTGCAAATAAGAGTAACGGTACTGTTGTGGAAAGGGTGCTATATGCAAACATCTGTGAGTGGGGTACATGCTGTATACTTGTGAGGTTTTTTAATCCTGCCTTAACTTGTAAACTGTGAAAATGTTAACATCTCTGGATGAAGTGAGGTGTCTCCCATGGCAATTTCTACATGAGACCTTGTCAGACGCCAGTTACCTTGTCACACTTGAGCCAGTTCTCTTTCTCTTAAGACCTGTGGATAGTACCCCGTTTCCCTCTAACATTTAAGTTAACAATTCTGATAACAGCTGTAATTACTACTGTGTTTTAGAATTCAGATGATGTATTTGAAACTGCCATTAGATCCTTCTGTACAGCCTCCCTACTCTCCAGCAGATCTATAGACCCACCTTAGGTCAGTGTCATCTGGAGCTTTGATTCTTCTATACATATTTTTACTATTCATTCCTTTTTAAATCTAGAATTCTCGGCATATAGCTGAACACATTAGCTGACTACCCTCCTTTAGAAGTCAGTGATTTATGCTTGTTAGTTTATGCTTTCTGTTTTGGAAACACTGGAAAAGAGTACATTGTAGAATGTATTTACTAAAGGTCTGTTGGACTTCAGACCAATGTTCTTAGGGATTGAAAATTATTTATTGTGGATGTAAGGGTTTCATTTTGCAAATGAGTAAGTGGTAATCCATCACAGCTCCTCCCCATCCTCTCTAAATGAGGGTCAATATACATAGAAAATACAACTAGTGGAGAATGAGTAAGGTTTGATAGCTAACTCTTGCCAAGGGGGACTGACTTCTAGCTAAAAAAGGATAGATTTAGATTGGATCTTAGGACGGAATTCCTCACTCTGAGGGTTATGAGTCACTGGAACAAGTGCCCAGACAAGTTGTGAAGTTATGAATGCCCCTAGAATTGTTCAAGGCTGGGTTGAATGGGCCTCTGGGCAACCTGGTGTAGTGAGAGGAAACAACCTGGTCTAGCAGCAGGGTAGTTGGAACTAGATGATCTCTGAGGCACTTTACAACCTAAACTACGCTGTGATTTCTCAAATTTTATGACACTTTCTACTCTTAGATTGATTTTAAAATACTTCTTTATGGTAATCAGATTTCCTTCACTGCACTGTGATACAGTATCCTAGGAGTAAATATTCCCAAACAGCTTTTCCAGGGTTGAAATCAAAGGTAAGAGCAGGTAATTCACATCTATCTATTCCTAATTTGCACAGCTGTCCATTTTCTTATACAAAATAGCCCACTTTATTGGTTTTAAAAATGTATAACCCTGTTACTCCAGGGCATACTGCTTTCTGCTTTGTTGCTCTTCTACCGGAGAACACTGTACTATGCTGTATTTTCTGCAAATTATCTACACTAGGAAATCTAACTGAAATAGTTGTTGTCTTTGGTCAATTCATTCAAGTGTTTTAATGGGCTATCTTTGCCACTTAATTCCTACCCACTCTGATAAAATTAACTTATTTCGATTTGGGTTAAATAACATGGGATTTTATCTTAGAACAACTATTCTACAGTTATTTTGAGTGTGTCTGAGGGTTTTGTTATTTTTAGTTTGGTTTTGTTCCTTCCCCACCCCCTTTCTCAATTCATTAATCGTTATTTCCAATGGTAATGATTATGATGTATCTTCAGTAAGTACCTGCTTTTGTCTGCTGTTAAACATACTTTCTCCTCATGCAGCCTTTCTAATTCAAAGACTACTTTTATAACCAGGATGGCTAGCTCCAGGGCCATTTCCTAATTTTCATGTTTTAGGGTTTAAAGAGAGTTCTAATGTAAGTTTGAAACCAAGCTACCACTGTCTTCAAAGGGATAAGAATGAATCAGCTTGAAGCAATGTACTGTTTCACATTTGCTTTCCTTTGTCTACTTTGACTTTTACCACTAGCCATAATGCTCTGTCGTGCTGATTGTAGGGGCATTGCAGCAGTGATACACTACTTTGTGTTCTGAAAGCATGAATTCTGGGCACAGTTGTGCATGTTTCAATTAGTTCTCTCTCGCTGATTGAGGTGTAATTGTGACAATAATACTTTAGTATTGTCTTCAAAGTAAAAACCTGCAAACCTTTGGAGAGTCAATGAGTTGTGCAGGGAAAGGAATTACCATAATTGATTTGCCTATCTATGGTCGTGCATAATCAAGAGGCAAACAATAATTGATATAGGCAAATATATTTATAGAGAGGTTTGCTCAAATACATTGTACGTGCCGTTTTCATCTCTTTATCAGTAGGCTTTATCTCTCATGCCAGAAGCCTTGCGTTCATCTAGATACTTTGGAGTAGCAGCAGTATTCCTCTATGTAAGTTTGCTTATTTGTACTGCACTGTCCAATGATACACCTGCTCCGGAGTAGATAAGACATTAGATTGTCCTCATGTTGTTTTTCTGGAAGGCATCAATGAACTAACTTAAAGTTAACACTCTCTCGAGTGGATGATTATATCTGTACTGTGTAGTGCTGGGACTCATGTCCCCCATTTGGTGTTGAGGCACAATTCTTAATGTATTTGACTCCTGGATAACAAGAGGGGTGGTATCAGTGTATCTGATAAGATGTGTGTTTTTGTTCCTGGTTTCAGGTAAAGACAGTTCAAGCCTTTCTGTGTTCAGGGGAGTAGAGCCAGTCTTGAAGGAGAAAACTAGGCATGGAATGTATACATAGAATAGAATCATCAGGGATCAGAAGGGACCTCGAAAGATCACCTAGTCCAATCCCCCTGCCACAGTAGGACACCCCAACCAGGTCCAGGCTGATTTAAAACTTCTCCAGAAAAGGAGACTCCACAACCCCCTCAGGCAGCCCCCTCCAGCATCTTGTCACCCTCCCTGGGAAGAAGTTGTAGAATCGGTCAGGGTTGAAAGGAACCACAGGATCATCCACTTCCAAACCCCCTGCCATGGGCAGGGACACTCCACCCTACATCAGGCTGGCCAGAGCCTCATCCAAAATCCTACAATAAATGGGGCTGTCAGCTGTGTCTGTGTTTGCTGGGAAACTCAGCAGAATTTGTAGTTCTTGCCCTGAGTTGGTTAAATGAGTCCAACAGTGATGTCAGGAATCAGATTAGAAATAGAACACTGCAGCCAGTCAGGGAAGCAGGACCTTGAGCATGAAGCATAGAATGAGTCAAGCAAATATTGTCTTTGAACATCTATTGTAGTCTATGTCTCAGGAAACAGTAGTTCTGAAAAGAGTATTGAGAAAACCAAAAAACGATTATCTACCTGTGCTACATCTTGGCAGGAAGAGTTAATGTGGTCCTTGGGTGTTGAAAGAGAGGAACATCACAAAGGGTTGAGGAGAGTGCTTCAAGTATACCAGCACAGAAAAGGCTATTTCATTTGCTATGGTTGGAGAGGAATGTTGAAAAGTTTAAAAACAGAGAAAAGAATTACTTGAAATCTGGAAAATCTAAGAGAGTGCAGGATCTCTGTTTTATGAAAGTTTCAAGCCTTGATAAGAGCCATGAAGAATGTTCACAGAAGCTTATGCACATGATTCAAGATTTTGCTGAAGCGTGTTTATAGGCATTACACTGCAGCAATACATCTTTCTATTTTGTTGGTGTCCCTTGGATTAATCAGGTACCTATCTTTCTAGGACAAGATTTACTTTGGTGGCTATGAATATTCCAACCAATCTCCCAATACGATAAACCTCATCTGTTCTGTCTTCCTATTTTAAACAGTACAGTCATGTTTTAATTAGTACCTTTGAGTAACCACAGTGATACTAAATTATAATGAACTAGAAATGGGTTTGATTTTACAATATGTATATTTTAATGATGAAGACGAATGGTTCTGTCTACATGAAGGTTTCTAAACATTCCAGCTTTGTTCCCAAATGTCTATTGCTGCTGTTATCCTTGAACACACTAGGGAGGATAAGTACTCAACATTTTTTGTGCTGAAACTTATTTCAACTAGAGTTGCAGAAAATGTTATCTGAAATGGTAGCAGAGCTGTTGACCTGCACGGTGACTCCCAACATGGCTGAACACTGTGGCAATGGCTTTGCAGATTCTTAGAATGTCTTTTTTTAATATTGAGAAATGCTGATTATGATTATTAACTTAAAGTTGTGCCTGAAATGTAAGCAGAAGGTATTTAGTGACAACTGCTAAACAACCAAGTACCTCTTTGAGCTACAAAGACTGCACAGTTGACTGGTAGAACTATCATGGAATCATAGAATCATCAGGGATTGGAAGGGACCTGGAAAGATCATCTAGTCCAATCCCCCTGCCACAGCAGGATCACCTAGACCAAGTCACAGAACAGAACATTACGGATTGGAAATGACCTGGAAAGATCAATTAAGTAGTTTCTAGTTTTCAAAAGTTGCTTATTTCAGCTATGGATAGATATTCTTAACTTCATTCAAGCTTCAGGTCCTGCAAAATTGCACTGTATGCAGTAGTGGCCTATGAGTCATTATGGGTGTTACTGACCATAGGATATTCAATGCACATCAATCAAGAAACCTGAAGCTGTTGCCTCTTTTCTAGGTTTCAACTCTCCCTATTACTGAATTATTCCACTATGTGATGAAGCTATAAGATGTTCAGAACAAGCAAAAGGTGGTTTTTGAGATTCACTGATGAAGATTGTTATAGGCACAAGCAGTTTGTACAGACTGAAGGGAAAATTAAAATATAACCAGGGATGGATATGATTTTAAGATTTGTGACAATATTTGAAAGTCAGTACAATAGGTGTATTACACAAAGGCTTACCTGGTTCTCTAAGCAACGCTGACAAAGCTACCCATACAGACCAGCTCTCCCCACTTATTTCTCCAGAATGACCATCAGTACAGGACACTGATGTACCAAAGGCAAACTAATTTTCTTATTCAGAAGTCAGTCTTTTGTGTTTATGACACGGAATTGTGAAGAAAATGAAACTTTTTTTTTGGAACCATTTACTTATGGAAATGTAAGAATATTGACCAACGTTTACAAAGTGTTCAAAGAGCTCTATATCTGTTACACAAACAGAAGGGTTGTGATGTTTTCTCACTGTGGTCATACCTAAAAATGCCGACTTATTCCAGTTTCCCTTCAAATGCCAGGTTATTAAATGGGATTCGTTTTTCTATTGTCATAATATGTAGTTGCCTAGTGATGGGCTATAAAATGAAGCAAGATCTGAGTACGTAGCTAGATTTATAAAAGGAATTCATGTGGAGTTCAAAAATTCTGGGAAGCAAATGAGATCAGGCAGTGACAGGCATTACTAGCCACTTAGCTGGAGATAGGCATCTTTCTGTTCAGTTGAGTAGTGTTTTCAAGGCTTCAGCTTCTGGGACATGATTTGATCTCAATTTTGATTAAAATTAATATTCCTTCCATTTCTGTCTCAAAGGCAGTAAGCTCTAGTTTTGGAGATCTCTTGATTTTACGTGTGCTTCCATTTCTTTGAGATGAGATTAATAGTACCTAAACATTGATGCTGGAATTGTTTACAACATTCTCTTCTGATTGCTTTCCTTGGAGTTTCATTTTTAAGCAGTGCAAGTCTGTAAAACTTTACTCGAGAAAATACTTCACACTTCAAACGGGTTATGATGTAGTTTTAATCAGGGAAGATGTACGAAAGGAGCTGCTTTTTGTAGGAGAAAGGAAGCTGCTGACAAGGATCTCTAAAGTACCTTCTAAACTATGATAGAAAAGGCTTGATGGCTCGTGCCTTCTTATCTGTTCTGTGTAGGCCAGATGCTTTGCCTTGCCAACGCTGCAGCACACTTGGGGATTTTTTAGAATGGCTGAAAACAAACTTGGTTAGAAGGAGCCATGGTTATTCTGAAAAGAAGGAGGTTGGGGGATGACCTTATCACTGTTTACAGCTCATGTTGGACAAAAAGCTCAGCATGAGCCAGCAATGTGCACTTGCGGCACAGAAGTCAAACCAGATCAGGAACACAAGGAAGCAGGAATTGCTGCCATATTAGAGGAAAGTGTTGATCTGGCAGTTGTAGTATTTAGCATTTTAAAACCTATGTGGAACTAGATTTAACTCTGAAGAAAAGATTATTATTTGCAATATTCAGGATGAACAATTCCTGATCTTTCTGTCTCTCAACTCATCATTTCTCATTATTGAAATTAACAGTATTTTTTTGATTCACTTAAAAAAATTAAATAGTATATATAGTAGATAAATATTTCTCCTCTAGTAAAAGAAATGCTGGACTCAGTGTAACTGGAATGGGGTCAAATAATTTTAGTTGTAATTATCATATGTTACTCTTTGTGCACATTGTCTAATTACAAATATTTGAGGATCCTCTTAAGTGTGGTTAATCTTGCTGTTTGTTTGGGGTTTTTTTTTTTGTGTAGAAACGCACAATAAAAATGAACTGGGTATACTGATGAAATCTGGTGAGAAAAAACATTGCTTTTAAGGAGGGATCGTTTTTCTTCTGCAAATCTTGAATTCTTAGATAAAAGAAAATGATTTGTTAAGGACAACATAGAATAATATGATAACAGAGTAAATAAAGCCTGTAGCAGGTACATGTAGTCCATGGTGTACTTGAGTTTCAGCGTGATCAAAGTCAATGTGTGGTGGGCATTTTAGATACTTTCTGCTGTGGCTTGTTCTCTTTGAGTGCACTTTTAAATGAATCTAAGGGTAAGCTGGTGCCGAGCAAGGTGGTCTGCCTCTTGACTCTGGCCATGTTTTTGGTCTGGCTTTTAGACCATTGTGCTAAATGAGTACATGGAACTGTGTACTTCATTCACCCTTAGAAGCAGGAGCTGTTCTGATGGATTTCTGTACTATAGAACAGCCTGTATCGCAAAAGAACAATTGCATTAAATTATTGACTGCTCTGTTTTAGGAAGACTTCCATCTTGTTGCAGAAAACAATGAAAATGGTGGAAGAACAAATACAGATAGACGAATGCTGAAATCATAAATAACCTTGACCTTTATTTTCCCCCCTCTTGGCAACCAATTACTTCCTTTGATCCTCCCTGCCTTAAACAAGCTAATATCTGCCAAGACAGCGCCAACTGTTACTGAATCACTAAGGTCCTATTTGTTCCGCTCGACAGATGACAATGCATTTTTGTCTTTCTACAGAAGCATAGAAGTGACTTTGAAGAGTTTCACCACTCAGAAGCCTAGCTGAGTTGGTTTTTTCCCTACTCCATTTCTTCTTTTAGAGTGGGGTTTGTTTCTCATCTTGAGACAATATAGTTCTGCTGATGATTTGGGCATCATTTTTGTTTGATGGCGATGTATGCTTTTTTTTGTTGCTCAGCATTGTTCTGGCAAAAACTAAAGTCTTCAGCTATGGTTACATATTCATGCTTACATTATGGCCAGTTTGTGAGCATCCTTTGCAGTTTCCTACTTTGTCAGGTTTTTGAACAACTGATGTTAGTGTTAATTCTTTAGTTCTGTATAGGTCTATTGTATTTGTAGTTGTTTGACAACTTAATCCAAATATTTTATGTTGTTGGTTTTACTAAACAAGGCAACCTCATAATGGAACAAGGAGATACATTATCAGGTTATTTGAATTTTTGTGAAGAAATGGAGAAGCTCTTTCTTTAAGGGTGATAATTTCAGTCATGGGTGTAAATCTGGATACTTAAGACTGGGCTATTAAGTAAACAGTCTTTGTTCTACGTGTACATTGTGCTTAGCACAACCAGAACCTGATTTCAGATGGTGATCTTAGGTGCTGCAGAGTACAAATAACAATCAGTAGAGAACTGAGTGTTTTGCTTTGCTTCTTGGTTCAGAACCCATTGGCCATGCTTGCAGGTTTGGTACGTTGTAAAATCAGATGTCTTCTCTGGTGTAAAGCAGAGAAGAAACAGACGTTACTCAAGTTTGCAAGATATTCCCGAAGGTTGAGATATAACCTCTGTGGCTGTTAAGTATAGGTTGGGGACTGATCTGTTGGAGAGCACTGTAGGAGAAAGAGACCTGGGGGTCCTAGTGGACAGCAAGATGACTCTGAGCCAGCAACGTGCTCTTGTGCCAAAGGGGGCTAACAGCATCCTGGAGGGGATCAGAAGGGGGATGGTTAGCAGATCAAGAGAGGTTCTTCCCCCTCTCTACTCTACACTAGTGAGACCACATTGGGAGTATTATGTCCAGTTCTGGGCGCCTTAGTTCAAAAAGGACACAGAGGTGCTGGAGGGTGTCCAGCACAGAGCAACATAGAGCAAGCAACTTGGTCTAGGTGGTCCTGCTGTGGCAGGGGAATTGGACTAGATGATCTTTCAAGGTCCCTTCCAATCCCTAATGATTCAATCATCAGAAACTTGATCAAGCCCTGATCGAGCTATTCATTTTTAACTTAGCTTATCATGCTCAGTTCCACTAATGTCAGTGACTGATTCAGAATATCATAGAGAATTATAACACAACATTGTTTAGAACTACACATTTAATGCAATCCCTAGAACTTTTTAAAAAAGAAAACATATTAAAGTATCAGAAAACATTTTATAAGGATTGCTTTCAAATTCTTCCCAGCCTGGATATTTTCACTATAATTGTTATGGAAAAAAGCTTCTAATTAGCTCCTAAATGCGTATTTTTGTACAGATGGTATGTTTCTACTGTTTAAGTGGATTAATATTTTCGGAAGGAACCACTTAGTGAGACTTCTTTTCTGGAAGTGCTGATTTTTATTTTTATGGTTTTTTAGAATTAAGAAATATGTTGTTAATTGGTGACTGAGAATTTAAGAAAAGTACACCAGAACAGAAGGCAGAGCTCCCAGTTACAAAGGCCTGATGAATTACTAACTCTTTCACTGTGACATATGCCACACGTTTTCTATCTGGAATATTGAATTTGCTGTTTCATTTCATTATTTTTCATTAAAATTTGCTCTCTAGGTGGATGGCCAGTGGAGGAGATTGGCCATTCAGGTGTGGCTGTAGTTGTTGCTGTAGTGGTGATTGCAATAACAAACCAACTCTAAACATCACGTTGCATTCTGTCTGTTAACTGGCCGTGCTTGTGCTGAGTGGAATTCCACTTTTCTATTTCACATATGATTAAGTTGCCTTATCTCATTGGTGCCTTTATCTCCTCATTAATTCCAATATTGCCCTATTAATGAGTCACAAAAAACAGCTGCAGAGCAAGCTGGAGGCCACGGAGGCCTGAGCACAATGGAAGCATGTGATGAATTGGCCATCACATGTTACAGATGGTGTGACTCATTATTTATTACACTTTAACTCCTTATATCCATGTGGTTTCTTTGCAAAAAGCACACTGCTTGGCTGTAATAATTTGAAGCCATAAAAGCAGGGGAAAAATTCACTCGTGATGGATGGATGGATAGCTCTGTGTATTTGATAGTCTTGGCGAAAGTGATATTTCTGTTAAATTTTGGGTTGAGATTACATGATACAAGGCCAGAATTCACACCAAGAAGGCAGAGGTGATCAGGAAGACCAACTGACGTTGCCACTTTGGTAGTGAATGCTGAAGTGACAAGAGTGGTGATGGGGATAAAGTGACAGGCTGAAGAAACAGCTCAGGCAAGAACCAAAGTGATTTCTCTCTTCGTGTCCAGTTTAAGATTAGTGGTTAATGCTGTAATTCAGAGAAAAAAAAAAAAGCTTCATAAAAACTACTCTAGCAAAGCTGAAATCAATTAAACACAGCACCTTCAGACCCAGTAAGCTTGGATGACTCCATACTGCATGAAGAATACCAGACCAGGCGTGCAGGAGTCATTCTTGCTTGGTAATATTGGAGAGGGATTCAGAAGGATTCTTTTTGGCAGAACAAGCTGGCTGCAAATTGTGCAAACATCCCACACATGGTAAGAGAACAGCGTATTTGAAATAGGCCCCAAACGCGTGTCCCAGGCCTGTGTGATCCTGGCAGAGGTACATGCATCTGGTGCCGTGTGCCCTTCTGCGAGACAAACAGTGGCCATGTACAAGTGATTGAACTTACTAAAACACCGGTGCTTGCAAGTGAATATGGTAGTGTCTGAAGGGGGCCTTGTCTGAAGGGGGCTATGAAAAAGCTGAGGAGGGGGTTTTTAAGATCTCAGGTAGCAACAGGACTAAGGGGAATGGAGCAAAGCTGGAGATGGGGAGATCTAGACTTGATGTGAGGAAATTCTTCACTGTGAGAGTGGGAAGAGCCTGGAATGGGTTGCCCGGGGAGGTGGTTGGGGTCCTGTCCCTGGAGGTGTTTAAGGCCGGGCTGGATGAGGCTCTGGCCAGCCTGATCTAGGGTGGGATGTCCCTGCCCATGGCAGAGGGGTTGGAACTGGATGATCCTGTTGTCCCTTCCAACCTTGACTGATTCTGTAACTTCTTCCCAGGGAGGGTGGTGGAGCACTGGAGGGGGGTTGCCTGGGGGGTTTATGGGGTCTCCTTCCCTGAAAACATTTGAAACCCACCTGGACTTGGTCTGGGCGATCCTGCTGTGGCAGGAACATTGGACTGGATGATCCTTCCAGGTCACTTGCAATCATTCTGTTCTGTGACTTGGTCTAGGTGATCCTGCTGTGGCAGAGGGATTGGACTAGATGATCTTCCGAGGTCCCTTCTGATCCCTGATGATTCTATGGTTCTGTAAGTCCATTCACAGCTTCTAAACGGTACAGAAGGGCAGAGAAACCTTCACAATTATCTGTTAGTTTAATAAAATGCTTTTAAGTGTTTTCCTATGTTCCATGTGCCTGAAGTGGTGCCTGGACCTCCCTTCTCCCTGCCTTCCCTGCCTGGTCCCCTTCCTGCGTACCAACTATTTACACCAATGTTATGTGTACCGCAGCCATGGCAAGAACAAGCTGGCAGGTGGTTCCCCCTCCCCTTTGCTTCCTGTAAGAAACTGTGCTGCCATGTAGTTGGGACTCCTCCTGGTGCCACACAGAGCCCCTGCTGGTGGTCAAGGACTTTGTGGGTTTCACCATGTGGTGTGGATGAGTGGTAGAATCTCCCTACCTGTGTCAAATTGGTGATGTAGCATTGCCTCACAGATCGCTGGCTGTGGAGAATAGTCCTTGACCCTGTAGCTTTGCTTGCGGTAGCAGAGAATATTATGGTTAGTTGAATAACTAAAGCAATCCAGTTCTCTGAGATGCCCAGAAAAAGAAGGACCTCTGGTACCAGTAGCTGATAGTCAGGAATGAGATAATGAAATACCAAGACTTTTCCAAGCCATTTGGGTGAAGAGTTATCTTGGCTTTGTGGTCACAATAAGTATAACTACTTGAGGTGATTGGGTTAGCCTCACCACAAGGATCTTTCAGCTGGAGTAGCAGCTTCTAGGAAGAAAAAGTGAATATGTGAGGTGTTAAAACCAAATGTAGTATATTTGAATATGTTTACTAGAGAAATAGAGTGAAGAAACTAGGTTATGGAATAAAGTTGATTCTGCACTGTCTTCTGGGTTAGGCTCTACATTCTAAACACTTGGACAAACTGGTCACTGTACTCTGCGTGTCCTTGCATCATAGTTTTGTGTAGGAAACCATTTACAGAGGGTCCTAGACCTCAGAATGAGTATTTTTATAAAGACCGTCTCCATCAAAGGAGGCAGCTGGTTTTGTTTTGTGGAAAACACTAAACAATGAGTCTTGGTGGGTGTTCAAAAGTACGTGTGCTGTTGACCACTGCGAACAGGTAGATCCACTACTGGGCCAATGGGCAGCAAAAATATTTTGGATAAGGACTGGGGTGCTTTACAGAAATGCTGAAAAGGATCAGTGAGGCAAATATTTTCCCCCTTCTGAACTCAGATTGTAATAGGGAACTGAGACTCTAATGCATTCATCAGACCAGTGAGTTGACAAATTGAGAAAGGTGAATTTCCCCACGGAGTTTCCTTAATTCCTACCTTAATTTGGGACAATAGCAGAAGAGATAAAAAAGGCAGATCTCTTGATGAAAGAGCAGCAGAAGGGTTGAAGACATGAATTTGGATCTGTGTAGAATGGGGAAATAGACCATCATCAAAGTAATTAATACCTAAGTATTTTGTTTCTGATCTGTTTATTAGATGCATAGAATCATAGAATACATTGTAAGGGATGCCAAGTTATCATGTAGTCCAAATACTACTCAAAGAAGATATCAGGTTGCTCAGGGATTTTTCCAGTTACTTCTTGAACTCAAAATTGAGTCTCACCCTGAAAGGACAGAGATCTCTTAGCATCTCTGGACAGTCTCTTTCAGCATGAGGCCACTCATATTGTAAAGAATTATACTTAATAACAAACCAGAATTTCCTATACTCCTTATTATGTTGTGTTGTGTCTTAGACTGTCATTGTGTATGTCCAAGAAGAGATGGCTCTGTATTTTCTACCAGAGCTGATTTTATATCAGACAGTTGTTGTTATCAGTAAGATCTCCCCAAGACTTTTTCCAAAAGTTTGAGTAGATCCTGAGATTGTTGTTATATATTCTGACCAGCTTGGGAAATCTAGACTTCCCTATTTTACTGGGAGACCCAGAAGGGAGTAAGTGTAATGAAGCCTAGTGTGAGGCCTCTTCCTGAAGTGTGGAAACTGTAAAATGGCCAAGCACTTATGTTCCTTTTTAGTTCGTCATCTGCTGGCAAATGTTTTTTGAATAAAGAGAGCTGAATTTGTTTTAGGTATCATTTCCAGTTTAACTTGAATCTACAGCAAGAGATATGAAAAAAGTACTTTTACAGTGCCGTATTTGAGAGAAGAGAGTTGTGAGAGCTTACCTGAGGGGAACATCATACATATTTTGCGTGCCCATGGGTGCATTTGCACAAGAGCTCTACTTGTATGCGCATGTTTAATCCTGAAGTCTGAGAAGCTCCTCTTATTCGGGACACAGTCAAGTATTTGGCAGGAAAATAAGCCTTGAGAAATAATACTGTGAGTGAGGCCATTTAGTTATGAAATATGACTGATTATCAAATGGAGCTGACAGCCATTTAGCAAACCTGCTGAAACAATGAAAGACCCTGGGGGGGAAAGGGTTGGGGGCAGAGACAGAGGGAAGAAAAATGTTTATATGTGCTTCATATGCTCTGCTATTCTTCCATGCCAAAAAGATCTGTGCTACACTATGTGTTATACTAACGGTACTTCAGTTGAAAGATTTTCCCTTCTCCAGGTGTGGTGTACTGAGCTCTCTACCAGTTAGCATGAAATCACCCTAGGGTACTGCAGAGTTAAACTAAGTAAAGAATTTACAGATGTGGAATAAGAGTATCCCAGTTACAGATTTATAATGGTATCTGAGAGGCTTTTTCATGCTTTCACACTGTTTTAGGAGCCCAGACTTGATAATATTTGGTCATTTGGAAGATGCTCCCCTTAAGCCAACTTCTAGTTGCAAAGCTGTCTTACCTTTCAAAACTTTCTTCATTTCAGAATGCTAACTCATGGCAATCAGAATGAGTGAGTATGAACATGGGATGCTAAACTCCCATTCTGCATTTCAGAGCTCATCCTTGGTTTTACGTGAAGCTAGGTTCATAAGAAATGGTGTGTAAGATGTGTTTGTGATTAAGCGAGGAATGATGCTTAATGTTAAATCATGGTATTGTTACTTGTCTATTAGTGAACATCTTTGTTCACAAGTGGTTAATGTTTTGTGTAGGAAAGCAGAGAAATGTCTATTTTCTTCCGTTTTTCTGCCTCAGTGAAAACATCTGCTAACTCTGAAACATCAGTACTTGCTAATATCTTTTGAGTGTTTCCAGAGTACTCAGGTATTTTGGCCCGTTTCATGTATCTAGTAAGTTCTTCTGCATGAGTTGGGCACAGTTATTTAGTCTTATCTTCTCCCATCTTTCCTAGGTACGAAAAAAAAATGAAGAAAGCTGATTATATTACAACATGTGTTCTAGCCCCTTAGACAAGGCAGTATTTCCAAGTGTTGTTTTCTAATGACAAATTGAAAAGGCAGGTATCTGGTGCTCCTTTTTGGTGTTGAATTCAGCATGATAACTGACATGATCTGCATTTAAATCCAGGCTCTTAGTCTGCCCCAGAAAAGTCATGAAGGTGAAAAACATTTACGCATCTATACTACTCGGGACAGTACATGTCATTCACTGTGTTGTAAAGTTCTGTACTCAGTCTAGCCAGGACTAGGATCTGAGAGAGGAGAGAAAGCAGGCTCAGTCAGGAGTGAGCTTGTAGAAATCTTAACACTAAAACACCTGCAATCTTTCAAGCATTGAAAAATTGTCCAAGCGTTGATGGAGTTTCAGAGGAACAGCAAAAGGCAGTTTTGTGACACACAGTTTCAGCTCCCTGCCAGATTCAAAGTTTCTGCTCCAAACCCACCATTTACTACAGCAAAAAAGGTTTCTTATTTCAAAAAAGGATTTCTAGAAGTATTTAATGATGGAAAACCAGAACATTTCTTTCCAATTGGCTCAGATGCTTCCAAATTATTCTCTCTTATCTTGACAATATAAAATTTCCACCTGAATGGCTAATGTCTGACAGCATCATAAATAGCTGGAGATGAAGTCTTTACATTTAAAGCATCAGAATACCAAAAATTTGTGCTGCTATCACAGAACTATTTTTCTCTTGGTTACGCTGATTTCGGTCAAAACTGAAGGCTATACATTAAAATGTTAATATAGATGTGGGTGGCATAGTATTTCAGAGTTCTTTTTCAAATAAGAAATAATTTGAACACTCAAATTATCTACTTATATGTTATAGGAAAGTAGAAACTCCTCTTTTAACACTAAAACCAACCTAAATCTTAAATCTGGAATCAAATATCTTAGGCCTAGCCTCTTGGTTTGGAAAGGCTCAGTTTGGAAAGTTTTTTTTTGGAGGTAGGTTTAAAAAAAAAAAGATATGCATCTTCATGTTGGCTTACAGAACTGTAAATGTTCAAACCTCCCAGTAACAGAATGAAGCACTTCTCTCTACTGAGAGCCTGAGGGATTTTAAAGCATACCTCTTGTTTTGCCTTGCGGTATCAAGGGCTTTAATTTTACTTTTTCTATTTTTCAGAGAAGATTTATAAAGCGGTGGGGTAGATGGTGCTGTTCTCCAGCTGTCTATCTTGAGGAGTTTCCTCACTGGACTAAACACAACATAATTTCTCTGTAATGTTACAGTGGAATCTTGGAAAAACATAATGTTCCCCCTGTTATGTGCAATAGATTCTTCTTTAATTGCAGCAGCTAAAAAAAGCTTCTATCTTTATAGCTGTGGAACCAAAGCGACAAAGTTTATGGTCTCTCTCTGTCAGCAGGTTTATGGAAAATTTAAAGTATATGTTCTAAGTTCTGAGTTTACAGTTTTTTGCTGGAATACTTAACACAAACTGGTGCTGGAAAAAGACCATTATAGGATTAGGAGGTTTTCTATCTTTCAAGATTCCTGTAATTTGAATAATCTTTTTGTGGTGCTTTTTCCTTTCGTCTCCTTTTCCCTCAAAATGCTATTTTGTCTTGTCCAGAATCAAGAATCTGTTCAGGCTGTCGATGCCTCCTTTTCCTGCTTTTCTCCTTATAAACGGAGCTTTTTTTGTTATCATTTCATCACTGACTTCCAGCACTTTTAGTTAGTTTAGAAAATTATGTTTAGTTAATTTTAGAAAATTGCTGATGACACTGGAAATGCCCAAGCTCTCTTTTGGTTGTTTAGAAAGTTAGAGTAATATTAATTTATCATTTTCCTTATTCCATTTCTCAGTCCATTTTGCTGGTGCCGCGTTATTTGGCAGTAGATTAAATTTACGTGTTGTTTTTTTAAGCTGTATTCTAGTTCTGAAGTGAAAATGTGTTCACGTTGTCTGTAATGGTAAGAATCTTAAGTTGGATTCGGTAGCCTTCTGTTTGTAGTCTGTACAGATGTTGGACTGATGGTCCAGTTGGACAAACTGCTCTGTGCATGACTTTGCTAGCTTAATCTGATCAATCTAGTAATTTGTCAGCAACAACAACAACAAAACTGTAAATAATGCTAAATTAAGCACAGAGCAATAGAATAGTGATTTCTTTCTAATGCTATTGCATTCTGTTTTATTAGTCTAATTTAGAGTAAATGCCTCACTCTGGCAAATCTGAGATGGGCATTGGAACTCCGGCATGTCTAGAAAAGGGAAATAGAAAAGCTGACATTTTAAAAAGGGGAGCACTGGAATTAATAAGTCACTTAGATTTATTTTATCAATTGATATCTGGATTCCATGAGAAGGATAGTGTCTGAATCCTCATTGTTTCAGAAACTTTCCTTTTGACAATCTCTTTAAAAATCATTGTGTATGAAGAAGTAATTTCTGCTTTGACATTACTTGCCAGCATGTCTGTAGTGCTCCTAAGTCACAGTGGACTGTCCTCTTGTGTTTCTTCAGTCTTGCTATTGTCTCACTCCTTCCTAATTTAACATATGCACACATGCCAAGTGCATATAAATCTGGAGGGATCAAAGCTTTTGGATAGTCCTAAAATTCAGAAACATGACAAAAGGAGATCTATAGCTGACATAACTTTAGAAAACCTTCTGACTTTGTAGAAACAGAGTCCCTCTGTTTTTTATGGGTGTCTGAGGAAGACTGGGATAGATGACTTGCTCTTGTAGTCTGCTGTTGGTAACTCCGAATTAATACTAGGCCTTCGTTAAGGTAAAAGAAATGCACAGGGCAGCTGGGTTCAGGACAATTTAGGGAAGAAATTACCCAATCTGAAAAAGCAGATATCCTGTTGACTAAGTATTTTGAGTGCTTCTCTCAAACACAGGAAATAAAGATATGCAGACAATTCACATTTTTATTTAGTCGCTACTACATGTGATTACTAAAAAAGCCTCCGGTGAATGAAGCAAGCCTTCCTCTGTGAGTTCTGCATGTTTTTAAAGGCATGCATGAAGAGGGATTTAGCAAGACACAGTTTTTGTGTAGACTTGGTATCTAGAAGTACCAACTGTTATTGCTATATCCTGTAATGTTTTCCATATTGTGCTCGTAACTTGTAAAACCTGACGTCTAATAGATCAGGCTGGTTAGCTTGTGTGATGGAGTAACTCCTGGTCTTTAAGGACAAAAACCAGGCTTTAGAACCGATCTCATGTTTCTGGGGAGCAATCCCTCAAGCAGATGCATCTAGTGTGATCTCTAAAGCAGGGTGAATTAGCAGCAAGTGTTAATGTGGAGCAAGCTATCACCATTCAGGACAATGAAAACACTCCCTTCTGATAATGTGTTCCATTGTATAGCTTTTTTAATATCTAGACATCCCCCACATGGTCTGCAGAGTAAAACATCATGTTTTTGGAACAAAAATTCTACTTCATGGGATTTGGTTTTACTAACCCATCACCTCACCCTTGTCTTTTCCTTCCCTCTTGCTCCTTTTCCACAGAAAAAGTAAGACAAACAGTACAGGACACTATAGCAGGATTACCAGCCAGCCCCTAAGATCTCGTTGGTGGCAGAAACACTTTTTCCTCTTGGATGTGTCCCAAGCTGTGTGTGGAGGGCTACTGCAGCTACCTATTGCTGAACCCTTTTAGGGGGCAGGGCTGTAACTGCACACCCTGTCTTGGGGAAAGGGTGCTAATGGCATCCCTTGCTGAAATGGTACAGAGCAGACATGACGGTGCTTTTACTGAACCCTACAGTGTGTTTTAGTGCTGTTTGCATATGGTAAAAATGTTAAATATTTGTCTCCCTGAAAACACACAACCTTTCCAAAAGAATGAATGAGGCTTTAAAAAAACTGCATGCAAGGAACATGGAAGTTCTACAGGATGCCCTGAGAAGTCTACGCTGTGTGCACACGTGTCATGTCTTCTGCGTAGCGATTATTCTGAAACAATTTATTGCACGTCAATATAATAATTAGCTTTAAATAAAAGTTTAATGTTCATTTTGCAGCAGACTGTAGGGGTGAGTACTTACGGCAGGCAGATTCGTTTCTTAGATTATGCAGTTGAACACGAGAAAATGCTTTTCCCTGTGTATTACTGAGGCACAGAGTGAAATCTGTGAGTGGCTGACCTTAAACATGTAACTGCCATTCATTTCAGCCTGTGTAGCCCCGCAGACTGGCTGCTCAGAGCTTGACTGGTTTGCTGTTTTGTGAGTCTCTGCAGTTGCATGTTCGCCTACTCTATGCAAACACACACGCTCTTTTTTCCCCCTCATACTGTCTGGTATATTTTCAGAATAACTCTTCGAAGACTTTGTGAACTGCTGGGTATGAGCGTCTAGCTATTACTTTTTTTGACTAGAAACATGTTTAGTCCAGTGTTATTTAAATAAGCTTATCTCTTTGATCAAAGTCTACAATNACGCTTCAGAACCATCTTGCAAATATAAATAACTTCATTTTTTTCAGTCAAGTTCTGCAAATGTAGTATTATTCCTGAAATAAAATCGGTTTTAGTAGCCTTTTCTCAAAGCTATTAGTGACCGGCACATTCAGTTTTTCAGTTTCTTGGGTTTTTGAAGGTTGAGCCGAATAACTTTGGAGTTGTTTAAGTATAGCATAGAGTTCGCTAGTATTCAAGGCACGTTAACTGCAGCTCATATATTAATGCATTTAGGGTTGGCATTAACGTTTTTCACTGACTGAACCACAGACCACAGCAATAAAGATAGAAGGCTTGAAACAGTTTCTGGAGGTTTTCATTTAGCTGGTTGAGGAGAACTGGTTTGTGCAAAGTTAAAATTATATGGAATGAGATTGCAAGATGAAGCATGCATGCCACACCTTTTCATTATGTTATCTCTGTATTTTTTCCCCCTTCTAAATATAACTTTGAGAGGCATTTTGGTTTATTTTAAAGCTGACTTTGTTCGATGAGTTTCGTTTACTTGATTTTTCTAGCTTGATTTCAAAATTCAAGTTTCCTGGGATTTTGCTCAGAGGACTAGGAAAAACAGATTTCCTGTATTCAATTCACATGTCATGCAATGAAATACTTTTCCCTAACTTTTTAGGCTCTTCCTATGGCAAAGTCTGAACAACATTTTCTTTTATCATTTTGCAATCTAAAAAGAAACAGGCAGAGATTTCTAGGCTAATTTAAAGCACTTTATAGCATCACTGTTACACACCAGTAACATCAAGCTGCTGTTAACTGCTGAACGTATCTTATAAACCTTTTCGTCTACATAGACACCACCCACCCTTTAATTGTGTGAGCTGGTTTTACTGGCTGAGGTATGTTGCACACACAGGTGTGCACACTCGCACACATATTCTACTTTGCCCCATCTCAGTTAGAGCACGGTCCTGCTCAGGGTCATCACAATGCACATATTACATATTTCTAGCAAACACAGAAATGAATCAAACAGGAGGAGAGATAAGCACAGCTAGATTGGAGCCTGCTGAGGAAATAAAAGGCAGCAATCTGCCTGACCACTACACTGCCTTTCCTGGTTGGATTTAAGTATTCTTTCCCGTTAGTTGTTCAGGGTGCTGCCTACCCTAAAGTGGAAAATAAATGGCTTGTAAGAATGAAATAACATTTAAAGGGACAATTATTTGGTGTAACTCCAAAGCTAATTGTTTCTGAAGTGATATTTAAACCAATGTCGGCACAAGGCAAGAGTTCCTGGAGCACAGCCAGCACCTTGTAATACATATTAGTACAGATGAGGAGATCCTAAAAAGTTAGAAAGAGGGAGGGAGGGAGGGAGGGAGAGAGAATGTGTATTTTCAGTGCTCCCTCTACATTGGTTTGTATCCTCCTCCTCGCCGAGATCAGAGGACTACCTGTGCAGTGGTGCTTTATTGTGATTTCTGTTGAGCCTCAGAATA
This sequence comes from Upupa epops, assembly GCA_013397515.1. Lineage (NCBI taxonomy): Eukaryota > Metazoa > Chordata > Aves > Bucerotiformes > Upupidae > Upupa > Upupa epops. Next base: position 54,606 of record VZRI01012351.1, read on the forward strand.
GGTTCTGCTATTTTTTTTAGGTGGACTGCCAGCTGCCGATCTCACTGTTGACAGTAAAAGCAGATATGTTCCTTGCTCACTGCCATTAGCACTGACCATGACCCTTCACACCAAAACCGCTGGAGTTACCCTGCTGCACCAGATCCAAGGCACTGAACTGGAGACACTGAGCAGACCTCAGCTGAAGATTCCCCTGGAAAGATCGCTCAGCGACATGTACGTGGAGAGCAACAAGACAGGAGTTTTTAACTACCCAGAAGGAGCCGCTTATGATTTTGGTACTACAGCTCCAGTGTACAGCTCTGCTACTCTCAGTTATGCCCCTACTTCTGAATCTTTTGGGTCCAGCAGTCTGGCAGGATTTCACTCACTGAACAATGTCCCACCAAGCCCTGTGGTATTCTTGCAAACGGCACCCCAGCTCTCACCCTTCATTCATCATCACAGCCAACAGGTACCCTATTACCTCGAAAATGAACAGGGTGGCTTTGGGATGAGGGAAGCTGCTCCTCCAGCCTTCTACAGGTAAATGCTACAGATAATTTAACTTTCTTCTTTAAGCAGATGAACTGTGAAAGTTAGAATGTGGAAATTTGTCTGCACTAACACTTTCTTTTTCTGTGAAGGACCATCTAATGTAATGGAATCATCTGTGATATCTAGTCCATAAAAAAATACCATAGAGTAAATAAGTGTGTAATTCACAGCGTGCTATGAATTGTAAGCTGTAAATTTTGAAAACCATACAGAAATGAGGAACAAATCAGATGATAACCAAAAATGTTTCCTGGGAAAGCATGAAATCATAATTGATTAAAGAATGGCAAATGATCTCCTTGTTGTCGTACATTAGAATTACTGTTTGAAGGATACTAAAAAAACCTTCCACCATCACATGTTTCTGAGTGTGAATAGTTGCTTATTCAGCTCTAAGCTGATAGTAACTCTTTTTCTCTGGCCTCCTTTATTGTGTGAGAAGTGGCTTATATAGGAAGTAGTTCAGATGCACAATATTCTTCCTAATAAACTCTGAGAGTTGTCTCAGTGACAGTATTTCAGCCAGTAACTTCCTTAATGAGCTATTCTGAGAGCTGTGTTCATATTAACCTGCATTTCTCATTGGAGGGTGATTTATATTAATCATAAATCTGGCATGCTGCATTTCAAAAGAGAAGATTTTGGTGATTGTTGTCCCTTAATTAGAGGGCATAGTTTTTTTTAACTAGAATAGGAAGATAAAAGAATATGGGAGGGAGTTGTGGTGGTGGTTGCTTCCTTCTTTTAAATATTTATTGATGGTTGTGAAAAAAATGATGTGATTTTTGGAGTGTGGGACATTGATAGAACTGTAGTTTCCAAGAAAATATGGTCAGAAACACCAATACCCACGCTGTTAATGCTTGTGCACTGTTAATGCCACTGTTTTCTGTCAGTTTATTGTATGGGACTTCAGTGAAACTACATGAACTTTTAGATGTCATTTGTTTTTCCCTAAGCTGGTTGTGTCTGTTTATTTGAGAGATACAGGTGAGTTTGCTAAAAACGGAATGTCTGACAAAAGAAAAGCAAGTTATTTTTTCCTGGTTGAGAGCCAGGCTGTCAGACTTGATTGCACAATATAGCATGTTACTGTGAACAGCAACGTATGTTCTTAAAGTGAGTCTAACTCAGCCCAACTAAGAATCTGGTAACAGAATCTGGGCTAAAGAAAACAGGCGATTGCACTTTTCAGAGATGATTGATCAGTATTGGGGAGCAGAATAAAGAGTGGTGAAACAATAGATATTGGTTATGACAGACTGCCCAAAACAGTGAGCTGGTAAATGAGCTGATTCAAACAAAATGCATTTTAGTAGGACTTGTAGGAAAAATGAATACATGTCAGAGCATAAAGATCTTGAATAATTCCCAATGACTTGAAAGTGAAACTGCACTTTGTGCTAGATTAAATGTGTTGGGCTTTTTTAAACATGAACATCCAGTGCAAACCACTGGTGAAAGTGTGTAAGTGACCCTTAGATGTGTAAACAGTGGACTAGTGAGTTGGTGAAATTGAAATACACTTCATGAGGAATCAAAACCAAAAATCACCTGGAAAGGGAAGCTGAACTATGGAAATGTCCTTTTATTTCTGAGCTGAGACACTTTACAATAAAGTAGTATACTTAGTTTAACTGCTGGAGCAAACTTGTAAGGCCGGTGCTGGATTCTGTGTTTCCTGATATTTCTTATCAAGGATGGCTGTGCTCCTTGAAGATGAGTTTTAGTCATATGCATTGGGTGAGGCTCAATGCAGCTGTAATGAGGTGAATTTATGATCATGTGCAAGTCGTTTACTTGCGTGCAGTGTCACACAAACAATTCACTGGCCCTTCCCAGTCATAATTGTGTGGAGCACATCTTATGTAGTAATAAGAAATGTGTATCAAAGTGCTTGCTATGATTTTCTTTTGTTAATAGGCACAGTACTGTTTGAATTAAATTGATTTGAAACTTTGGCTGTTTTTCATTTAATTTTTGCAAGATTGTATTCACCAAACTATCACCCTAATAAACTTTAATATTGGGTCTTTATTCTTGTGTTTTGGCATAAATCCAGTCATCCACTTTGAGTAAGTGTTTATTGTCTGGGGAAATAATTAAATATCTAATCATGAGCATAAGAACAAGTTCTTTAAAAACATAGCCGTGCATACCTTTCCAATTTGCTTTACTCATTTGGCTAATTTCATTGGTTTCACTTGGGTTTTGGGAGAAGAGGGAGCATGTGGCAGTGTAATCTGTAGATTAATAAATTCATGCTGGAGATTGAAAGGTGTCTAACTACCAAAAAGGGGGCGGGGGTTCTGGAACAACTTACCGGTAGGAGTGGTAAAGGCAAAAATTCTGAAACCAAAGGTCCTAGCAAAATTTTAAGTGGATCTTGATTAGTTTACGATATGGCTGGCTGCCTCTGTAGTAAGTAATCTAACCAAAGGCCCAGAAAGGCTCTTCTGCAATTCTCAGTTACCTTTCTGTGTAACACAGTTGTGCTCTTTGGTTTGTAAGACAGCTATGTTTGCATTGCATCATCCTGTTACACGCTGGATTTGAGAAGCAAATGCTGCATTCAATGATACAAGTGGTTAGGACAGTAAATCATTGCTGCAGGTTGCGGCTGAAAATATATTCTGTTAATTCTTGAATAAAATGTTACAAAAATTCATAAAACTCTAACTTGCTGTAAGAGATAAGGAAAACTTTTAATGTCAATTTGTCTTTGTTAATAAGCATTTTCAATAGCCCTGACTATAGACAGATGTAGCTGCATGTGTATTAATTCTGAAGTTATATTTCACTTCTTTCAAGTAGGGTTTCCTTTTTAAACGGAAGATAATGACAGGCTTCTGTATCTAGCTGAAGTATCATTTTACTCCCATAAAGAAAAGGATGATTTTGTAAAGAATGTAAAAAATACACCTATCTCCTCCTTTTTGGAGGCTCTGAATATAGGATGTCAGAATTTGAGAGGAAAAAGGGTCCTAATTAATTAAAATTGTGCTGTCTTTAACTTGACTCCTTTCATGTCTGACCTTGTGACTGTTTTTATAGGAGCCAACCTAAAATACCTTTCTCTTATCTTACAATGTCTCTATCTTCCATTAAAAAGGGAGAAGACACAGTGCTAGTTGTGTTTTTAATTCTCCTCAAATCTCACTTTTGATTTTGTGGTCTTAATCACTGACAACAGTTCTTTTTTAATTGTTAACTAGTAGTTCTTTATTGTTACAAGAAATCTTGCACTTAGTGTTACAGTAATTAAAAGATTTCTTTGTCCTTAAATAGTAACTTTGAGTTATTTGGTGTGTTTTTGGTATTTCCTTGTGCTTTTCAGCAGGATTTTGTTCATTCGGGGCTAAAAAACAGGCAGCCTTTCAGTAGCTAAGCTACCTCAGTAGATTTCTACTATCAACAGCAAAAATGAGTCCTTTTTGTTCTACCAGTGAGTGATGTTTGACCAGATTTGGCCAAAAGGAATGCAACAACAGGTATCTTGTGAGGGAGTTGTCTGACTGTTTGCTGTGAGAGACAGAGGCTTCTCCAATGAGTGTACAAAGAGAAATACCACATGAAAAATCATTCATTGCTCCCTCACCTGTAGTGGCTAGTTTGTGAGTATCTTCTGCTACCTCAAGCTCCAGGTTTATATTAATATATATTTTTTTTTATCTTGAGTTACAGCTGTCATACTGAATATGGCAGCTTAAAACTTAAAACTGAATATGAATAGTTTTAAATCTGCTTCAGTCAATGTGGTCACAGCTTTAATTGTTAATGCTTACTAAAATGGAGAAATATTACAGATGTTGATTGATCCCTCTTCTGCTGGTTTCATGAATCCATCAGTCTGAAAAGCACTTTCTGGACCTAATGTGATTGGGTTGTTTTAGCCTGTCTGATTCATCATGAATTTTTCTAGCTGTTCATGTTGAGTTCTAAACAGAGGATTTTTCCTCATTTTAAAATGAAAAGAACATTACAAGGAATGCAAAATGGAAAGATAATTTTTCATTTTGTATTGCAGCACGAGGTATTCCTTAGTGTGAAGGAGTACTGCGTAATGTGGTGTTTTGATTGGGATTTTTTTGTTTGCTTGTTGATTTATTTTTCTCTAAAGCATCAGTCTGTTCTGTGGTCCACGCCTGAGCAGTTGGGAGTATTCAGGCAGTTTGTTGAACACTTGGGGTGCTCCTGTTTGCAGAGCTTGAGCTGGCATCTCTGACAATTTTACAGCAATAGGCGACTGGAGAGTTATTCTGTCTCGTGAAACTGTTGTAATTATAAGTCTGTTAAGTATTCTGACAAACTCATGTGTTACAGTTAAGAGGGACTGTACAAACTAACGTTGCTGTTTCTGCAGCATTTCTTAGAGAATGTGCTGATGTAGATCCTGCTGCAAGTGTGCTTGCTCCATAAAGTCACCAGCCCTCATTGTTGAGCAGCACGTGTTCTGTGCCTCCCTGTGCCCCCTGAATAAGCCCAGACAGTGGTTGAAAGAGGTAGAGGAGCTGTTACACTTTCATATTATCCTCGTTTCTGCAAGGCAGTGAGATTAACCTCATCTGCTCTCCTTGAGCTTCCTTTTCAGAGTTTTCTTCTTGAAGAACATTTTATTCACTTATTAAGCAGATGTGTTTTTTGCATAAACCACAGGCCCAGGAAGTGTTCCATATACCAAGTCCTTTCCATGTGGATTGAAAACTTGTAGCTAAATGCATTGTTATACTAGCCCTTGTGCATAGGGTTCACCTGATTAAACATAGATACCTAGGTCTTTATTAAGTTTTCCACTCCTTAAGTGACATTCAGGAGCTGTAGGTCAGAAGGGACTAGTGCACACGACATGATACCTACTGTGTAGCTATATATTTTTGGGGGTTGGAGGTGGGTGTCTCTGAATGTCATGACCTAGAACACCTCAAATGGCATGCAGCATGCACAAATTCACAGGGACTGCCTTTCTTCTTTGTTGTAGGGTCACAGATTGAAAGAGGCACTGTGAGCACACATGCACACTCTTTTTCTAAAGTACCTGGCTATAACAGACCAGGGGCATCTTTAACCTCTTTCTATGCTATAAAAGGTAGCTGAAGTGACTCATGCTGGTACAAATATCTACTGAATGAAGACAGATGCCCAGTGATGTCCAAAGTTATGTGAAATGAATCCCACCTGAATGTCTCTTGTTTCCAAAGTGGTCACCATCCATAAACTTTTTAGACACTGCAGTATGTCCCTTGAGAGGAAGATGGAGAACTGACTCAGTGTCATTGGCCCTGATCACTCTTGCTCTGAAGCTATTGTAACAATAAATGCTGCTGGCCATATCTGCTCTGATAGGGAGAGCATTAGTTCCTTCAGTAATTGCAAAGTGAACAACAAATTCCAGCGTTTTTTATGAATCCAACAAGAAAGAAACACCAGAGCTAAGGCATAGCTGCAAACACAGAAGGGGAGTTCAGCAACTGAAGTACATCCACTGCTTCTAATAGATGGAGGCTTTTGGTAATTTCATGTTGACAATGAAGAGCTGAAACTCATCATGAGCTCCCTGGTCTATCTGCAGGTTATCTACTCAGGTATCAGAACTGAGATTAGAATGGAGATGTTGTTCTTCAACAACCTCATTTAAAGTGCTACTTTCATTAAATTCATTACAAGGGCTGTTTATAAAACTTGCTGCACAGAGAGAAGTCACATCTGAGGTTGGTACACTATCCCTCTGGGTGACCTCTCCAGTGAACAGCAAAAGTTCATGATTTATCACAGCTCATTAGGAACCCTGATCGATGTGACACTGGGTAAGGCAAGGCATCTCTGCTTTTCTGCCAAGCTCAGATCTTAATTCCTAGGAGGATACTTTCATCATCTGACTTTGGATAGTTCTTCTGGTACAAGACTATGAATGTGTGAGATACTGCTTGCCAGTTTTGTGCTTCCACATACTTGCAGTGATACCTATCATGTATACAAGAAGATCATAAATCTAAAGGAGAATCCTTTTCCAAGAAGGCAAGATATTGATAACAATATTGGATTCAGGAGTGATCTGGCATTTTATTTTTTTATTCTTTTACTAGAAAAATGAAATATGATCCTTAGAAAATGCAGGGCTTAAATAAACCCTATTTGATAGATGTCCACAATAGTTGCAGTGGACTTCCAACCACAGCAGTAGCAATCTTAACTAATGACAACTGTCAGAATCTAGATAATGAAGAGATACCTCACTGTGCAGAAGCTATCAGTAAAAGTGAAAAATAACAGAAAATCAGAAGTGACTGAGAGGATGTCTTAAGTAAGGAGCTGGGGACCAACCATGGGCAGCTTTTGCATGGAAGTACTTCGTGTTCAGTGGGTTGAAGTTCAGTCTATGACTGTTTTAAGAGTGCAGTCCATCTCAAACCAGGCAACATGGGTGGAATATACTTCGTTCTGTTTCCATGTCTTGCTGCATCACAAGGCTGACAACTGCCAGAACAACAAAACAACAACCTGCCTCCTCAGAATCTGTTCAGAGTAACTGTTGGATGCTACAGAGGAAAGCTGCCTTCTCATTTTGAGGATGACACACCAATTGAGCATCTAAGCAGCACTGGGCTGCATTTAATGCCTGTACATTTAACTTCCAATTCATAAGCGATGCGAGTAAGAAGTGTATTTTTCTAACTTAGATCATAAAAACAGTTTCCTTATTTAAATATTAACTGACTTTCTAAAAGCAGTGTTTTTCCTCTTGAAATCTTTTTTGGTGGTGGAGATGTCCAGTTACTATTTCCAGTCTTTCCTTCCTCGTTTTTTTTGATTACTTGCTATCATGCAGAAACAATGCTTGGATCACTGCAGCTTTTTTCAGTACTGATTTGCACTGCAAAGCCAAGACTATGATCTTGGAGGTCTTTTCCAAGCTGGACAACTCTATGGGTCTGTGGAAAACTTTCTAGAATGTTACAAAGGAGTTGTCAAAGTTAAGAAGAAAGGGGAAGGGAAATTTACTGTAACACAGGATAAATGTCAGCTCATGCTAGATAAAAATAGATGCTGTGCAAAAAACCAGCAACTGCGAAAGAAGTGGCATAAAATTTAAGCCCTAAGTCTTGAATCACAACAGTGGGAAACTTGTAATGTACTTCTGAGGTAGTCTGCACTGTGGTTTTTACATACAGCCCTCTTAAAATAGGAATACATAATACCTCCTGCTTTTTTGTTTTTCCTCTATTTATTTAACTTTAAATGTAATTCAGGTTTGTGAGACAACTGACTTATTTTTTTTTCTATATTTTATTTTATAGTTTCATTTTCTGTATTTTTTTCATAATTAAATTTTACTCTTGAAGACAAGCACTATAAAATCTGGTCTTTGGCAAAAATTAAATGTCACACAGTACCTTGTCATCTATGCTTTCCATTTCTGAAGCCAATAAACATTCCTAAAAGATTTATTTTGCTGAACTATCTTGATCAAGCAATACCTAGTGATTATTCAGTAACTTGTATTAGCTGGTGTCTAAAGAAAATTAATACGAATAAGTGTTCCGTGATTTGGTTATAAATTACAACTTGAACTTGACTGTAAGATCACTGTTTCAGATTACATGTCACAGAATCATGGTATCCAGGAAGCTGTAGTAGTGGCAATGAACACTGTTAGTGGCTGCGAGTGTGCTCTGTATATCTTCTTGGAGAAGCTAATATGTTAAACAGCTTTGTCTGTTTGCTCTCTCAGCCAAATTGATAAACACAAGGAAAAATGTGCACGTTGCCAACATGTGAGCCACTGCAGGACATTCACTGCCTTGCAGTGGTTTTGTGCCCTTTGGATTATTTAGAATTTATGGGTTGAAAAGTATTTACAGCTTTGCCTTGCCATGCTCTGAGGAATGTAATCCTCATTTTCATCTGTAAGGGTTAAATCATCTCAATCCTGGAAGTGGTGGTTCAGCAGAACATTAAATATTTCAGACCAATCTCATCAGGTTTGTGGTGAAAGATGGTGACAGAAAAACCCGTGTGAAGATGTGAAGTAACATAGCTGTAAGTTTTAGTGGCAATGATATTGCAACCTGTACATCTGCCAAGTATATTGCTTTTTAAGATTACAGATTGATAAAGCAGGTTACTCACTGATATGTTACATTACTATTACTACTTCTTGATCCAAGTGATAAAAAACCCCAAGTGAAGTGAAAATAAATCTGATTCTGTAGAGAAGGTTTCAACGAATCTGTAGTGGAACGTCACTTTATTTACAACGAGTTCTAGTAACTGCTTACTGCTACATCTGCCTTGTTCCTCTCTTTTTGGTTACTCGTGTTGTCTCATTTTGGCTGATGTTTTCAGTGTTAGAGGATTGTCTCAGGTAATTTTGGTTTCTTTTAACATTTGAACAACAAAGAACTCAACTTTCCAAGTATCACAAACAAAGAATATTTTCTATACTCATGCAAAAAAACCCATTCTGTTGCCTTGGTCTGCCTAGGCACGCTTTTATTATAGACCTAGCTCTGATATTTGGTAGTGGGGGGGTTCTGTCATATCAGATTTACTTTGAATTTCCCCAGAGAATGTATAGATATGTAATCTACAGACTCTGGAATTGTTTCACTAGTCACCATGGAAATTTGTTGCATTTTGCAGCTATATTCTGTGGAATGTGTCATGCCTTCTCCATCCTCTCTTGATGATTATTTGTTGACTTGATTGCAAAAGAAGCTTTCTCTGACAAAATGTGCTTCATGACATTGGCTGCATGGCTTTGAGCAGGGCTTTCTCTGCACTGTGGACTCAGGCAATTTGCTGAGAGATTAGAATCACAGAGAAGTGTAACTTTGAGGGAAAGATTATCTAGCCAATGTATAGTTGACATCTAGCCAACAAAGTTTGATCAGGTTGGTCAGAGTTGAGTCAGTGGAGTTTTGTAGAATGAAGATTCCACATTTACAGAGAACAATCTGTTACATAAGACTACTTTGTAAAGATTAAGTGTGAAAAGCATTTTTCATAATGTATAATCATATAGTATTCTTTTCCCAAAGTTATGTCAGACATCTCTCCTCCTTTCACTGTGTGCCTCTAAGAAGATTCTGGCTCTGTCTCCTTTAAAACCTCTTATGATATATGTCTGAATACAGCAATAAAATAGATTCAGTTCTCAGCACCAACTCATAAGTTGTTTGTTCCAGCCCCATTCTCATCTCAGTAGATGTTTATTGGACTCTCTCCAGATTGTCAAAAACTGTCTTCAGCTTGGAAGCCTCAAACTGGATGCAGTCTTGCAAGTGTGAAGAAGAGAGGAATAAGCTTCACTCTCGGCCTCCTGTCTGTGTTTCTGTTAGTACAGCCTAGGATGTGTTTGTCTTTCCTTTTTGCCAGGACATACTTCTGACTCTTGTGCTACTTGTCCATGAGCACCCACAGGTTATTTTCTGCAGAACTGCTTTCCAACCCCTCTCTCCCAGGCTGGTGTCGGTGATTAACTGTCTAGGGGTGCAATTTATCCCTTATCTCTCTTAATGAAATATTCACATCAACTTTGATTGCACAGGCGTGCTATTAGTATGTGTCCAAATCTGAACTGGTAGCAAAAACCTGTTGTGACTAGCAGTCCAGTAATTTTTCACTCACCTTATAGTTTGTCTGTGCAGCCTGTATTTCACTACACTGGAAGTGAGAAAAATGGTTTATCTTTTGCTTTTAGTGTTCAGAATCTAAAAGTCTAGAAGAAGTCACATCAGCAAAATGCAGTAAAAACTAAGCTTGGGATGGGAAGATGGGATGAGTAGATCCAGGGAGGCTCTTCTCCCTCTCTACTCTGTGCTAGTGAGACCACATCTGGATTATTGTGTCCAGTTTTGGGCCCCTCAGTTCAAGGAGGACACAGAGCTATTGGAGGATGTCCAGCATAGAGCAACAAAGATGATGAAGGAAATAGAACAACTCCCTTATGAGGAAAGGCTGAGGGAGCTGGGTCTCTTGAGCTTGGAGAAGAGGAGGCTGAGGGGTGACCTCATTCATGTCTATAAACACATGAGGGGTGGGTGTCAGGAGGATGGAGCCAGGCTCTTCTCAAGGTCATCTGGTGATAGGACAAGGGGCAATGGGTGCAAGCTGGAACACAGCTTGGAAGTTCCATATAAATATCAGAAGAAACTTTTTCACAGTGAGAGTGACAGAGCATTGCAACAGGCTGCCCAGGGGGGTTGTGGAGTCTCCTTCTCTGGAGATGTTCAAGACCCGCCTGGACGTGTTCCTGTGTGGCTTGGTCTAGATGGTCCTGCTGTGGCAGGGGGATTGGACTAGATGATCTTTCAAGGTCCCTTCTGATCCCTAATGATTCTATGCGTAGTGAATAAAGGCAGTCTTTCTGAAGAATAGAATGGGGCTAGTGAAGAAATCAGGTGAATCTGGTAAGGAAGAAAATTTGAAAGTCTGGTGAGGTGCTGCAGCAGTCAGTCTGCTTGTGAACTGGCAGAAAGGACAATGGATGGAGAAAAGAGAGAGTACTCTAGTAGGAGAAAGTAGATACTGTGCATGAACCTGAATATTGTATATGAAGGGTTTGGAGAGGACCAAAATCTAAAGTTGAAGGGGAAATTGCAGAAGACTGAGATGGAGATAAAAAGTGGAATTTAAAGGTACTCACACTGAGACTTGGACTGGAGTCAGGGACTATAAACAAGATTAATACTGAGTAAGTACCTGTTGTATATCATGGGGAAATAACTGATGGGGATAAACAGGGAAATACAGAGCTGGGCCTAAGAACAGTCTTCCTCTCGATGGATCTGTGCAACTCTTGCATTTGATTACCTGGAAGGTAATGGATTAGTCAGGCTGTTAGTTCAATAGCCAAAGTGTGAGAGGCTGGTGCTGTAGATATGAGCTTCCATCATTCCTGCAAGACCAACAACTACTCAGAAAGACTCGGTGAGATGCTAGGTGTTGATTGTTTAATTTCATTAAAGCCTTAGTATTTCTCATGTGCTTAGAGAAAATATAATAGAATTACATCAGTAAGATTGTAACATCAGCTTTCCAAAGCTGAAACATGCCAGAACTAGATTTGTGGGCCCCTATAAATTAGCATTCACTGGTGTCTGTGAAATGCCTGTTATAATGAAGAGTATTGAAAATACATGCAGAAAGTTGACAAGACTGTTTTCAGAGCAGGCTTGTATAAGAAGGAAGACATGAGGCTACCTATAAGCAAGAGTGCAAACATCAAAAGTGCTGAGAGGTTCTCAGTCAGTGAGTATGAGTTTGGAAAGTAACAATGGCATTACTGAAATACATCGGAAATGGAACAGAAATGGTTTACAGTCTGGGTAAATGCACACAGCCATCATTTTGCCTGAAAAAATACAGCATAACTGTATGTCCACTTCAGTCCTGTTTTACGCTCAGCTACCTTCCCTTTATCTGTTTCTCCTGCACAGAAGCAAGGAGTTCATGCACCATTTTTCACATTCTTTAATTTGTGTCTGACATGCACTCTGAGGTATGACTCTCATTTCATTGTATTTCCAGCTTAAGATAAAGCATATTACTGGTTTCATTGCAGTAAAGCACTGAAAGATCTGGCTCTTCAGAGGGAGAGATATGTTTCAGCACAAAAACCAGTACTGAAAGAAATATTAAATGATGTTTGCAGCTTTATTTTCCAAAAGGATTGAATACAATTACCTAGTACCTTTTAAAACAAATCTAAACCATTGCTGTGTAGCTAGCATCAGCTACTTTATTATTTATTAAATGGCAGCAGAACATATTAATAGCTTCAAGCTGTTTTCATGTATGGCCCATTTTCTGACTCATACATGCCTTGTTTCCTCTCACTCTAATCCACTTTACTGTCAACAATTGTGGATCTGTCTGGAGATGGCAAGCAACTGACCCCACTTCTGCCCTGTCTCTGTAGGTTGTTCCAGAAAAAAAAAATCTAGGAGAGCAGAGCAAAATGAGTTTTCTTGTTTATTTCAGAGGAGATGCAGGAAGAAATAAGTGAGAACAGATCTCCAACAGCTCCAATTCATGACTTCTGACAAAAGCTGTGTTTAAGTTATCTAGAGCCTAAAATGATGCACTCTGGAGGTGGTCTTCATACAGTAGATTTGTAGAATTGACACCAGAACGGAGGAAAACCTCCTTGTTCCTCAGTTCTGTTTCTGCTGACTACTTTGTCCTTTTCTGATGACATCAAGGGGCAAATTTTGAAAAGTAACAACAAAGTATGTGTTCTATGATCAGTTCTGAATGTTCAGTTTCAAAATCAGCATTTTCATTGCAACTCTGAGTGAGAGAGGTAGCAGAGAGTTTTTGTGAAGACTAAGACTCTGTAAGAAGTGTAATACTAGATATGTGAGTCCAGCTCAAATCTGTGAAGTTGAAGTGAAAAAAAGAAACATGGATCTAATGGGAAGGAAAGAAAGAATTTCAGTGCTGAATAAATCCGAAATTGCCAGCTTTGCTGTGCACCTCAATAATCTCAGTGCCATCAAGGAAAGGAGGGTTTATTTACTGCATGCTGTGAATCACTACAGAAATCTTTAGAACACGTATTTCTGGGACTGGGAAACGAATGGAGTGTGCTGTCCAACTTTTTTGTCTGTGTGACAGTCTGCACTAAAATTATCATAGGGAACAATTAGTTGAGAAGCTACTTTTAATCCTTAGATTACTCTTTTGGTACCATCAGCACTCTTACGTAATTTTCTCTGCCTGTTTAATCCTCTGATGTTATCAGAATGTGAGGTGCTGAGGTTAGGTCATTAGACGTGCACAGGTGTTGTATAGGGGTGGTTAGCAGATTGAGAGAGGTTCTTCTTCCCCTCTACTCTACACTAGTGAGACTGCCTCTAGAGTATTGTGTCCAGTTCTGGGCCCCTCATTTCAAGGACACAGAGCTGCTAGATGGTGTCCAGTGTAGAGCAACAAAGATGATGAAGGAAATAGAACATCTCCCTTATGAGGAAAGGAAAGGCTGAGGGAGCTCAGTCTCTTGAGCTTGGAGAAGAAGAGGCTGAGAGGTGACCTCATTCATGTCTACAAATATGTGAGAGGTGGGTGTCAGGAGGATGGAGCCAGGCTCTTCTCAAGGTCATCTGATCATAGGACAAGGAGCAATGGGTGCAAGCTGGAACAGAGGAGTTTCCATGTCAATATCAGAAGGAACTTCTTCCCAGTGAGGGTACTGGAGCACTGGAACAGGCTGCCCAGGGGGGTTGTGGATTCTCCATCTCTGGAGACGTTCCAGATCTGCCTGGCTGTGTTCCTGTGTGTCTTGGTCTAGGTGATCCTGCTGTGGCAGGGGGATTGGACTAGATGATCTTTCATGGTGTATGACTCTATAGAAGGAACAAGTCTTTACAAGATGATGCAGTAGAAATACTAATTTATACTTGCAATCACAGATTGTGAGGTAAGCTCAGTGCAGATTCAGATACACAGATCAGATACTGATATTCATATTGTTGGGTGAAATCTAATGCTGAAAAAAATTAGCATCCCACTGAGGAAGAGTACTATTGAATATGACTTTGGATAGATATAATCACTAAGACCATTTCACCTGTATTTCTGACTGAATTAAATTGTAATGATGAGATAATGCAACTCCCCTAACAAAAGACTGAAATAGTTTGATTCATTAATGTAGTAAGGCTACCTTCTTACATCCTTGTAGGTACTACAGAATATTTTTGAAGAGAGATGATGGATTATAAAGGAGAAGTAAAATACCATATTAGGAATCTTTCTGCTAAGTTATAAATTACCATAAAAATTATTACTATTTTTATTAGTACTATTTTATTGCTATTTGTTTTCAAGATGGCAATAACAGTTTCTGAAGTTTAAAAACTTAAACCAGTTCAATTTCTTGTCTGAAAATATGTCCTTTTGCTTTTTGCATCTGCGTATATATATCAAGGGGTTTACCTGAGTTCCATCTGAGAAGCTCAGAAAAATAGCTCCTGTTTCCCTGAACAAAACAGAATCCACATCATTCGTTTGAAGGGTCTTGGAATATGAATTGAATCTAGAGAAAAACCTGTATGCAGTTACCCATTCGTTCATTATACATTCAACTGTCGTTGCCTGTTGTGTTTGGTGGACCTGCAGAGCTGCATCATAGAAGGAGTGGGATGCTCTTTATCTTCTTCTCCTATGCCTTCTCATCTTATGACTCACTAGTATGTATAGCAACAAGCCTTCTCTGATGCTTCATGAGGCAGAGGTATGTGTACTTACATTTTCAGAGCCTACTGCTCTTTGCACACTTGAACTCTTATAGGATATGTGCTCCTGAGTGTGGAGCTGAGCTCCTGGGTAAGAATAGAAAGGGCTCTCCACATTTTACCAGCAAGCGAAAACAGGAATCAGAAATGTGTCTTGTGTGGCAGTTCCCACAGGGAATTGTGAAGCAGTCCTGAGGCTGGAGAATGAAGATAAAATCAAGGTATCCAGTCATAGTCTCTGTACTGTTGGTTTATCTTTCCATTTCACATGATATTCTTTCCAAGATAACCAGATTAAAACTGGGTTTGGTCTCTGCATTTGGCAACAGACCGGTGTTGAATTACTTTGCCTTGTGATCTGTAAATATACAATTACCTATGTGAAATCAAGTGAGTGTGGTTTCATGCTTGGATATCTAATGCTTGAATTAAAAAATAGGTGCCTGAGGTGCTAGATGGAACTATATGAAGAAAGACAGACCAATTTCAAAACTACTATTGATATTTCAAAATATTTTTATTAAGGTCAGAGCAAAATTAAAAACAAAACAGAAGTAAATCTAAGGGAATACACCTGGGTACTATAGAATACCTTTGATATACTGTTGAGTCCTTGGACTGTTTGAAAATAAAACATTAATTTTGGCCTTCTTTGTATCACGGGAAGCCTAGATGAGATCCTGGTGTTGTGTCCTAACAACTGCTTGTTCAGATAATTCTCTGGAAGAAGTAGTACAGAGTGTTGGAAACTTTTGAGACCAGAAATCTGTTAGGTTGTTTTCAAGGAGGTGAGTCACAGCTGCTGGCTACTGCTCAGTTGTGATGCCGTGAGGGGGTGATCCTACCAGCCTTTCCAGAGCAGAGGTGAAGATGGACATGCTGGAGTCCACTGAGGTGCTGCTTTCTCATTGAGGCTTGGTCTGGACTGTGGTGGCTGAGTAGGTTTGCTATAACAAGCTTAGTGCGCCATCCACTTCCAACATTCAGCTTTATGAGAGAGTATTTGAGTAAATAGATGGGGTTTGTTTTTGTCATAGGTAGAATATTACACAACCAACAGAGGTGTAAACCTGGATGGTTTTGGGTGGCTTTTTCCCTTTTATGTATAAGAAGCATACTTAACTGGGAAAGAAAAAAGGGGTTCCCTGTGTTGAGTACACTGGTGTTATGTATGTCTCATACGAACAGTTAATGTTGTGGTTTTAAATGTTATGACAGAAGTGCAGCTGCTCTGTTCATATTACTGTGCATTTAATTCTGTGTGAATTTGCTTGTCTAATAGACCTTTTCCTTCCTTTGTCATTTATAGGGCAGGAAGCAATTACTGTCTACCAAAAATGAGAAGTGAAAAGATTGTTTAGATGCTTTGTTGTGGCACCTCTGAAGCTTTTGAGCTTATTGTCTGTTGATAAGAAATGGCATAGACAGAAAACAATGATTTACCAAATCAAAATGCAACTTCTTAATGTCTTGAAACTAAATTATCCACAACAAAAAGGCAAGTGCATGAATTTCTCACACACATTAATTTCTCACACACTGCTGCAAAAGATACCTTAAAAAATATGTCAAGCCGTTTTTCAAACATCCTGTGTGCAGCTGGCTGCATGAATCTATTTCCTACCTTTCAAGAGCTACGCTCTGTTTGCTTACTGTTGGCTGAGAGTCAGCATATACAGATTTATCTGTGGACATATCTGGATGAAGAATTTGTATGTTTTGGATAATTGAGATAATGTTGATATGTAAAACTTACATTTACTGTTGGGTTAGTGCTGATGACTGAGATGCCTGCGTATGAAGAGGGGTAGAAAGATCTGCAGCCTAAAAGTAGGAAAGAGAAGATACAGTGAAATAAGGAAAAGAACACAGTCCAGTTCACACTGTGCTATTTGAATGCTTTATGCCATTGTAATATAACCATTAGTCTGATCAACTGAAAGCTGCCAATGAAAGAATCTTTCTCCTATCACATTTCTGGTCACGATTCCCGTGGCTGCATTAGTAAGCCAATATGATGGCATAGCTGGGATGCTTCTTTCCTCAACCTGCATTTTTTGGCCCTATCCCTTTCCTTAAGTCTTGTGACTACATGTTGAAATGCATTAATTTGCCTCTCAGACTAAGTGCCTAGTGCCAAGCACTAAGGGAGAACAAGGCTGCCTGGTCTGGCACCGGTTTTAGTTACTTGGACATAAATAAAAATGATAGTCTTTGTATCCTTTCAGACCTTAATTATGGCGGTTACTTAGAGAATTATTGAATGTTTATGACTCTCCTTGAAGGGATGAGAGCTACTGTATCTAAGAAATTTAGTATCAGTTCTATAATCAGTTTGGTGGAGGGGTCTCAAAATGTGTCCTTTGTATAACAATTTGCTCAGTTATTAATTTTCTGTTCCTTACACTTTGAACTATACTTTTTTTCTTCTGTTTCTGGACATCCACTATGACAAAGTATTTCTGGAGAGAGACCCTGGAGTCCTACTGGGCAGTAAATCATCCATGGGACAGTAATATGCCCTGTGATCAAGAAGGTCAACAGTATCCTGGGGTGCCTTAAGAACACTGTGTCTAGCAGGTCTAGGGAGGCTCTCCTCCCCCTCTACTCTGACTTAGTGAGACCACACCTGGAATACTGTAACCAGTTTTGGGCTTCAAGAGAGACAGGAGAGAATCAAATGGAGAGGAATGAGGATGGTTAAGATAGTTGAGCATATCCCCATGAGAAAAGACTGTGAACTGGGGCGGTTTAGTTTTGAGAAGACAAAGAGGGGATCTTATCAATGTCTATAAATAACTGAGGGAGTGGATGTCAAGTGGAAGGGGCCAGTCTCTTCTCTGGTGCACAGTAATAGGACAAAGAATTACAGGTATAAGCTTGAACATAGAAGGTTCCGCCTCAACATGAGGAGAAACTTCTTTACTGTGAGGGTGACAGAGCCCTGGTACAGGCTGCTCAAGAGAGGTTGTGGAGACTCCTGCGGAGACTTTCAAAATATGCCTGGATGCAGTCCTGTGTGACCTGTCCTAGGTAATCCTGCTTTGGCAGAGGGGTTGGACTCAATGATCTCTAGAGGTCCTCTGCAACCGGTAACATTCTATTATTCTATGACAAATACAATTGGCAAGTTTTATTTTATGTTACTGTGCATCATCAGCGCCTGCCCACAAAAGGTTTGCACACACCTAACAACCAGGCTGCATGGCATTGCCAAGCTTCACTGCTCTGCTCCTAACTCTAGCATGCTTATCATATTGTTCTTTAATATCCAAGCAATGAATTGCCATGCAAAACTGAATGCAGCACTTTCCAGTATGAGTCAATTATGTCAGCTGTATTTCAGACTCTGTTTGTCTTTTGTCCTGCTTTTAGCTCCTGTGTTTTGATCAGTAAGTCAACCATGTGTTTTTCTACTGTCACACTTGCTATGCTTTCAAGCATATGACTTTCAAGTCATGTTTGGATGTGTGGGATGCATATTCCTTGCACATGAGCAATGGCTAAGGATGATGCCTTTGTCATTGCATTGGTCAACCAAGTGTTGTTGCACCAAAACATGCAGTATCAAGCTGTGGCACACAAGGTGGTTTATCTGCTGATATCACTGGAATTGTGTGTGTTCCATGTACCAGTAGAATGGTTAGATGAAACTGGTTTAAGCACAGATCATAGTATCATAGAATCACAGAATGGCAGGGGTTGGAAGGGACCTCTGGAGATCATCTAATCCAACCCAGAGGAGGTTCTTCTAGAGTAGATCCCACAAGAAATGTCCAGGCAGATTCTGAATGTCCCCTGAGTTGAGACTGCACAACCTCTCTGGGCAGCCTGTTCCAATGCTCTGTTACCCTCATGATTAAAAAAGCTTTTTCTTATGTTCAAATTGAATATCCTCTGTTCCCATTAATGCCTTTGCACCTCAGCACCACTGAGATGAGCCTGGTCCCATCATCCTGATAGTCACCCATTAGATACTTAGTGTTTATGAGATCTCTCCTGACTGAACAGTCCCAGATCTCTCCACCTCTCAAAAGGAAGATGCTCTAGACCCCTGACCATCTTAGTAGCTCTGCAGTGGGCTCTCTCCAGCTGTCTCTCTGAGCTGGGGATCCCAGTATGGGTCCATATGCTTAAGAATTCTCTTCTTTCCTTTCACTGAACCTGAGACTGTGCACTGTTAGCCCAAGGACTGAAGAGGCTCTTTTCTTAGGGTTTACTGGTTTAGGCTAAGAACAAGGGGCTGTGGATAAACCACAACTTCTGGGGCAAGTATACAAACAGGTGGCACATTTCCCCAAGTGCCTAGTTCTTTCCTTGCTGCCTATATTGTGTCTTTAGACCTGGCACCTCTGCCTACTACTTTTTGTCTGTATTCTTACTAGCAGCTGGCATAGAGTAGCTAGTAGATGGCCTGGGTAGTTAACAGTTCCGGAAAGCTTATTCTCCCTGTGCTTTTTATCAGTTAGTTCAAGAGGCTTGCATGCACTTTGGTGAACTTTAAAGCACTACTTTTAGTAGTCTTTTATTTCACCAGCTTTTATTTTGCTGTGGCCTGGAGTCCTCTGATTTTTTTTTTGTTGGGATTGTGTGTGGCTATACCCGTGTTTTGTTTGAGATGTTCATTTTAAAATGCAGCGTCCTCTTTAAGGTTACATTTTCATTACATTTAAAGAAAAAATAGCTGTTTGAAATGATAGATTGGTTTAGGTTGGAATTTTTAAAACAATGGTATTGAAATGGAAACGCATAGTTTGCATTTCTATTTAACGTGGTTTTTGAGGTTGGTGTAAAGGAGAACATTTGTATCTTTTAAGTATTTTTCTTTGAAAGGGTCTTGCTTAATGTTAGCCTGTGAAAGATTTTCATAGGAATTTAATGAAGGTTTGATTGGTTCTCCTGCAATCTTAATATGTGCATCAGAAATATTTGGAAAGAGGTCTTGCCCAAGAATAAAAGGAGTGCATGAGCCCATAAAAGTCCTATAAAGGCATGGCGAAGAAGATTTATGACTGCATCCTGTGTTTTTGCTGGCATTTACCTTTGAAATAATCTGGAGGTAAGTGTATGAATCTGACAGCACTTCCTGGAACACCCTTTCAATCTATTGAGTGCTTTTAACCATTTCCTTTCACATGGTAGGATTGATTTGGATTAACTGAATACCAGAAAAACAAAATAAAATCGGTGAGTGACTGAGTAAATCTGAAGAAAGTTCACTAGGAATAGCGAAGCCTGGAGAGAAGACTTGTGGATGCATTGTATTCTTATACGAGAGGCTCTTTCACTGAAGCCGTATTTTCATTTTATGACTTAGAGAAGAAAGGCAGTGGTGCAACTTTTCAGCTTAGTCTTTGAGGCTTATCGTAGCTTTAATGAAGACAAGGGTGCCTAGGTACTTCTAAAAGTGTGAAAGTTGTAGAGGATATACACCAGAGCTTGTCAGCTGAAGCTGGCTTTTTGGTTTGGTTGGTTTGGGTTTTTTTCTTTTTAATTCTTTGAACATTTTATATTATTTATATATAATATATTTTATTTTTCCTGTTGTTTACATTAAATTGGGATGTCCTGTGTCCAGGATGTTTGTCCACTTTCATGAACTTGTGGGCATAGCTGATTGTCACGCTTAGGCCCCTGTTGTATAT
This sequence comes from Upupa epops, assembly GCA_013397515.1. Classification (NCBI taxonomy): domain Eukaryota; kingdom Metazoa; phylum Chordata; class Aves; order Bucerotiformes; family Upupidae; genus Upupa; species Upupa epops. The sequence continues at coordinate 75,025 of VZRI01012351.1, forward strand.
GTACCCAGATCCACACAGAAACTTGGTGCTGCTGCCTGACGTGTATCTGCGTGGTGCCTGGAGGCACTTGGTCTGCCAGCAGCTTTTTGGTCGACTGTGGCATGCTTTTACACAGTGCATTAAGGGTTTTCCTCAGATTGTATAACTTTTCATGCACCTTTTTCATGCATCTTGGGCTGCTGATTGGAAGGAGAGAGATGGTGTCAGAGACAGTGCTCACATAAAATTCTGCCTGGCATGAAATAGAAAAGGGCAGAGAAACCCTGAGCAAGCTGACTGGTCATTATTTTGGATCCTGGGGAATTGGTTCAAAATATTGATTTCACTGCTGGTCTTTCTTAAAGTGTAGGAGGATCATCCAGTGCTCATGGATTCAAAAGATCTATCAAACCAATAATCTGCAGAGATTTACTCCAAAGCTTAAATTATTATTTAAGTATTATTTCTTAGATAAAAAAATGGTGTCTGCCAGTAGTAAAACCTAAGCAGAGATCTGTAAGTGTGCCACTTGAAATGCAAGTATGTGAGAGAATGTTTTTCTAGTGCTGCCCACCACAACAGAATCTGAAAAATGGAATATTTCTTACATTCACTAAGGGCAGATGCAGTGCCTGTCCTCTGAGAAAAAGAAATCTATGCAGAAGTCCAAAAAGAGGGGAACTAGTAAGCAGAGAAAAAGACTGTGTAGAATAAAATGCAGTCTAAGTGGTAGAGAAGGTCATGAACTAGATGCAACTCAACAGAGTAAACTTTTGCAAAAGAAGCAGCTTTTATTCTGTAAGCAGAAAACCAGATGAACAGTTTAATATGCTGTTTTAAGAAAGACTGCTAAGACTTCTCTACAAGTATTATGTCCTGTAAGGCAGAGGTAGAGTCCTTATGAGAGCAGCAAGAGGATGGGAGAATTAGAGAGGAGAGTCTGGAAGGAATGCTGTCAGCTGAGAGGTGGTGTGGCAGGAACCTCACAAAGGGAAGGTGTGTACCAAAAGGACAGCACTGAACTGAGTTTCCAGTTCCCAGGCTAACTGGAAGCAGCTGAGGATAAAAAAGCTTAATTTCCAGAAAAGCAGACTTAGGCTGGACATCAGGTAGCAAAGGAGCAAACAGTCCACAGAGAGAGATTTAATAATTGGATGTGTTTTAAGGGCAAGTTAAAACAAGTTCTTCTAGGGCAGGCCTAGATACATAATCTTTAAGCAATAGTGCTTTATTGGATGATGATGCATAGTGATTAATTCCTGCAGCTCTATTTATGTCACTTTAGCATCAAGTCTGCAGGGCAATTTGACTACTGGTAGAGTTAGCAGCAGCATCTGCTCCTGTGTAACAAACAACTTGAAAATGTGCCCATGGGTGTGTCTGTGGGTTCTTGGTACTTATTCTATATGTTTATTTCTTTGTAAATGTACATTGCCTGAAAAGAAATGATACAGTGTTTGAATATTTTCCTGTCAAAACTTTTAAAAACTTATATTTCTGCAGATTAAAATTGCACAGAACAGGTCTTTTCCTTCAAAATAAAAAAAGAGTAGGAATTTTCTTGTTTTAATTATTTTCTTCTGCAGAAATTAGAGTTCTGTACTGATTTCAATAGTCTTCAAAATATTAATAAGTGGGTACTATTTTTTTCTTATTTCAAAGTGAAATTCTGGCAAGAAAGATGATGGCATTTATGTTGTTGTAGCTTCATGATGTTTCTCAACTGCCTCTTTAAAGAGGTGATTCTGGCACTCATTTTTCCCATGGGGAAAGTGTCCTGACACAGAAAATCTCAGGGTTCCAGTGGGAGCAGTAATTGTAAGGAAGGTTTCAGTCTGAAGGAGAGAAGGCAGAAATGAAAATCATGTAAGGCAAGGCCCTATGCATAAAGGAAAAGTAATTGTTTTCCATGTACTCTAAAGAAATAATTTTGGGGGTGGGATTGTTTTTAATTTAAAAGTTTTGCATTCTTTTTGCACTGACTAGGAACACCAGTTTCCTTTGTTGAGAGGCTATAGCTGCTCACCACAGTTCAGACTTGGTTAAAAAGACATATTTTAGTCCTTCTATGTGCGATCAACAAACACTAAGGTCACTCAATCCTCAATCCCTTAGTTACAATGACAGTCACAAGGACCCCTCAGTCCTCTAGTTACAAACATCTGTTACAAAGGTGCAAAGAGAGGCAGAAGAGTGAAATGTTCCTGCTCAGTACAGGAGGATATTAAGTGTTGATGGAGGGAGAGGATAGATTGGAGTGAGATGCAGTTCTGCTTTTCTAGATACCCCCTTCAGAAGGTGAGAAGCTGCATGCAGACAATACGTTCCTCACAAACTTGTAATTTTAATAAACTCAAATTAAGGTGCAAATCTTAATTGCTCCTGTTGTGATGATTATTATTATTATAATTATTTTCAAAATTAAGAAGTTCAATTGCTGTTTCAATACATTAAAAGGATTAACTCTGGAAGGAGCCATGCCCATATGGTGAAATATGTAACTGTAACTTCTCTACTTATTCCTCACAAAAGCTGGTAACTGAAAAAAGAAATGAGGCAAAAACTTCAAGTATTATTACATGAAGGTGGCTGATTTCTGGCCTGAAGAGCTAAATTCTCTGTCTAATTCTGCCCTGAATGCTTCTGTGAATCATTTAAATCAAACTCCTCACAAGTATTCACATGTTGAATTGTAATTTTCTTTGTGCTGGATGGAAGTCCTGCAGTCTGATTTATGTAAGTGTAGAGCATTTACCCTTGTAACTGCAGACAAGGAAAATTTCACTCTGAACATTCAAAATGCTGTTTAATGGTGGGTACTTCAAAACTGAGGTTGCACATAACTCAGTATATACGTTTGACCTTAATCTCTCTCAGCCTCATTTTTTTATCCTTTCAACTCACAGGAGTATTGAAAAAAGACATTAATTAGCAGCTGTCAGCCACTAACATGCTATAGAGGCATGGAAATGCTGTCAGGAAATGAATTCAGGCATTGGAGCTGAATTTGGATAGTGTGTTGATAAGAAGACACCAGACGCTGATCAGCCAGGAAAAAACCCCACAAAGAATAGCTGCTCATTTAATAATTTAATAAATTCCTTTTATTCTACGCAGGGTTGCCCTGTGAAAAGCATGGTCGTATAATGATGGGTAACATACATATGCACAGAAGAGAGAAATGAAGATTGCATTTGCAGGATGCAGTGCAGTCACGTGCTGTATTGAAATTCTTAATCTTGCCTTAATGTTTGCTCATGTAAAGCCTGTCTGTGGGTGTTCCTGCATTTACCTTCTGCACAGAAAGGCAGTATTAACTTCTGAGCATAAGGACAGAACAGAAAATTGACATTGCTTCAGAACCATATCAGAACTGGGGTAATTCATACAACTGGAGTTTTATATTGGACAGCTATAAACTCTTCAGAAAGGATAGGCCAGGAGGGAGAGGCAGTGGAGTGGCTCTGTATGTCAGGGAGTGTTTTCATTGTCTCAGGTATAATGATGGTGATGCAAGTGTTGAATGTGTATGAGTAAGAATCAGGAGGAAGGCCATTGAGACAGACACCGTGGCAGGAGTGTGTTACAAAATGCAGAGCCAGGGTAAAGAGAGAGAGAGGAATTATTCTACAGACAGCTAGAAGTATCTGAATCACTAGCCCTTGTTCTTGTGGGGGACATCAGCTTATCACCCAAGGATTCTGAGGGAGCTGGTGGAAGTGCTCATCCAGACACTGTCTGTCATTTACCAACAGCCCTGGCTAACTGAGGAACAATTGAACCATTGGACTTGATGATCTTAAAAGTCTCTTCCCATCTAAATAATTCAGTGACTCAGTGACTCTCATTGTCTCAGTAATTTTTCAAAAGATATATTTTGAATTAATTTAAATTTCAGACCCCTTGAACTGACAAATAGATTTAGCTCTTTCCTCTTTTAAATAACCCACCAGCTCTCTGTCCTTTTATTCAAGTTCTAAAGAAAACATGCCAATGTCTTCTGATTATAAAATAAATAATCTAATACACTGTAAAGTACTGTCAGTATTTTAAATTCAGCTTGGATATTTCCTTTTGTATTTTTCACCTTTCATTTTGTTTTTGTTTTGTCTTTTTTTTAAGTTAGCTTTCACATAGGTCTTCTTTAAGCTCTTCATATTGTCTCTCCTCTTTCCTTTCTGTGAATTATTTCTTCACCTTATCTGTTCACTACACTAGCTTAGGCTCTTTTACACAAATGTTTAGGTGTCGTGCAGTCACCCTGAAGGAGAGAGGAGATATGAGCCCAACTGATGAGACAAATGACATGAAGTGACCAAGGGAGGGCTCCTGCCACATTATTATCACAGGGAGCTGCTGTGCAGCTGTGCTCTGGTGGCCTCCCTGGCTGCACTCTGTATTTCCATCTGCATAAAGACTCCTGAAGGCACAGGGAGCTGTGCAAGGCTGTGGGAGAGGGAAGAGAAGAGGCTATTCATGTAGTCCCTATAGAGACCTGAATTACAGATTACTTCTCCTCCTACTATCATTTATTTTCACCCAAGAGTGTCAAACACACGTTTATCCCATATAAAAACTTAAATTTCATGTTTAGTGAGGTAGGCACTAAGCTAGAAGGGACATCATCATATCCCAGGGGAAATGCTTACCAATCTCATTTTTGATGCTGGAGCCAGTGACGTGAAGGTGCTGATGAATAAGGAGAAAGTAGTGGATTGAGAAAGACACATGTGTAAATGAGTTACATAACCAAGGCCGGGTCACAGGTGGAGACACAGCATGATACGTCTCACTGCTTCACATACATAGGTGTGATATGGCCTGTCTGAGGAATCCTCTCCCAGGGGATTCAGGAAGGAGCTATGCAAGGGTCATTTTCCCTTGGTGACATAGACGAAACCCTCTCATTCTGGGGAGGAAGACTGCTTGGCTCTGCAAATGAAATGTGCTTGGAGCCATGGATCAGATATCTCTTGCACTCAGGCTCAGATGAACTTCATTACTGGTGGGGGATCAGCCAAGGAATGGTGCTGGCGTTTGGTACCATTCCTGGAACTCATCCTCTTTGCTGTAGCCCAACTTGTGCCAATGCTGGCTCAGTATGGGGCCACCTCTCAGGATCCAATCTAGCATAAAATACCTGGTGATTCTGTCTGTTTGATATACAGTTCTGTGTGAGACATTCCCCATCATCATCAAGTAGTATTTAGCTTAATTACAACCCTAGGCATTTTGCAATATTTGTTTTTTAACTGACATTTTCATTTGGATGTATTTAATTTTTCAGATTAGTTTGAGCTGTTTTATGAGTGTACAGTTTTGAGGTGCTTGATGTACTTGGCAATTTTCTGTTTATTTATATACTTAGTCATTCCTATTGCAGCACATCTCCTTGAGAAGTCTTTTAAGTATTTTCAAGCACTTAGTTCTAGTTGAATAATCTTTCACAAATATTTTATCTCATATGGAAATTCACATTAGGACAGAGATAATTTCTTATTGAATTGTAGACTGGTGTAGTAAGTTCAACACGTGGAAAAGATTTTGTGCTAGGTCTCATTTGATTTGAAATGGCCCTTGGTTTTGTGGATTTTATGCTGGGAACTTCCATCCATTCTGGTAAAAGAAAGATTTAGTAGCTGCAGTTTAAAGTTTCTTGTGAGAAAGTGAATTCATAAAACTAATTTCTCATGGTGTCTCCTTTTTCCTTAACCTAGGAAATCTCTTTATTCTTGATAAAGCCATGCTTATGAATAAATAGGGCCTTACCTTGCTGTTGCAAGGATTATGTTCTATGCGTTATCCTAAATTCATCCTGCCTGGCAGTCAGCTTACTGTGATGTGAAAAATAGCCATTAAATTACAAAACATTAATGCCCTCATGTATACATTCTTTTTACCTCAGGCAACATGGAGTTACTGATCTCTTAGCTGAATCAGATTTGCAGATGACTGAGTGATGTAAAGCAGAGGTGTGTGTTTGCTAACTTTATTTATCAAAGAGCAGACTCTGTGCAACATAGGTGGAAACACATGAGAGTGTGGAAGACAAGTTTGTCCTGCTCTGTAGGTTCTGTCTGCTTTGTTATTTCATTTGGAAAAGAGCTGTCAATTCTGACAGTATTTTTCCTTTCTAATCTATTTTGTTTTGATGGGGGCCTTGCATGAAGGGTTTTATCTAGCATTTTCTTTCTGATTTGTGTTTCGTAAACATAGTTGACAAGAAATTGTGGTCTTTGAGGTGTTTTTGTTCTTTGCGTAGATCACAAAGGAAATTGTTGCAAAGGTTCTGTTTTGGGTTATCAAAATTGTGTTGGGTTGTTGTACTATGTTCTCCAGAATCACAGAATGAGAGAATCATTAGGGATCAGAAAGGACCTCGAAAGATCATCTAGTCCAATCCCCCTGCCACAGCAGGATCACCCAGACCAAGTTGCACAGGAACACATCCAGGCAGGTCTTGAATATCTCCAGAGAAGGAGACTCCACAACCCCACTGGGCAGCCTGTTCCAGTGCTTTGTTACCCTCACTGGGAAGAAGTTCCTTCTGATATTTATATGGAACCTTGTTCTTGCCCAGATGCCAGACTCTACACTGACCCTTGTTGTACCTCATTCCATTTCAGTCTGTCCAGGTCTTGCTGAATGGCAGCCCAGTCTGGTGACACCACTAACTCCTTGGAATCTAACTGAAAACTGGGTGAAGAGCAGTTCTGTTCTACTTTCTGTCAGGACATAGCATCTATGGTCTGTGCTGTGCACTAACTAGCAGCTGATTTCTGGATGAAATTGGAGATGTTATATTGCTTTAGCAAGCTCTCTGTTATGGGGATACTGGTTTTTCCAAAAAGATTTCCTCCCTGCCTCTTCTAATATGTACTGGAGTTTATTACCAGCTTTTGTCTCCATTGTGTGAATGGAAAGGGGTGGCAGGATGTTATTTCTGGGCATGATGGGGCTGGGGGTAATCTAGTGTGCTTCTCGCTGTGATTCACAGGAGGTGGAATGTGATGATCCTGCAAGGCCAGTGTGTAAAACCTTGCTCAAGTGATTATTAAGCAGCACTGATGTTGAGAGTGGGAAGGTAGCAAGGCCACCTTCAGATTCATTTTACTTTGTGAAGGTCTGTGTTAACAGACTCACAGTGCTCTCTCAATGTAACAAGTCTGAGTGCAGGAATAGCAGTCTAAGTACAGAATGCATGGGCATTACGGGCAGGCGTGAGCAGTGTCAGTGATCCCTGTACCACAGATCCTGTGCGTGCTTACATGAAGCACCCCATCTCATTGCTTCTGCAGCCTCCCTCTGAAAAAGCAACCTTGCTGAGTGACCACGAGTACTGCATGCAGTGTTGGGTTTCAAAGCTGCTCAGTGCAAAAAATGTAATATTTGGGGACAAAATTATGATAGAAAAGTCTCGAGGGGATGGCAGGCAGTGTGTGTGAGCGTGTTCTGATGGCTTTGGCTGGTAGAAAGTTTTGAGCACTGAGGTGGACTCCAGCAGGAGATGTCAGGGAACTCTGGCTGGGTGGAAGACAGGCATCTGTAAGAGGTGAGCATACATTATCAGAAAGCTGCTGGAAAGTATTGGTTTGGAGCAGGAAGGCACTGTGGTCAAACACCTCCGTTCAGCAAAGCAAAAGTAGTTTTTCTCCACTCAGGAAGCAAATAAGGCAAACACTGGGGAGATAAAAGCCACTTGTTAGTAACTAGCAATTAAACTAGCAATTCATAATTACTCTAAACAGTAGGATTCTTCATGCTTTATCTTGTCTGATGCTGTCACACTCAACAGCATTTGTCTCTTGGATGATTGGCAGTGAATGCTCTTACTGGAACACATGTTGTCCAGGAGCTATTTGCCTTCCAGGAGCAACCCAGAGTTCTTGTTTTCTCCTTTGATAATTTAACATCCTTCCATCTTTTTGAGTGTTATTTACCGAGCCTGCAGCAGATACTCCTGTGGATCCAATGCCATGTGCACTATAGATTTATTCAGTCCACATTTAGCAACACACTGCGTGTTTGGGTTACGGGCATGTCTAGTACATGTTTAATAACATGTATATCACTAGAACAAAAACTCTTTGTCAATGATTTTAATACCTTCTGACTTTTCTTGTTGTGCTAACCCCACTTAAGTTTTATGAAAGTGCTATTGTAATGACTGATTTATGCGTTATTTTATCTTTGTGTAAGAAAAGTTTGTGTCTTGAATTGGGCAATAATATTCGAAAATATCCGGGTTAACAATATGAATGACTTGTAAATTCGGGTTTAAATGATTTGCCTCAGATTCTCAAACTATCAACTGATACTGCATTGATGCTGAAATCTTTTGGCAGGAGAAGGTACACAAAATGATGATTTTTTGGTATTCCTTTGCAATGTCTTAAGAAAAATGGATTGATTTCAGGGTACGATGCCTGATATCGGATGGATTTGTGAGGAATTCCCTATGTTTTAACCAGTTCTACACCATACCATGGTGAGGGCAGAGAGTAGTAAAAGAATCATTTATTTTGCCCAGCTGTCATTTCAAATCCAGATCTGCTCTTCTTTCTTACAGTAGTTATGAGTGGATGGACTTATCCTCTGAAGCTTCTAAAAGAATTACTCTTGTTTTTTGCTATTAACAGGCCAAGCTCTGATAACAGACGCCACAGCATCCGGGAAAGGATGTCCAGTACCAGTGAGAAAGGTAGCTTGTCCATGGAGTCCACCAAGGAGACCCGGTACTGTGCTGTCTGCAATGACTATGCTTCAGGCTACCATTATGGGGTCTGGTCTTGTGAGGGCTGCAAAGCTTTTTTCAAAAGGAGTATTCAAGGTAATAAACTGTTCAAGTGAATCACTTTTACTCTTTACTTTTTAGGACACTGTGAAGTTACTGATATTGCAGCCTGAGCCTAGGACAGAAGTAATTGTTGGGTATTCATTAGCAAATGCTGTACTCTCTCATATATTTTTAGCTCTGCCTTTGGTGAATGCCTCTAGAAGACATGAAATATGCTGTTATTTAGTGCAAGATTAATGAGGGAAAGCAAAGCTTCCTTGTGTTCTCCTTGGTTTAAGTATATCTGACCATGGAGGCAGAGCAAAATCAAACTATAAAATAGGCTCTGTATATCTCTTTTCTATAATTAAGTTCTTCTCCACATTGTTTGTGAATCCCATGTCAGGTGAAGATTAGTTAGTGCCAATTGATTTATTAATTTAGTGCTCCATTAGCAAAGTATTTCAATCCAGATCTCAGCAACCTGAAGATGTGGGATGCATTTTGTCAACCAGTGTTGCAAAGGAATGTTTCCTTGCTGAAAGAACATTTGTGCCTGTCAGCAAAGCCGAGCTTTGAACTATACACAGAATGGTTTAGTTCACACTTTCAATGGCTAAAAGTAAGCAAGGTGGCCAGTGGAATAAAGGCTGTCTGTCAGAGATAATGCTAACTGCTGTGTCTGAGAGAATTCATTTAAATGCCACTTTGTGGAATGCTTTGGTCAGTGCATCCTAAACTGAGTAAAAAGTAAGCATAATTCTACTGAAAACACAGAGTTCAGTGCCTGAGTCTTTCTTTAGGGGAGAGAATAAATCAGATTTTCTTTTACTAACAGAAAACTAGTAAATCGCTATGCTTTCGTTAGATTTCTATAGTTTTTAAATCTCCAGGTGATATATAGGCACAAAAATTCCTGTTGCTCCTTTTTTGAAGTAAACATAGTGAGGAGCAGTTCTTACTTCATATCACAAAGTGTGATTACTGCTTGTTTTGTTGCATGATTGTCACTGAGGTGTGCTGAATGAGACTTCCAGTGTTCAGCCCAAGAATTTTCCCCACCTTAAAGAAAGAAGGGAAAGCTTGACTGTGGGGTAGACATTGAAGAAATGATTTGAATGTCAGTGATTAGTTAATAGTTTCTGCTTTTCCAGACTCATCAAAATGATTTTGAGAGAGCCGTTAAAGCCAGACATCAATAATAAACAACAATGGATGCAGAAAGGGTGAAATGCTTTTCTATTCATAACAGAATGCTTTACTTAAAAATGTGGCATAGGAAAGAATAGCTCCCTTACTGAGTGGTTTTGTTATTCTTTGTTTTGAGTTTCCCTGACCAACTCGGAATTACTCTTAGAATTTTGTAGTTCTTTCCTCATACTTGAACTGAACTAAGTTAGCGACAAAGTGAAAACTGAAATACTCTTAAGCAAGTACTAGTTATCAGGTACTTGCAGAGCAGAGATCATCAGCTTTTGGCCATTACGGAAGCCAAAAGGAAACTGAGTTCCATGTTTCTATGTCAGCACTGTGGTCATTTTGCCGTTGTTTCCATATGGACATACATGGTCCTTCACAATGGATCTGTTTGTGCTACAATAGACACTAATTAGGAAATCTAGTGCTTGCTACACTTGCACACATGGTTTTTAAGTTGTTAAGCTTTAAAAAGCTTAAAGCTTAAGTTTCCAGTATCCCATAAAATGCCTTTCTTGGCCTTAAGTCACATTTGCTCTAATTCAAGCCTGTTGCTTCTTGCCCTATCCTTTGTGGACATGAAGAAGGCTTATTACAACAACCTTTCACATAGTTGAAGGCTGTTATCATATCTTTATTCAGTCTTCACTTTTTTAGACTAAACAAACCCACTTTCAATAGAACATGCGTTCTAGTCTTCTGATCCCATTTGTTAAGCTAATTTCTCCAGTTGATCCATCTCTTTCGTGATTAACGGCTAGTGTTGCAAACTGACGCACACTGATATCCAGAAAACAATTCAAGACTACGAGTGCTTGTGTAACAGTTGTGATTGCTTGATTACAGGTGGCATAAAAATCCTCTAAAGGACTTTTAAAATCATACATACCCAGTCCTGATGTACTGTGAGATCTTTTAAATTTACTACCATGTCTGGAAGAGATACCTACCTCAACAATTACAAGTTCTTATTGGATATGTGTCCCATTTATAACAATGATGGTAAATTTTAGATTGAGTATGCTTGAGAAAACATGCCGTTTTCTTTGCAGACAGTAATCATTTTAAACAGATTGTGATTGAGTATTTAACCATGACTGCTACTAATGAGTATGTTATGTGCATAGGAGTGTGTGAACTAAATATTATTACATCCTCATGGTATATCTCATATTCCTTTTTTTAAAACATGGTAAAAAAATCCTGGGAATCATGTGGTTAGACTGTACTGAAGTACACAGGACCTGCTTTATACAGAAAAATAGCTCAAAATACTTTCAGCAAATGTTTTTATTGCTCGTTTTCTCATGCGCCTTTATTTACATGCAAGAAAATTCCAGTACTTCTGTGCTTTCTGTCATGCATTTCTCAATGCATATATAGATGCAGAGATCATTGATCATTTTTGTACTGCTCATCAGAGATTTGATACAGTTGCTGCAGTGAAGTTGATGTTCTAGATAGATTGTAGTTGTAGTCCAACATTGGGTATGGTTATTAATAGAACCACAGAAAAAGGTGAGTGGACATGGACAGTGAACAAGATGTATGGGGCAATCCATTTCCTCCCTGTGCATCTGTTATTCCAAGGGTTATGCTTATTTGCACAAGTATATACTTAAATTTGTGAAAACTCACACCTGCATTGGACCTTACCCAAGGTAGAGACAGACAGCTGCATTTTCATCCAAGGGAGCTGGAATGGCTTGGAAAACAGTTTGTGAAATTCAAATGTTGAGTTGTTTTATTTTGCTGTCAACTAGTTAAAGCTTAAAAGGCAATCTGAGTTAGTAACTGTCTCTCAGTATGTGCAACTGCTTGGTTTTGTTTAAACAACAGATGGTTAGTGGAAAATCTCAACTGCCTTCTGAAACTGCTCATGTCAGTCTTTTTTGTTAGTTTATGTCCCGAAAGTGATTTGGGACCTTGTTTTCAGAAAACTCTGTGCAGACTGACCGTCTCTGACAATGTTTCATGGGAGAGAAAAGTCATGACACAAAGAACATTGTGTTGCTTGGTGATAGAAGAGTGCTTTATTCTTTGCCCAGCATATGTAGCCTTCAGGAGAAGTACTTGTCAACTGACTTGGATCCAGAAGCATAACAAGCATTCACATCACAGCACACTGTACTTGTCTGCTAAAATATTTATGGACTTTGAGGCCAAGAAGGGCCATGAAATCATTAAATCTGCTCTTCTCTCAGTATAAACTTTATATGCTACCTTTGTACGAAGTCCACTAACTTGATGGAGGTAAATCTTTTAGAAAGTGCTCAGGCTTGATCTGTGTGCTCTAAGACCTTTCTTACAATAATGCTTATTCTAGTGATTTATCCTCCCATCTGCTAAAAGATTCCCTTTCTAATCTGAATTACTTTGGCTTTTACATCGCGCCCATTAGTCAGACTTTGTTTCTGGTACCTCTTTCCTGTGGGAAGTTCTTATAACTTGTTACCATCAAATCTCCTTGATACTGTAAATGAACTAAAATGTTGTGATCTCCTGTTGTATATATTTCAGAGTCCTCTCTCTTTGCATCTTTTATGATCACCCATTACTACCTCCTTCAAATCTGGATGCCAGAATTGGATGTGTTTCAACACCATCCTTACAAATGTCATTTACAAATGAAAAATCCCCTTATAACTCACACATGCTCCCTGTCTCCTAATTCTCTTGGGTTTTTTGGCTAGGCACCAAAGGGTACAGGACAGAAAGGAATTACTCTTACCGTCTCTGACAAGTATCCAACAAGTGCCTACATCTATGGGGCTGAGAAACCAGAGTTGAGAGCACAAGGGAGTCAGGACATATGATAGGGAACTCCTTACACTCAGAGGGTATCTTTGTCTCAGAATTGTTGAAGAATTTTAGAAATCCCACATTCTATTTCCCAGTTTCCTTCATATGCCCTGCTGATGTTTATCACCTGTAGCTTCTCTGACAAAATCTGGGTTAGTTCACAAATATTCAGACAAATATAGCTATGTGATGGAAGGCAGTCTAGGAAGAACAAGTTGTCATGTGACAATGGATGAATAGCCTTGTTGAGGGTTTCCAGATTCCTATATTAATGTCTTCATCACAGGAATACAGTGGTCTCTGAAGTGAAGGCATTCTTGAAGCTGGGAAACCTTTTAGTTGTGTGGTTTGAACATGGATTCTATTTTACAGTTATGTCTTCTGATCATCAAGCAGGAGAGTTTTGGCAGTAAACTTTGTTATTAGTTGTTTTAACCTCACAGTGATAGAGCTGAACTTTGTTGAAAGTATGTAGGTCAAACTTTAATTCTAGGAGCGACAGATATTTTCACCTGAGTTGAAGGGAGTTTTGCTAGTAAAACGTGCTTAATAAGGGAGTGTTTAGGTAATGCTGCAGAGCAGCAATTGCAATATTGTCAGCTGGGGGTATTTCTGAGATCTTTTCTTTCATGTGCCATTATTGTCTTCAGTTTTTATGGCATTTTTGTAATCTGTTAGATAAAAGATGCAAATACTGTTCCTCCAAGAGGAAAGGAATTCCCTGTTAAGACTGCTGGCACACTAGTTTTATGGGTTGTCAGCAGAAAGAGCAAATCCACAAAGCTTGAACCTCAGTTAGACTAGCAGAGGTTATCACAGCTAATGAACAAGGATTTGCAGACGGTTATCTAGTACCAGGGTAGAAAACACATGGCTCCAATTGGAGAGGAAGGTGACTGCTGGAATTTCTGCAGGCTGGAGGATGCTTATTTGGAGGACCACCAGGGTTTAGCCATTTCTGGGACTGATCTGTGGTCAGACAGATTCTCCTGAAAACTCTGGTTTATTTTTGTGGTTTCAGAGCCTCTTGAGTTAAACACATTCCCTGATTGTTGTCCCCAGTGTGCATTTTAATATCAGCAGTCTAATTGGTGGTGATCTTGTTTCAGAACCTTTGGTGTTATTGAGAGGCAAGAGTCAATGCCTTTTGTTTCCTAATAAAGCACTTTTGCATGTGGTTTTTTATCAAGTGAGTTTTAAGTGCTCTGATCAGCATGGATCAGACGGGCACTTAATGATGTTTCCATCAAGATCCTTATTTTTCATGGTCTAAGCAAATCACGGGGCTGCAGTGGACTATGAACCCTAGTCCATCTTTTCATCCTGTGATAGGATCAACTGATGTCAGGTATTTACACATATTTATTGAAATGCTTCTTAAAACCTGTAGCCTGATCCAATGTTTCATTCTCCTTATCTTGGAAGGCTCCTATGAACTTTGACTATTCCTTCCTGCATGCTCAGCTCATCTCTTATTTTCCTGCCTATCACGCTACAGAAAACGAATTGTTCTCTTCTTTTTAAAGCAGCCTTTAAAGCACAGATTGTTATCAGATTTTAAAAAATATATAAAAAGTAATTTTTACCTAGCCTGAAGAAATACAGTTTATTCAAGTCTTTTCATTTTCTAGACCTTTAATTTTGTAAATGGCTACTGGTTCCTCCACAGCCGGGTCCAAAGCTTTTCCCACCTTCTATACAAAATCCCTTGTACTTAATGTATCCTGTATCATTAGCTTTAATGGGGTTCTGCTTCCTCTGCAATATGATTGTTGTACCATATCAAACAACAAAAATGTAAACCACATTTAGACAGCGTTTTGTGTTTCAAGGTTTTAATGAATACATCATTTGGAACCTCACATTATTCTTAGCTCAGGGCTGAGCCTGTTGGCACTTCAAAATATTAACATGTGGGGGAAAAAAAGCACTTTACGCTTTCAAAGTACAAGAGAACATGTTTGTTTGTCCAGCAGGGGAGTACTTAAATGTTCCTCTTGGTTTTAGAGAGTGTGATTCAGGTGGGTTTATTGATTTAAACTGGCTCCGTAAGTTTCTCTCCAACAAACTTTCAAACCTTCTGTAGGTTAAGTTGTCCTTTGCAGTCACTTTTGAAAAGTGGAAATTAGAGAGAACTGTGTAAGATGACTAAACCCATAAAGGACTGGAAGTGCATGAAGAGATCATAGAGTGGTTTGGAAGGATTTAATTCCAATGCCCCTGTCATGGGCAGGGACACCTTCCGCTAGACCAGGTTGCTTAAAGTCCCATCCAAACTAGCCTTCAACACTTCCAGTGATGGAACATTTGTGATGGAAGCTTTGACACAATTTATTTTCAAAAGGAGACTATTAATAAACTTCAAGCAAGTATGTGTACTCATTGAGTTCCTGTGAAAAAACTAGCATGGCAATTAACTGCTGGTATACTTTAGTAACAGGTTTAGTGAATTTATCATTGTCTGAATTCTTTGAATAAGATTATGTATTTCTTTCAAATATTTAATTCAGTCACAAATAGTTAAAATAGTTGCGCTTCCTTTGCTATAGATGACACTGTTATTTCCCACTCTAAAATGTGGCTGGAGATTCATAGGACAACTGACCACGTTACCTTCATCAACCCTTCTGAGTATAAAACAGATGCGTTTTTTATAAAGCATGAATGATGTTAGTGTATGAATGAACATAGATGGATATCATGGTCACAGAATTGATTAATTTGGAAAAGACCTGTAAGGTCATCAAGTCCAACCATTAGCCTAACGTACTAAGCTAAACCTCATCTCCACATCTACATGACTTCTAAACACCAATAAAGGAAAGAACAGCACATAACTAGGCTTTTTTTTTTTTTTGCATAAGAAAGAAACCAAACAGGAGCTTTTAGTCAAAATACTCATGTTAAAGAAGAGTATTGTAATTTAACTAATCACAAGATGATTATACTGCAATTTCAGTTCTGCAGACTTCAACCCAGAAAACGTACTGTGCTTAGACATGCACATAGCCATCTCTCTGCACAGTAAGAATCCTGAGCACCTCCTGCTTCCATCCCCCAGTAAAATCAAGTACCAGCACTTTACAGCAGTACTGGGAGGATAAATACATTGCAGACTTTGTGACATCTGGAACCACTCATGCATCAAAGTTCAAATACAAGAGAAGAATATTTAAACTTCTTTAGTAGGTCCCATCACAATCCCAAATGTGTTTACATTGATTTTCAATTTCTACAATTAATTTGGTTGTTAGCAACAAGCTAAAGGGTTGGATTTTAAGTGTACAAGGGTAATTGGCATCATTTTTAACTTTTTGACCCCATTTTATTAGCTGTGGGAGTTTTCAGTACCAGAATTCCACCCCTTCCCATTTTAGCTCAAATAAACTGGGAAGCTAAAAATACAAGAGGTTTCATTCAAAGTCTATGAGAATTAGATAGCCATGACTTGCTTACAACTCTCAAAATACTTCTGGTCTCTAGAGAGATCGTATTGAGGTGGTTGTGAGTAATATATTGTGGGAGTTTTTCCTTAATGCAGCTGTTGGTTTAATCATGTGCCAAGCACTTGAAACAATTGTGATTTATCAGATAGGGAAACAGAAACTAGATGTCACACTCTTTGCCAGATTTTGTAGAGGCTTGGTTTGGTATCTATTTATGTATCTTACAAAGAAAAAATGCATTTCTTTTTGTTACCTTGTCTAAGATAAATAAAATGGGAAATGGAGGTTCCTGGAGTTCGTTGAGGCTAACTTTCTCATCCAAGTGCTAGAGGAACCTACAAGAAAAGGTGCTGTCCTGGACCTTGTCCTCACCAACAAGGAAGGGCTGGTAAGTGAAGCTCAAGGGCAGTCTCGGCTGTAGTGATCATGAATTGGTGGCATTTAAGATGGTTAGGGTACCAAAGAGGATGCCCAGTAAGCTTGCAACCCTGGACTTCAGGAGAGCTGGCTTCACCCTCCTCAGGGATCTACTTGGCAGGATATCATAGGATGAAGCCCTGCAGGGAAGAGGTGCCCAAGAGAGCTGGTTGTTATTCAAGGATCAACTCCTCCAAGCCCAGGAGCAGTGCATGCCAAGAAAGAAGGAAGCAGGCAAGAATTCCAAGAGGCCAGCATGGA
>VZRI01012351.1:92119-124888 GCA_013397515.1 Upupa epops
GAGATTCTGGGATCTTCTAGCAGCCTTCCAGTACCTGAAGGGGGCTGCAGGAAAGCTGGGGAGGGACTGTTTCCAAGGGATTGGAGTGGTAGAAACAGGGGTAATGGTTTCAAGCTGGAAGAGGGGAGGTTTGGACTGGAAGTCAGAAGGAAGTTCTCCACGATGAAGGTGGTGAGACACTGGAACAGGTTGCCCAGGAAGGTTGACAGATGACCCCTACCTGAAGTGTTCAAGGCCAGATTGGATGGGGCCTTGAGCACCCTGGTCTAGTGGGAGGTGTCCTTGCTCATGGCTGGAGGGTTGGAACTAGATGAACTTTAAGGTTCCTTCCAACCTGAACCATTCTAGGAATCTATGAAACTATAAACTGGGTTAGAAGTATCCTTTGCACATGGTATCATAAACCTGAAATAGCAGATGAAACACCAATTAAAATTTTAAGACTAAGGCAAGTAATAAAAAATGTGGAAGTATCTGCTGGAGAACATACGATTTTATATTTATGAAAGTAAACAGTGTTTTACTTTTCATATGTCACCCTGTATATGTCCAAGCATTATTAAACTGGAGAGGAAGCAGCAAGGTTAATGGAAAGATCACTATCATAATCATTTAGCCTGAATTAATTGCTTAGGTGGACAGTGCTGTGAAGGCAAGAAGATTCCATGGCACAGTTTAAGGACATAATAGAGAGTACATAGATGTTAACTCCTTTCGAATTCTTCTATGGTCATTTTTTCTAAGGTATATACAGGAAGATTTCCTAACTGGATGCAAATGAAATAGGTTTTAAAATCTTCTAGGTCCTATTCCTCACTGTCATATCTTGCTAAGTTAAAACCATAAAATTATTAATCTTCTCAACAGTGCTGTGTCATTACTAAGAGAACCCAAGTTCCAAATCCTAAGGCCTTGTCTGGAGGTAATCAAGCTGTGAATTTGGGTGTCTGTGCTTGTGAAAGAATTAGGTGTAGCCTCCTGCTGAGACTGGTCAGAAAGAGTGAGATTTCAAAATCAATCAGTGCAGCTTTATTAAGGCTCTTAGAAGTGCTGTAAGTGGTTATTTTGCATTCAGCATTTGTTCATTCTGAGGTAGCATATGAGTGTCCATGTGCTTTTTTGTGTTTTATTATTACTGTCTATGAAAACTTTCCATTTACTGCCCTTTCTACATTTAACTTGGTCTGCAGTCTTCCCACTCATCAGTTTCTTGGCACCTTAAGAGGTGGGTAAATAACACTCCAGGTTTCCTTCACGAACATGTATGAGATTCTGTTAATGACCCTGTTAGAAGCTTATAAAAGGACCTGACCTTGTCCTTCCTTCCACAGGTAATGACAAAAGTGGCAGATGCCTCATGCAGATAGATAAAGAAATTTGTGTGACTCGAGGATTGACAATAAAAGAATATTTAAAGTAAGCACACATAATTAGTAAAACAACAATAATGATTAATGGCTTTGTTTGAAATGCGTGATGAGTCATTTTCACTGCATCAGTTTAGGTGTCATACCAAATTCACCTGACAGAACTGTTCTGTCCTTGGCTCTGTAGAATTACCGGTCAGCATTGTGAAGCTGACATGCCAACGCGTCCGTTTTGATAGTCAGTTTTGTTCTACAACTTCAGTACTGCTTAGACCTCAGTCGGGAGTTGTTGCCATATAATATGGCAACTGTTTACACACTTAAGAAAAAACACACTTGTGTGTTATGTTAATGGCTGTTGATATGTTAAAATGACCCGAATGCTTTATCCTTGCTGGCCAGGGACAAAATGAACTCTTCAAAGCTGCAATTCAGTGAGCCACTCAAGCATATACTTAACTTTAATCATATATACTGTGCTGAACTAATTGCTAAAAGTACCCAGATGCTTAAAGCTTTAAAGAAATATGCAGTGTTTTGCTGACGGAAGCCTTCACAGATCAGTCACCTACCCACTCTGATTTGAGCATGTGCTGCTGTTGCAAATATCATAGCTACCTTGGGAACCCTGAGACTGACAGTGTTGAGTCTCTGAACATAAATACCAGCCATGTGACTTATGCTGACAAGAGAAAACCAGACTGTATGTGTAGTTAGAAAAAGCTCTGACTTTGATAGACTGGGATAGAATAAATTGATTTTAGCCATTATCTTCTTGTTGATGCTTTCTCATGCTACTCCCCCTTCCACTTCTGATCATTATCATAGAGATTGTCATATCTAAAATAGTTCTTGAAGAAAAGAGCCATATCTTTGCACCCTGTTCTGGAGCTCTATAGAAATATTTGCTGGTATTTTTACTGTTCCTCTGTTACCTCTCATAAACACATCCTTTGTAGGTCATGACAGTGTAAGTCCTATGGGAGGATCAAAACTCTACCCTAGTAAACTTACTGCCTTGAATTTTTTCCAAGTTACCTGACAATTTATTTTTACAAACTGCAGTAAGATCACACTTGCCCAGGTGACATGGTTTCTCTTTACAAGCATCAGTGGTCACTGAAGACATTTCCTTCTCTTTGTATTCCTGTTACACCAGCGACCAGAATGGCCCATGCTCTTCTAGCATGTATTACACTTTGGATACCATGAAGGGCAGGGCAGCAGGGCACCTGTTGATATGTCCCACTTTCACACAGATGTTTCTCACCAGTGAGAAATCCCTTCTGGTAAGAATTAGCCTTGATAGAATATGAGCTTTAAGGATAAAATTAAAGGTGGAATAGTTAGAAGGCAGTTTGCTTTACAGCTGAGTTATTGAGTTACACCATTTTACTTTAAAATGAATCTTGTCTTTGCATGTTACCTATTCCTTTCTGTTCCATGCCACTCCAAGCTAGACTGTCCTACTCTGTGTCTGTGCCTTACAAAGGAAACTTCCTTGTTTCCTGTGCCTGGATACTCAAAATCAACAGTATTGTGGAGAAGCAGGAAGCATTCCTGTTTCCTGCTTCCTTATTTTCTCTCTTATCCTCTGATTCTTTTGAGAATAATTTCTACTGTATATTTCAGTTATCAAATATTTTCTCCTGGTTGCTTACATTGATCCAAGTCTTCTGAGGGCATATAAGTTAAATCAAAAATGATGAGAAATATTACATTTATTACCTTATTCCTAGATTTACAGGAAGTGCAAAGTCAAGCAATGACATTACTATTCTGTAGGAGACTCAGGCAGGGATGATGATCTGCCTCAGAGTCCTTTAAAAATTACACTATGAGCTGACCACAGGGCCTATTGACAGACTCAGACCAATTACCAGGTGCCATCTGTCTTGTCAGCCTATTGCCAATTGTTTTTGCTCTACCAGCCAGTTGTAAGACGTGCATACTCTGTAGATAAGGAACTTGCTTAAATAGTGGCTGCATGCATGCAATAAAGCGCTCTTGCTTGCCCTCCTGCCAACACAGTGCTGGACTCTGGCTCCTTCTTAACTATTATGTTCATAATCTGAAGAAGTATGTCCCTCACACAGACCTATGTTTGTTATGCATTCAGAATTTTAGAGGTTTTATTTTGTGGAGTCTTTCAAGCACTTTGAAAGAAGAGTGGATTTTCTAAGGTGCAGGATATGTGGATGTAAACAGACTACTTATGCTAAGATTTTGGTGTATATTTCAGAGAAAAATTTTCAATGTAAAAAAATGACAATATGAACATGGGAACAGGCTGCCCAGGGGGGCTGTGGAGTCTCCTTCTCCGGAGATGTTCAAGACCCACCTGGATGTGCTCCTGTGTGACTTGGTCTAGGTGATCCTGCTGTGGCAGGGAGATTGGACTAGATCATCTTTCGAGGTCCCTTCCAATCCCTAATGATTCTATGAATCATTTCAGTAAGGACTGGATCTTCATCACAAATAGGGTTATTTTATGTATCTTATGCTCTAAGCCAAATGCCTTTTGACAAATGCTTGCAGTTTACATAGGAAAATGTAGGTTCAAAGCCAAAGAAAAGGTTATCACCCGTATAAGAACCGTGGGAAAGGATGGCTGCCTTGCTGATACTGATTCCACTTGAGTTTTTTATTTTTGCATGCTATCACCTTTATTTTTTTTTTACCAACAAGAGTGGTAAGCACGTGCACAGCTTTGACCTAAGTGGGAACATTTATCTGCCTATTTTAAGAGAGCTAAGTGGTTTTCTAAATGATTGGCTGAATTCAGGACCTGCTTTTGTGAATTTACCTTGCAACTCCAGTAGGTTGAAGATCAGATGCTCTGTTGAAATCCATCTTTATTACTTAGAATAATTAAGTTTTCTGTCTCTCTTTCCTGTTATTTCATAGCTTGATTTATAAAGCAAGGCTGGCAATTGAGGTTACATGCTACAGTCTTTCTCTGCTGTTTAGTGAGAGCTAATAAAAGTAGGCTTTTCCTAAAAAGATGGCTTTCCTGTTTTGCTCTTTTTCCCTCTAGATATCACCTTTTTGTAGGGTTGAGGGTGTTTTCCTTCTGACTCAAGGTTTTTTGTTAAACATGAAATGTTTTGAATGAGATATAGAACTCACTGTATCCTATCAGAGGAACTGAAAATTAAAACTGTCTTTCATGCTGAGGTTGAGATAGCGTTGCTGTTCTACCTTATTGCTTCAGTCCTAAAGCAAAACCTGCAAATTCAAATTTTTCCAGTATTACAGCTGAAAAATAAGAATTCTGTCTATTTGAGACAGAGTGTAGTCAGCTGTCACTGTATTAACAAGTTTACAATTTAGCTGCTTATTTAGGTTGAATCCCAGTGATGTAGCCTTAGAGAGCAGATGTTCCTGGTGTAATCTGATAGTAATTTTTACTCTATTTTCTAATTTCTAATCAAGGATAGACAATTTGATGAGACCAAGGCCTCTGTCAAACCTCCATTTGACTCTACCTCAAGCTGATCCCTTGACCTAAAAGAAAGAACAAACAGTTCTGCAGTGAAATGTTTTTCATTGTGTTCTGTACCTCAGTTGTGTTCAGATGAAGGCAGAGCACCAGTAAGATCACTTTGGGTAGTCTTTTTTTGTCCTCGCTAAATTTTATTGATGCTTGGAGTGTAGTTTTATAGCAGGCTTCACCACACATTTTTAAAGAGAAAATTGGAACAGAGGGTTATTGGCATCAAGGAATTGTGATATGCTGAAAATGTTTATATCAATCATTGAGATGTAAAGAGTAATGAGAAATGAGCTCTGCAGGGAAAGGTGCCAGTGGTAAATTCGGTTGCACCATACAGTAATTTAACAATTTGACATGACAGAGGGGTTCTGCATATATCCATAGACATGCAATTGAAACTAGAGACTAATTTATCCCCGAAATACAATTACTTAATGTTTGCTGCATAGACTTGATGTTGTTGTTTGTTTGTTTTGTAACTGTCTCAGATTGTGGTAGGTATCAAAAGATGCTCTGTGCTTTGTCTCTTTAATTCTACCGACCTCTCACAATTTTTTGCAGTCTGTTGGTTAAACACAGGCGTGTGGATCAGATGGTATTGTATTTCTCAGGCTAAGAGTGAAGAAGTCAAGGGACTTGATCATAATATATTCTTTTATATGTCTGCTTTAATTATTATTTCAATGACTCTACAGAAGTTGCAATTTGTGTTTTTAATAGTGCTTTTAAAGATCTTGTGAATCTATCCATACCAATATCAATTTGATATCAATATCCATATCAAACTTGTGAAACTATCCATATCAATATTTTTATGATAAACTATGATGGTAAACCCACCTTCTTTCTAAGATAGTAGATGCTGTACTAAATACTCAACAATCAAGTATTACAAGTGGCTTTGTTATGTCTTTGTATAACTGTGTCCTTACTTTCCCTCTATTTTTACAGGGCACAATGACTACATGTGTCCTGCTACTAACCAGTGCACCATCGACAAGAACAGAAGAAAAAGTTGCCAGGCTTGCCGACTAAGGAAATGCTATGAAGTGGGAATGATGAAAGGTGGTATGTACATGGCAATCAACAGATCTTCAGCACTGCTCCAACTAACCTCCCTGGATGTGTGATAGGGCTCCTAAAGGGGAAGCAACTGATTTTATTAAGCTAAACAATTAAGTCAAACAGATACTAAATTTAGGAAACCTGACTCCCAAAAACCAGGTTATTATCTTGCCCAAATTTACCTCAGTTTACCTACTTGATGTGAATCTGATTTAGCAAGGGGTTGGACTAGATGATCTCCAGAGGTCTCTTCCAACATCTACTGTTCTGTGATTCTGTAGCATGTGGCAAAGTCAGACAGAAGTTAGCTATTTTTAACCCCTTTAAATAAACCCAGCTCCCAAGATTTAAGAGTATTTAAGAGCAGGAAAGCATAAACTTTCATGTTCAGTCTAAAGCAGCAGAAAACATTTCTATAATGTACTAGAAATTTCAGATTAATAATTCAGATTCATTAGTAAAGAATAATCACTAGCATTAGCAACATAGAGTTCTGTAGGAAAACTTAACAAACTTGTAAGTGCTCAGAAGAGAAAGCTTTAGAACCCATGTCTTAAGTATGGAAAAACTAAATGTTAAATTACTCATTGTTTCCCTCTTTCTCTGGCACATCTAGTGCTTACTTATTAAAAATAAGAAAAGGGAGGAGAAGAGAGGCTTAGTTCATAATTTCTATCTTTCCCACAGTAAAGGATTGTTCATAAATCCAGTCTGTGTGGTCAAGGTAGGCCACATCTGAGAATCCTGAGGGGAGGGAAAGAGTAAAGGAAAATGAGTCTGTTGCTGCTGCATTTTGAGGTTGGATCTGCATTTTTCTCAAGGATTAGGCAAGAGCCGAGACTGACTTTTTGTCAATGTTTTTGGGGCTTCATTCAGAAGAAAATGCAGGCTTCAAGAGGTTCTTGAGCGATGCTGTAAAAACACTATTTATGGCTTTCTGTGGAAATTTTATCATTTTTTTTCCCATCCTAGTGTTCCTTCATCTTTTAAACAGCTTTTTTCAGTACTGAAGAGTTATTTGCTTTCTTTCCTCTTCTGTACAAGTGTTTCCTTCTGCATCGGTTACTGTGTTGCTTTGAGAGACAATTAGATACCAGGATCTCCGCTGATGTGGTTAGTATTTGCAGCAGAATTTATAGCTGCTGTATTTTTGTCTAAATGCTTCACTCTTTCTGAATAAGACAAAAAGACCTTAAAATTACCTTATTTTCAGTCTTTGCACCACTTTGTATGTGAGGATAAAGTGGTGACATGAACTAAACTCCTTGTTATGTTTCCTTTGTGGTTGGGTAGCAATGAAGAGTAACCTTGTCATGCTCCAATGATACTTCCTTGGAGATTGTTTCTGTTCTGCTTTGGAGAAGTATATTCCAGTTTACTGTTTCACTTGGTAGGGGGTTCCAGATTTCAAATGCAGTTTCTACAGCAGTCCTAATCCTGAAACTCCAACCACATATATCCAGGTGATCTCATCACTGAAATAGATGTACTTTTCCATTTCTTAATTGTTATAATGGTTTTCTGATGACCTGGCCCCAAAGGACCTCATTCTCTGAAATCAAAAGTATCTTACTTTCATTGTTTTATTAAATATTTTTATAGTCTAGTAAGTGAAAGGGCATTTCTAGTTATAAGATACTGCATTCTTCTCCCTCTTCCGCATGTGACAAGGCAGATTTGACATCAGTGCTCTCTAGAATCAGAGCTAGTAAAAATCAGAGTGCTAGTGAAATCAGTGGCTATGGAAAAAATTGCCTCAATGTAAAATGCTAGACCATTAATGAAAAATCCATTATTTGCATGGTAGTTTATTTTTCGCCACCCTGAGGCCCACATAGCTCTGTTGATTGCCAAATGATGATGGGTTCCTATCCTCGACTTGTAAGAAATGTGGCAATCAAGGATTTGAGTGTTTCTCTGCTAGATCCAGATGGTGATCACGTAGAAAATGAGGAGTATTTACTGTCTTTGAACAGCTTGACATTTCATGTTGTAAAGAGAAGACACTGAGAGGTTTTTTCTTGTGGTAATGAAATTTCAGCACTACAATGCACTTGAAGCCTACATTCTTCAGTGTTGTCCTCTCAAAGTATATGAAAACAAACTTTATGGAGGACAGGGAGGTGTTTTGAGGCAGCCAGCATGACTTCACCAAGGGCAAATCCTGCCTGACCAATGTAGTGATTTTCTGTGATGAAGTGACTACAGAATGGGCAATGGGAGAGCTATGGATGTCATCTGACTGGACTTCTTTGAGGCCTTTAATCCCTCACAACATCCTGCACTCTAAATTAAATAGCCGTGGATTTGACGTGTGCAGTCTTTGGTGGATGAGAAATTGGTTGAATGGCTGCCTCTGGAGAGTATGGACTTGTGTGTCTGGATTGAGACTGGTGTCAAGTGGTGTCCCACAGTGGTCCATGCTACACACATTCAACATCTTCCTAAATAAAACACAGTGGGTTGAGTGCCCTCTCAGCAAGATGACACCAAGGAAAGTGTTGGAGTCAATAAACCAGAGGGATGGAGCGTCATCCAGAAGGATCTAGATAAATTGGAGGAGTGGGCCAGTATGAATGTCACGGAGTTTAACAAAGCCAAGTGTATGTCCTACATCTGGATCACGGTGATCCTTGATATCAACACAGGATGGGAGATCAGGTGATTGAGGGCAGTCTTGTGGACATAGGGCTGGACTTGAGTCCACAATGTGCCCTGGCAGCCCAGAAGGCCAATCAAAAGAAGTGTGGCCAGTGGATCAAGTGAGGTGATTCTTCCCCTCTGTTCTGGTGAGACCTCACCTGGAGTACTGTGTCCAGCTCTGTGGTTCTTTACACAAGAATGAAATGAACTTTTCAGAGGTTCCAGAGGAGGCCACAAAAATGATCAGAGGACTGGAACACCTCTGCTATGAGGCTAGACTGCACACATTGGGGTTGTTCTGATTAGAGAAAGGGCAACTCTGAGGTGAAATCACAGCTTTTCAGTGCTTAGAGAGAGCCTACAAGAAAGGTGGGGAGGGACTTTTTTAGCAAGTTCTGTTGTGACAGGACATGGAGTGATGGTTTCAAACTAAAAGAGGGAACATTTAGATTACTTATAAGGAAAAAGATTTTTACAGTGAGGGTGCTGAAACACTGGAGCATGTTGCCCAGAGATGAGGTGGAGATTCCATCCCTTGGGACATTCAAAGTCAGGCTGGATGAGGCTCTGAGCCACCTACTAAGGTGTAGTATAAGATTTCTCTGCTCACTGCAGGGAGGTCAGACTGGATGTGACCTATAAAGGTCCCTTCCAACCCAATGCTTTCTATGATTCTATGCAAACTCTTCAGCATTACTGCCATACTGATCAGCAAAGAGAAGTCAGTATTTGCCATTAAATTGTGCTGTAACCACATACCAGGTAAGTGTAGAAATGTTTGTTTATACAGATTGGAGTCTAGAGACAGGGGACGTCCAGTTTTTCTCTTCCATTCTCTTGAATTAGTTACTACCTGTAACCATATGGCGATTCTCTCTGGTTCAGTGTGACAATGAAGTTCAAAACAAATTTTTACAGAGAAATGAAGAACTATTTGGCAGGTTTTCCATCCTTTCAGAGTAGAGCCTTGCTGATTTCTGTGCTTAAATGGAGAGAGCTCTGCTTCCTCTGCTGTATTTGTTATTGCTAGAGAGTTATTAAAATCATGCTCAAAAGCAGAGGTAAATTGAGGTCTGATGCAATCATTGCAAGGGCTTCAGAGTTTCTAGTTTCCCATGTAATTATGTTTTAATGAAATATATTAAAAATAGAAATTAGTGAATGAAAGATAATGGATCAACAATGTGAATCTATTGTGGTTTGTCTGAGGAAAACCTTTATGATATTTATTAAACATACTGTTCTGTACTCAGCCGAATAGCTGTGTGGGTGGGGCTTGATAAACGTATGAGAAAAGGCACATTTTTAAGATGTAATTGGTGGACTGAAAGCATGAACCCCAATTGTATTTGTGCAAAATTTTGTGAGTTTAGAACAGACTTCTGGAAAAAAAGATGAAATTGAACTCAAAATGTTTTATTTAGTGTTTAGTTTCCCCCTTTGTATGCATGCAAACAGGATGGTTGCCATTGGATTGTCCCAAAACACACTAGTCTCCTCTTTTGACCTCAAAAGAATAGAGACCAGTGTTGTGAACACATCTGTGAAAAATGCTTTATCTTCCTGCTCTTCTTCATTGAACTGTCTGGGTTAGAAGGAACTCCAGCAGACCTGTTGTCAAGCCATTTGCTCAAAGCAGGTTCAACACTGAACTTAGACAAGACTAAGACCTTTAACAGTCAACCTGTCCTATGCTTATTTCTATGCCATAGCTAGTTATGTAGAAAAATAAAATCAATACTGCAGATTTTTTTTATCTTCAACTCTTGAACCCCTATTTGAGATTGTGAAGCTAAGTACACCTGTCTATTGGTTTTCATTTCTGTTTTGCCTTCATGTTTTTGAAAATTCCTGATTAAGAATCGTTTCAGTTGTAATATTAGTTGGGAGTAGATGCAGCAATGACATAGTTACCATTTAAACTGCTGATTAGTTTAAATGTGGCTGCTGTCTACACCTCTGTCAGCTGCTTGTATGTACTACAGGTACCTGAGGCTGCGGCTGTGCATTCACTGCTTCTGAGAAGCTGATGCAGATCAGAACAGCTACTGTCTTCTGCTTGCTTGACTAGAGAAATTCCTAGACTGCCTCTCCTAGCCTGAAGAACCCAACCTGGTTCTTCACCTGGTTGGGCATTTGCAGTTCAATCGTAGCACTATCTATCTTAAATATCCTAACCTATTTTTCTAATTTCTAAAATGCAACAGTTAGTTTTTCACTGCCTTTGACAATTGTACTAGTGACCTCATAGTCCTAAATCTACATTACTTTTCCAAATCATGGTCACCAGGGCTTCAGAAACTTAATATAGGGGACCAGTTTTATGACCTGCATGTGGGATAAGTAATGCGGCTCAATCACTGATGGTAGAGCCAGGAGCTTCACCAGAATATCTTAGTGTATTCCCTAGGCTCTGTATCTCTCCACTCCACCTTATAGAGGAGAAAAAAGCTCCTGGAAAAGGATCAGTGACATGTTCAGATAAAATATCTCCAGCTAAACAGACATTTAACCACTCAGAAACAGGAAAAACTGTGACATCCAGGTGCACATACCAAACTCAAACCTGATGTGATTTATCTTACTGAGTATCTAGATAGTCTAGATAGTCTTTTCTGTCAGAAACCAGAGGAATAAGTACAGACATTGAGGCAGGCCTGTTCAAGATCAGACATTAAATTCTGATTAATTTTGTTAGATTTCAAACCACTTAAAGTAATTGTCAGCCCACCTGGGCTTTCAGCAAAATTCATTCTTCTCTTTGAATCTGTAAAAGAGAAATGGCTATGAAGCAAAGGGGTTGATTGTCTGAATCATATTCTAAACAATTAATTGATTAAGCCTCTGAAATTTTAGTTTGGAACGTGGTGTTAGTATTCTGTGTCTGGGGAGAATGAAGCTCTCAAAATCCATTTGGAAGGACCCTCATGCCAAGATGCATTACAATATTAGAACCTATATTGCAGCCATAGCTTCAGCAATTTCCATCTGTTATAAATCTATCAAGAATGCAATTATATTCCTCCCCTCTGCTTATGTATACCAGCTACAGTGGCCTTATGAGTTAGAGGAAACTGTAGGATTATATTTTATTTCTACATCAGCATTACAAACCTACTGAATTCATGGAAGTGTGGCTAATGAGATTTATATAGAAAACAAACTTACTGTGAGAGATCACTGAGGAGGAGACACCTACCTAGCTTGCATATACCTTTCCAACTAGAAAGCTGGTCGTATTTAGGTGACACTCAGGTTTGTGCCCATAAAGGAACTGCTGGCATCTTTGTCTTGTTTTCCTTTTGCAATTGCTTGCTTTGGCAGAAATTACACGAAAACACCTGAGAGATATTTTGATTCCTAGCCTCGTCACCTCACTTCGGTTTCAGAAAGCTTCTCCTACTCCCCATGTATAACATTTCTGACAAAGAAAAATCTGTTTTTTTTCCTGTGTGACACTGGTGTAAAGGATTCGTGTGGCTTCTGTGTACAACCTGTTCTTATCTATATGCTCTTCTAACACTCTAATCATCAACTGGGCTGCAGAGCCTGGTTTTCTGAAGGATGTCTTCTTAATTATAATCTCTTTTACTTCCCACAGATGTTCAGTTTTTCATTCTCCAGGAGGGTTTGCTTTACGAAATACCAGATACTCCTTCTCTCTGGCAATTTTCAATCTTTTTCTCATCACCTTTTGTTACCAAGAGTAACAAAATGATTTTGTAGAGAAGGTGTTTCAAAGCGTGTTTGAAATGCTTGCTTGACAAACTGGCAGAATTAAGGATTGTGAACACTGCAAGGCTGTGAGAGTATGTAGAAATGTCAAATGCCTGTCATCTAGGGTCTGCTGGTGAGGATTAGATCTGTGGACAAAAAGCCTCAGGTTCAAAGGTTGCTCCAGGCTCGGAGGTTAGCTAGTAAACCATTCACCAATCCTTCTTTCCAAAACCAATCACAAATCCAACTTTTTATTGACCTCTTAGAAAAAAAGCCAGAAGTAAATCCTTTTCCTTCCTGTCATGGCTTTTTTTCCTCTCAGAATGTGGCCAGAAACCGGAGGTTTCAGCATGGTGCCCATGTCGTCCTCATACTCATTGTCACCACTCTGACATTTTTCCTCCAGTTTACTTATGAGCCAACTGGATGGCTTTCACCTGTGCAGACTGACTTGATTCATCTTCACCTTCAGCTGCTTCTTCTGTGTCTGAATTTTGTATTCCAGTTTAGCCTAGGTTGTGCAGTCTCGTGGTATGTAGTGTCACGACAGTGTTAACGAAGCTGAATACAGTTGCAAAGCAAAATTCTCAAATGTTAGAAAACAAAAAGGATCAGTGTGACCCTCTGTGACTGCCTTATAGCATGATCTCAATAGTATCCTTTGTCCTCTGGAAAACTGCAAAGCATGCTTTCTGTTGCCATTTCAAAACACATGTTATAAAAGTAGTAGCTGATTTTCCAGACTGCTTACAAGGTGAAGCACAGATTTGTATTTGACACACAAACTTAAAGGAAGTCCCAAGTTTTTGAGGTTGTGGAATTTGCTTAGGGTGGATGACTCATCTTTTCTGAGGTGACCCAGGAGATCACAGATCAAGGAGAGTTTGTGTTTGTGAGGTGGCACTCCGCATGTATAGTCCTTGGAGGCTTTTCAGTGACTGCTGATCACCTATTCAGATAGTTAAAAAATATTTGCTGAATATATATAAACAGTTAGAGCTCTACATCTCTGTAGAATATATAAACAGAGATCTGCATCTCTGTAGACTTTTGGAATACATTTCATTCAAAAATAGTGGGAAATTATTTGTTTTCTGCTGTTGCTGGTAAACAAGGTAAGGTTAAACGTACAATCCACCTGAGAGTTTTAACCTTGCAAGAAAAGTGCTATTTGTAGAAAATAACTCAATCGTAGTTTTTGCTTGCAGCTATTGGAAACTCCAGCAAAACCGAAATGAAGCAGGAAGAATTGGGTTAATAGGTAGGCTTCAAGCAGTAACAAGCAGATGCAGCTTCCACATTAATACCTACCCA
Organism: Upupa epops; assembly: GCA_013397515.1. NCBI lineage: Eukaryota > Metazoa > Chordata > Aves > Bucerotiformes > Upupidae > Upupa > Upupa epops. The sequence continues at coordinate 105,722 of VZRI01012351.1, forward strand.
TTGTGTGAACAAGCAGACTGAGCGTTCAGCATATGGAGGAAAGAGAACAGGAAACTCTTTTGCATGTTTTGAATCACATTAATGAAAATGGTGCAATAAATAATCCAGAGAGCAGGTGAGTTGCAGACAGGACAGGAAGCAATAGCTGTTGCATTTAGGATTCCCAGAACAGTAAGCCATAAAAAGAACCTTAAAATATCTTGGCTATTTCAATTTTATCAAACTAGGGTGGATTTTTCTTCAGTCTTGGTGCAAAGAAAATTTCATTTGGTTTTATCAAGGCTGTTTGCATTTATTGCAAAAACTAAGCGGGTTTTTTTGGTGGAAATTTGCAGGAACATTTGTTCCTACGAGATTTCTAACACTAAAGGAGTAGTAGTATATTATATAAAGCAGTGCATAGCAAATATGACAAGGAAAGAATTTGAGATTATGCATATATCTTTAAATCTCAACTCTGTAATTGTATGACTCACACTGAGCAAAACGAACTATATTCTCTTTATTATCCTCCTTTTCTTTGCTGTAAATATTCTTGAATATTTTAGATAATAGCAAAGATATAAGGGTAGAGCTTTGTTCTTATCAGGAGGTAGGAAGAAGCTCACTGTCTGAAATTCAGTATTAATCCAATACATTTCTAACTTAGGTTCTTCTTTTCTAAATTTGGAATTTATTTTTGGCTGTTTAATCCTGTCAGTAATGAAAAACATGGTGAAATGTTTCATTTGATTAACACTGACTCCACGATCCACATGGAATTTTATTGCTGATCCAATTCTATTGTTGGGAGAATAGAATTACTCAGACAGTCAAGACCCGCCTGGATGTGTTCCTGTGCGACTTGGTCTAGGTGATCCTGCTGTGGCAGGGGGATTGGACTAGATGATCTTTTGAGGTCCCTTCTGATCCTTAATGATTCTATAGAAGTTTTGAAACCTGCTTTCATTTTTAAAAAGTTGACTAAATTTGCCCAAGGCTTTCTAAAACTCCTTTGAAAACTTTGGCTCTCATAGCTTTAAAACTCAAGAGGAAATTGTTTTAGAGCTTTTGCAAAACATATGTAGTACTTCTATTTTTAGTACACCTTTGTTTTTCACAAACTTTGAGTATTTTCCATTATTGGCAGATCTGTGGAACCTAATTAGTCTTTTCATATGTTTAGAAGAACACTACAGGCTCATTGCACTTTTGTTGAAGAAATTGTAGCTTGATTGAGGTGAGTGTTTTTGGAATTAGCGACACTGCATCACTATTAGCTCTTTTTAACAGAGAAAAAGATTTGCTTAAGCTGCAGAAGATCTGCAGACACATTTTTCAGAGAGACAATCACTCCTACTTGGTCCAAGAAAATTAATAATAAAATCACTATGTTGTCCATCTAATAGGGGGTAGATGGAGATTTATATAAATCTCTGATGAGTATGATTATACAGTTTCTGTCTTTCTGTCTGTGATAATAAAAGCTGCTGATGTGATGCAGAAGGAATGCATATCTGACTGACTATGATTTTTTTCAGATCTGGCCCCTGCAAATTCAGTGTACTATGTTTGTTTGCTTGGGTGTTGTGTTTTTTTAGACTCTGAAATAAAAACGTAAAACCAGATTTATATGGGACATCTCCTCCAAGTTGGTTCTGTTCAACTTCGCTCAATGCACTGCTTTTTTTCAAGGAGGAGAACCAGTAGGAAGTTTGCAGAGAAATTAAAAACAAAACTATTATTCTTATACAGAATCTACACAGCTTACATAGAGATTACACAGATCATTAGGTATTGGAAGGGACCTCAGGAGGTCATTGAGTCTAGCCCCCCTGCTCAAGCAGGACCATAGAATCCAGGGTAGGTCACACAGGAACACATCCGGTCAGGAGTCTACAACCTCCCAACCTATTCCATTGCTCTGTAAGCCTCACGGAAAGAAGTTCTTCCTCATATTGAGGTGGAACTTCCTGTGCTCTAGCTTACACACATTACCCCTTGTCCTGTCACAGGATGCAAGTGAAAAGAGATTGTTTCTCTCTTCTTGACACCCAGCCCTCGTGTATTTATACACAGTTATTAAATCCACTTGTAGTCTTCTCCTCTCCAAACTACAAAGTCTCTCTGTCTTGGTGTGTAATATTTATTAACCCTTAATGGATCCTTTTCTCCATCAGCTTTCAAACATATACCAACTTCTGTGTTGACATGTTCAGTTTTGTTTCTGCATGGTGTGAAAGACAATGTCTTCTCTTCTGTCCTGGACCATACACTTCTGCATATTTGGTACCATCTTTTATTAGAAGAGAAATATCAGTGGTGGTGACTTATTAATCTTTTTGCTGCGCCTGATTTTGCATTGTGTATGGTTCACAGGCCAAGAAGATCTAGCCAATTTGCCTGTTTCTTGTTATCTTGCCTGTCTTTCACTGATCCTTTTAACATTTCTTTTATATCCTTTTTTAATAGGGACGGACAAAACTGCACACAGTGTTCATTGTAGTGTACCTCATGAGTTAATAACAGCTGTGATTTATGAAGCTGCTCTGTCCTCCTTTCCTCTCCTAGTAATTTCTAGCCTTCTATTTACTTTCTAAACTGATTATCTGAAGTTTTTATAGTATTATTCTAACCCCAAGATCTTGTTTTTGAGTTATGCTAGTTCTGAGCCCATCTTTTTATGAGGATGTTGAACTCTGCAGGCCTCAAGGATACTTTTAACTCTTCAAGAGGAAATTGCTAGATAAGCAGCAATAGAATTTGGGATATGAGAGAGTTAACATGATCTAATGTGTATAAATGATGGAGTTTTGTTCACATGATTATGTCTGCATGTTTTACAGAGCATTTTTAACTCAAAACAAATACATTGACATCAAACATGCAACAAAAATATCTGTTACAGATAGGGTGTGCATTAAATTAAGTAGTCCAAGGAAGTAAGCAAGAAATGAGGATAATGTTAGGATGATGGTTTGACAAAATGATTCTTGCATTTTTATTTAATAGCAAGAATCTTTCCCTCTTGTCCTAAACAGAAACAGTTTAGTGGAGAGAAAATCGGTGTGGCTGAGTGAAAAATGGGAGCAGCAAATGGAGAATTTTGGCTTACAACTTGTTAAATGAATGAGGGAACATAAAAACACTGATTAGGGGGAATGATGAAAGATTTCTTGAATTCACTCTATCTGGGAAGATTAACAGAATAGAACCAGGAGGCATGCTAGATTTTGAATGAATTTGACTTTAAGTGCTTCATCTTCAATAATAATACATCATACTCAAAGAAAGAGGCAAACAGATCTAAAGATCCTCTCTGTTCCTTTGAGACTGTGAAAGGAGACTTGCTGATATGACCCAACACTGATATAAAGAGATATTGGATGTGACAATAAAGGAATATTGGATGCTGCTAACAAAGACTGGGAATCTAACTGCTCAAAAATTTGTAGTGTTGAAAAGGCTGAGCAAAAATTGTATTTCCAACTTTCCCATCCATCAGAAAGACTTGTATTGATTGCCTGGAAGTGACAGCAGTTCTCAAAGCTGTTTTTGTTTGGTTTTAAAAATGTTCTCCTTACTTGAATAGTTTGCTTCCTCTGTCTCTATAGGTACTACTTTTGATTTTCCAAGTGAGAATAGTGCTGCTTTTCCACATTGCCTAAGGACTCCGGAATAAACCCCATCAAAGGCTGCCTTCTCATGGCTCAATTTGTTGTGTACTTTCCTTATTACTTGCTGGTCTCTCCCACCCATGTGATGATTAAGTTTTTATCTCAGCCCCAAAATGCCTGTGCCTCCTCCAACCCAGAGCCCAACTTAATCTTCCCTTTATTGGATGGGCTTTATCTTTATATTTTTCTTGCAACCTTTCCACAATGGGAGATTTTGTTCCACTGTAAGGTCTTACATTGTTCTAATTGGTGTGGCTGATTTGATAACATCCCAAGGTTCAGGGTCATGTAGTGCTAAGTACATTGCAGAAATGTGCAGCAATGATAAAGACAGTCTCTGTTGCAGTTATTACAGCCTTTTGACAGTAGGTCTCCCACCTTAGATTCTGATGTCGCAGTTGCATCTCCTTTCCTTATTTCTGTTTATCTACTTATATAGCATTCTTTACTGCTGTGTAAGGTCATCTTATAAAAGGATTAAAAAAAAATGTTTCTTGTGTAATTGTGAAGATCACAGGCTCAGTACTAGGATGATGTTTAATTGGTCTAGAGTCCTGCGTAAGCCCAACTGATCTGAATGTTAGGAGTGCACTATTCCTGACACTATTAAAAAGAGTTTATCTCTCCATCTACTGAAGTAAGATTCCGTATCTCTTCTGAAGATGTTTTCAGAGGATAAACCAAGAATTAATGTTACCTGGGTCTATCAACAGTTGCTGGTGATTGGCTCTGTGTGTAATATGGGTGGTCAAGGAAAGGAGTTCACTATGTTCTTGTGTATCTCTAGGAATCCGGAAAGACCGCAGAGGTGGGCGAATGATGAAACAAAAACGTCAAAGAGAAGAGCAGGATTCCAGGAACGGGGAGACTTCTACAGAGCTGCGAGCTCCCACAGTCTGGACAAGTCCACTGGTGGTTAAACATAGCAAGAAGAACAGTCCAGCCCTGTCCCTGACAGCAGAACAGATGGTCAATGCCTTGCTGGAAGCTGAGCCACCCATAATTTATTCTGAATATGACCCAAATAGACCGTTCAACGAAGCCTCTATGATGACCTTATTGACCAATCTTGCAGACAGAGAATTAGTGCACATGATCAACTGGGCAAAGAGAGTTCCAGGTAAGAAATAAAAGCCCCAGTAGACTGTAAAACCTGAACATGGTCCCCCCTCAATTTTATGTAAATTGTTTTGTAAAAAGCTATAGTGCAATGTATGACCTTTGAAGACAGATGTGTTCTGGAAAAGGTATTTCCTCACATTATAGATTACTGGACTGTTTTTTTGATTGTAAATCTTTTTTTGAATAAAACCCAGGGAATTTAAAGGTAAAACCAGATTGCTAAAAGCCTAATCTAATCCATTTGATCTAATTATGTTAGCTATTTAAATCCCCTTTTGAAAAAACAGTTGCTCTCACGTCTGTAGTGTAAGCCATTAATTCAGTGTCAGTATTGAGTCCACAAGTAATTAGTATTGATTATTCTATTGACAGATTATATTTTGAACCATAGGTGGCAGATTTAGCATAAGTCTGGAGCCTGAAAAACAGAACTAGTATAGCAATTTTTGTATGAAATCTTAGTTGGAACTGAAACTAGATGTTTTTAGCTTTGTTATTTTGGTGCATTGTCACTGCTGAGATATGAGGCCTCTTTTCTGTGAGGGAATTACCGAATTGTGGGAAGCATGCAACACTTGGTACACACATGTTATGCATTAATTTAGGTGGCTTAATTTATATCTGTAAAAGGAGAGAGTAGTTTTATAATTAAAGTTTATCATCTTTTAAGGTTTCAGACTACAGGATTACTTTTCATAAGTAAACACTTAAATATTTACTAGAAATTTGTTGCACATGCTGTACTTTTAGCTTTGTAAAAATACCAGCATACGCAGTACTTTATGCTTTATAGTTCACTGTGATTGTGATCTCTTCAGTTGTTGCTATAGCCATTTATTTCCTGAAAACTATGTGGCTGTTTGATGAAGGTATTTTAGAGAACATGACCACAGCGCTCACCCCCATCATGCATTACCTCAACAGCATTACACCCGGGTTATGCCATTTTTCTTCTTCCCTTCACTTAGCAAGAGTCTTCCTGGTAAATCAACAGCCCATAAAATCAGTCTTTTCCAGTCCTTATGTATTCCCTTTTCACCGCTTTTCACATGTCACATTGTGGGCTCCGGCTATGATCAATGAGAACCACTGTGTGTTTTGTTTCTCATCGTATCTTAAAGAAATCACCTGAGAATTCTATTCCTGACAAAGTCATGGTGTTTAAGGCCGGATGTGGGGCAAGTTCTCTTGTTAATTTAGCTACGCTTTGCATCATGCAAACTACAACATTCTGTTCAAAGATGGACATATGTACATGGAGTTAAAGCTATTCACTATCAAAACAGCTACTTTCAAATCACATTCCTACTGAGCTATGTTTTATTGATAGATAATTTTCTATATTCATTAAATACTATTTCTATATAATATTATTTCAATTTATCAGTAGTAATACATTGTAACATTATTTAATAAATAATATAGATAAGGATAATTAATATTATCATATCTATGCAATATATGTGTCTATATTTTAGAGATATAATTGGTCTAAGTCCGGTTCAACATCAATATGCTACATTCTAAATTTGTTAGGTTTTCCAACCATGGAAACATTTGTCTTCTATGACGCTTGATTTTGATTATTAATATAAATTGGGTCAAAACAATGCTATGGTAGGCTACAGCCCTGGGGATATGTGATTGGAAATTTGCTTATCAGAAAAGGACCCGAGGGTATTGTTCGATAGTTGACTAAATATAAGTCAGCAGTGTGCACAGATGGCCAAGAAGGCCAATGACACCCAGGCCTGCATCAGAAATAGTGTGGCCAGCAGGAACAGGGACACTATCAACACCAGTACCCTGTGCTAGTGATGCTGCACCTCAAGTATTGTGCTCAGTTCTGTTCCCCTTGCTACATGAAGGGCATAGAAGTGCTGGAGTACATCCAGAAAAGGGCCGTGAGGCTCGTGAAGGACTTGGAGCATATGTCCTGTGAGGAGCAACAGTTAAGGAGTTGTTTAATCTGGAGAAGAGGAGGCTGAGGAGAGACCTTATTGCTCTCTACAACTACCTCAAAGGAGGCTGGAGCAAGGAGGGATACAGCATCTTCTCCCTGTTGGCATGTTACAGGACCAGACAGAATAGATGCAAGCTTTGCCAGGGGAGGCTTAGGCTGGGTATTAGGAGACATTTGTTCACTGAAGGGGTTATTGAACACTGCAATAGCCTGCCCAGGGCTGTAGTGGAATCACCGTCTCTGGAGGCATTTAAGTGGCTTGTGGACCTGGCGCCTAGGAACATGGTTAGCTTGCACTGTTGGATCAAAGGTTGGACTAGATGATCCAAAGGTGTCTTCCAACCAAACACATTCTGTGATTCTGTTTCTTTTGAATACTCCATTATTACTANTTAGCTATTTAAATCCCCTTTTGAAAAAACAGTTGCTCTCACGTCTGTAGTGTAAGCCATTAATTCAGTGTCAGTATTGAGTCCACAAGTAATTAGTATTGATTATTCTATTGACAGATTATATTTTGAACCATAGGTGGCAGATTTAGCATAAGTCTGGAGCCTGAAAAACAGAACTAGTATAGCAATTTTTGTATGAAATCTTAGTTGGAACTGAAACTAGATGTTTTTAGCTTTGTTATTTTGGTGCATTGTCACTGCTGAGATATGAGGCCTCTTTTCTGTGAGGGAATTACCGAATTGTGGGAAGCATGCAACACTTGGTACACACATGTTATGCATTAATTTAGGTGGCTTAATTTATATCTGTAAAAGGAGAGAGTAGTTTTATAATTAAAGTTTATCATCTTTTAAGGTTTCAGACTACAGGATTACTTTTCATAAGTAAACACTTAAATATTTACTAGAAATTTGTTGCACATGCTGTACTTTTAGCTTTGTAAAAATACCAGCATACGCAGTACTTTATGCTTTATAGTTCACTGTGATTGTGATCTCTTCAGTTGTTGCTATAGCCATTTATTTCCTGAAAACTATGTGGCTGTTTGATGAAGGTATTTTAGAGAACATGACCACAGCGCTCACCCCCATCATGCATTACCTCAACAGCATTACACCCGGGTTATGCCATTTTTCTTCTTCCCTTCACTTAGCAAGAGTCTTCCTGGTAAATCAACAGCCCATAAAATCAGTCTTTTCCAGTCCTTATGTATTCCCTTTTCACTGCTTTTCACATGTCACATTGTGGGCTCCGGCTATGATCAATGAGAACCACTGTGTGTTTTGTTTCTCATCGTATCTTAAAGAAATCACCTGAGAATTCTATTCCTGACAAAGTCATGGTGTTTAAGGCCGGATGTGGGGCAAGTTCTCTTGTTAATTTAGCTACGCTTTGCATCATGCAAACTACAACATTCTGTTCAAAGATGGACATATGTACATGGAGTTAAAGCTATTCACTATCAAAACAGCTACTTTCAAATCACATTCCTACTGAGCTATGTTTTATTGATAGATAATTTTCTATATTCATTAAATACTATTTCTATATAATATTATTTCAATTTATCAGTAGTAATACATTGTAACATTATTTAATAAATAATATAGATAAGGATAATTAATATTATCATATCTATGCAATATATGTGTCTATATTTTAGAGATATAATTGGTCTAAGTCCGGTTCAACATCAATATGCTACATTCTAAATTTGTTAGGTTTTCCAACCATGGAAACATTTGTCTTCTATGACGCTTGATTTTGATTATTAATATAAATTGGGTCAAAACAATGCTATGGTAGGCTACAGCCCTGGGGATGTGTGGTTGGAAATCTGCTTATCAGAAAAGGACCTGAGGGTATTGTTCGATAGTTGACTAAATATAAGTCAGCAGTGTGCACAGATGGCCAAGAAGGCCAATGACACCCAGGCCTGCATCAGAAATAGTGTGGCCAGCAGGAACAGGGACACTATCAACACCAGTACCCTGTGCTAGTGATGCTGCACCTCAAGTATTGTGCTCAGTTTCGTTCCCCTTGCTACATGAAGGGCATAGAAGTGCTGGAGTACATCCAGAAAAGGGCCGTGAGGCTCGTGAAGGACTTGGAGCATATGTCCTGTGAGGAGCAACAGTTTAGGAGTTTAATCTGGAGAAGAGGAAGCTGAGGAGAGACGTTATTGCTCTCTACAACTACCTCAAAGGAGGCTGGAGCAAGGAGGGATACAGCATCTTCTCCCTGTTGGCATGTTACAGGACCAGACAGAATAGATGCAAGCTTTGCCAGGGGAGGCTTAGGCTGGGTATTAGGAGACATTTGTTCACTGAAGGGGTTATTGAACACTGCAATAGCCTGCCCAGGGCTGTAGTGGAATCACCGTCTCTGGAGGCATTTAAGTGGCTTGTGGACCTGGCGCCTAGGAACATGGTTAGCTTGCACTGTTGGATCAAAGGTTGGACTAGATGATCCAAAGGTGTCTTCCAACCAAACACATTCTGTGATTCTGTTTCTTTTGAATACTCCATTATTACTATGGATTGTGCAATATTGCTTGATTAGAGATTTCCCCACCCTTTAGGCAGAAACAGAGGAACTGCAGAGCTTCTTTCCATCAGGTGAATTATTTTCTATGACAGCATTGTGGGATTCTGGTCATTCATTTTCTCAGCTAATATCCTAAGCTTTCAAGCTTTGGCATCAAGGGTAAAACCATCTTTCTCTGTAAAATGGATGTGCTTCATGCCCATAGAAAAAAGGCAGTTGCAGGAAGCTGTCTCCTATGTGCACCTCTCAAACCTTGGAAGCATTGTGCTGGTTTCTTTAACTAGATGCAGGCAGTGAGCTGGCAGGAAGCAAAGAGCAAAGTCAATATGAGTGGCTGGGCTAAAAGCGTATTTGTGGAGGGAGGAAGAAATGGACCTTAACAGATCAGAAGTGCAATGAAGATACAGCTTGCAAGTAAGCGTAAGGACTTTCAGGGGCATGTTTGGAATGGATTTTGCTGTCTAGTCTCTAAAGGAGAGAGAGTGTGTCAAAACAACTGGTTTTGGTCAGCCAGACTTTCTGGTGGTGTGAGTACATGGGCATGGAAGAATAAATATCTTATTGGAAGATGTAATGGAAGAGAATCTAGTGTACAAAAAGATGTATGGTAAATTAATTTATTACAAACTATGTGGTATAATGTAGGTAGAGATCTGTTACAACGAAATGCTGAGGACAAGCTCCAAAATGAAGTGGCTCTCTTGGCAGACGTGCGCTGATCGGGGAGGTAAAACCTGGTCTATATTTTTATTGCAGCTTGTTCACCATGAGTTCAAACTTGCTTAAATAGACTCTGAAATCTTAGTGATTCCTGGGGAAAATAGAACTTGTGACACTTCTGTGCATAAGTCTAAAAAATGATCTTAAATATTTAATTACAACACAATTATTAACTGATGTCATAACAGTTTCCCTGGGGAAATACAATTCATAATGTACCAAGTGCAAAAATACTTGTTTCAACTTTCCTTTGAAACCTTGGCCACTGATACAACAGTGTGTGCCAGATTACATGAACAAAAACCTTGTGCAGTATCCCATGACCTATAAAAAAGTTTCAGGATGCCAAGTGGGATGTTCTCTTTACATGGCCTGATGCAGATTTTGGCTTCAGTCCTGCTAGCCGACCTCTATAAGACACCAGTGATACCTTCGGATTACCCCTGCCAGCTGGAAAAGCATGCAGCTGCACATAAGGCAGGAGCAAACAGACTGCGATAGAATAGACTTTATATACTCATGGAAATTGAGCAAGTTACCATTTAATTGGAACAAATCACTACAAATCATATATAAGCAAGTTCATACCTTGCTTATATATGTTCTAATAATTTCTGGATCGCCTATTCCTCAAGGATATTGGTGTCCATTTTACTGAACTTCTTGTAGATATAATACCACCTTCAGTCTGATAGAATGAGATTTTTTTTAGTTTACTGATTTTCCATCATGGCCTTTGATGCAATAAGCAAGATATTATTTTGCTTTTCTGCAGACATGTTGATATATCAAAGGAATGAATTTATTTCATGGTTCATTTATCCCTAGAGTTAGGGATACAAAAGGAGATATAAATACATAAAGGCTAGAGTCAGCATGATGACCAGCATCAAGACGACTCCAGCTGGAAGAAAAAGTAGAAAGCATATGCAAGAGGACCGGATGAAGATGTTGGGATCAGTCTGATGAGCCATCAGGAAGTTTAACAGCTCAGTCTTGGACCACTTGCTCATTCCTAGGGCTTCTGTTGGAGGTCAGTAATTTGTACAGGGGCTCTTCAAAGCAGAAGGGTCTGATGGTTGCCAGTTTCCCCTGCCACAGGAAGAGCCTTGAGCCATGAAAATGCTCAGAGGGCTGGAGCACTTCTCTTATGAGGACAGGCTGAGAGAGCTGGGATTGTTCAGCCTGAAGAAGAGTAGATCTTATAGTCACCTTCCAACCTCTTAAACGGGATTAGAGGAGAGTGCTGGGAAAGAACTGTTCAATAGAGCATGGGTGAGAGGTCATGGTTTTAAGCTGGAAAGCATAGATTTGGGTTAGGTATCAGGAAAAAGCTTTTTAATTTGAGCGTGGTGAATTCCTGGAGCAGGTTACTTAGAGAGGTAGTGGAGGCCGAATCCTTGGAGACGATCAACGTCACACTTGATGGGGCTCTGGGCAATCTGGTCTGGTAAATTATGTCCTGGCTGGTTGCAGGGACATTGGATGAGATGACCTTTGTCGGTCCTTTCCAACTATAGGATTCTAGGAATCTGTATTTTCTATTCACTATTATTCTCTTTCCCCTTTGTGCCATTGTCTTTGCACTTCATCCCCCACTCTTTTCCCAGGAGTTTGCTGGCAGTGAGCTTTACCAGAATATATGAAAACTGAGTCTGTTCATTTGCATACATTTTCATACAAGGAAGACTGAGTTAGGAAAGGAAAACCTGTTAGAGAACTACTTTGAGTCTTCCTGTAGGAAGCCATAGGAGCCTAAGAAATATATCCTTGAGGGTTTTCTCATACATATCTTGCAATATTTCATCTTTTTTTTGTTTCACTAGATTGTTTTACAGACTCCTAAAGCTAATTCTGTAGCTTTCTGGACTTGATTCCTTTCTCCAGAAGAAAAATGAGGTGCTGATTAAGTCAAGTATTGCTGCTATTATGAGAGTGCATCTCCGTGTATTCCTTTTAGCAACATTCTGTGGCCACAATTATAAGCTGTACTCCATATGCATGGTGATATTTTATTCAAAAGCATGATAAATATCAGTAATGCTTTCTAATGTTGCGAAAATCCATTGTTAGAGTAATTCACAGTGCGTGCTACATTGTCCTCTAATTCACAGAGGTTTGTGTAGAGAAGTGACTGCCAAAAGCTATTGAATCAAGCAGGTTAGCCAACCTTCTAGCCAATTTAAGAAAGCTGTAATAATTTGTAAAAATATATAAAGTGAAAGAGACTGGTTTTTAGTTGTTATCCAGTACAACTGCAGTTTTTCCAGAGATGCCTGAACTCCCTTCTTGGTTTGTGGAAGATAATAGTTTGAGAAACTATTATTCCGTTTATTAGTGCAGCACAATAATTACGTTCTACTCTATGTGACTTTTTAAAAAACCCCCACAACAACAACCTTTTTAGAGTGGTGGACCTCAAATGCACCAGTCCATCTCAACATCTCTGAGCAGACTATTGCTGCAATTTAAATTTCAATCTGAAGCCAAACTTAGCTGTAAATCTGTGTTTCTGCAAGTGTGCACATACCCCAATGTATTTACTAAGATTATGGAACGACTTTGCATATGCAAAGTTCTCTATATACAGTTGTTTCAAAATCAAGATCCAAAGTCCTGTCACTCTGTTCAGAACAGAGTCAGAGTAAGGAATACTTGAATTCCACACTTTTGAATTGTGGGGATACCCAACAAGCTGTCTCAAAGAACAAATACCTTTAGTACCCAAAACCAATTTGCTGTAAGGGATCTTGATTATCTGTTGATCCTATAGTTGCAGGGGAGAAATAGCACCCAAGGAGTAAGAAAGAACCAGGGTTATTTTAACAAGAACTATTTACATAATGGAGTTAATTAGGCATTCAACAGCATACAAATTCGTTTGATGAAAAATGTTCAAAGATGAAATTCTATCGGTCTTGGCAAACAAAGAAGCAAAACCAAGCATCCACAGTAACAATTTTTAGCCTTTTAGCCAAAACCTAAGTAAATTAAATACTTAGTCTGTAATATTTCATTTCTAAAAGAAATGATCCTTTTATAAAAGCATTTCCTGCTATTTTTCTTTTGCTGATAAGTAATTTACACTCTTGGATGAACATATCTGTCTAAGAGGCTTCAGCTATGCTGAGCCCTGGAGCTTTCCAAGAAATGCTTATTAATTTCCACTCTAAGTAAACAGTAACTAATGATCCCCGCTGATTTATTTATTTCTTAAAATAATTTACAAAAAGAATATGCAATTGTTGGAAAGCACTGATGCGATATGTAAGTGCGTGCGTACATATCCATTGTTCCCTGGTCACATAATTCACATGAATTGGCTCTTTTTACTGGGTGTTTAATAACTTCAGCCTAATTCTTTTAGTTTCTCTCCAGTACTACATCTCTGAGCCAAATCAGCTGTAATTCCAGTTTAGAGGTTATTTTAATATAATCTGTATTAGTTTTTGGTTTGAGTGAGTAATTAACTAAAATCTGGAATTAAATATATAGGATTGTTTTAAGATACATGGTAATTTACTGCAGACTTCTGGATAGGCTTTTAACTACCCCATCTATATCGCTGCAATGGCGCGTTATATGATACATCTGTTACGCAGCTCATTTATTTTCTTTGATTATCTCTCCAGGAAATGAACTGTGTGTGTAAATAATATGTTGTTTTGTCTGTGTGTTAGTTATAAACCACTGTAAATTTAAGCTAATCAAAACATAATCCAGCAGTGGACTGAGCGATGAGAAATCTGTGATGGCCGCATTCTCTGATAAGAGTGTCCATCAGAAAATATTGCCTTCTCTCTTCCTTATGCTTCTTCTAAGAAATGTAGCTGTCCCCCATGGTCCTCAGCAGGGACAGGGAGATGGATTATTATCACTGCATCTAGACCTAAAGCTATCTGCATCTAGAGCTAAAGCTTCTTGACTTTGACAATGTCTTGCTTCATTTCCCTACCTGAGAGGGCCACCATTTAGGATGTTGGGGAGTACCCCCCGATTCTCCCAGTTACCTGGTGTTCCTTGTGAGCAGGCTGACCTCAGAAAAAGAAAATGCATATTTGAAGGAATGTCAGTGATTTGTGTCTCAGCTGCCTAAGAGTTTCGTTTTGGAGTTTTTTCAGTTAATCCAGTAGAAAGTCAAGTGATCAAGGGGCAAATACAAGGAGAAAAATAACAATGAAAATTTCACTTACACTGTAGACATACACCTGGCGTTCCCTGCTCAATTACAGTCTGGAGGTTTGAGGTGATTTAGAAAAATTCAAGAAATCTCATTTTACTTGATTCATAATGATAGGGAATGTGGCATACTGGGTTCATTAGAAATTATCCCGGGAATATTATGTCTTGTCAGTATCCTAATAATGAAGTATCGTCTGCAACCATTGCTGTCTCTCAGAAAATACAGCTGCAAATAGAGAAGTGGCTATATAGGCTGCTGGTGAGTGGGCCAAGGTTTTGCTGCAGCATTGACCAGTCTAACTGGGTATGTTCCTTGTATTAGAAACGACTGAGCAGAATAAAGTTAAAATAGTAGAATAGCCATACTATTATCTATAGTATCACTATATCTATAGAATCACTATAGTAGTATTGTATATCTGACCTAATTCAGAAATCTCCCATTGCTACAGAGATAGACTTTCTTCATGAGTTTCACACTCATTTGGAGGACTTTCTTTGTGGGACAGTAGTTTCACGAGTATTTCTTCCACTTGCAAAGCTGGCTGAACTGTTCCTACCTTTCTAGCCCTGGGTTGGGGCTGCTGTGCAAGAGGCAGGATTGATCTGGTTTGAAAATAAACCTTTTTTGTCTGTGTGGTTCAAGTTGCCTTTAACATGTGTGAGTTCTGCAGTCCAATTCCTCAAAAAATAATTGAGCCAGTTGAAATGTGAGGGTGACAGTACGCTGGGAATTAACGGTCAAGACTTCAGGGAGACCTTGTAGTGGCCTTCCAGTACCTGAAGGGGGCTACAGGAAAGCTGGGGAGGGGCTGTTTCCTAGGGCTTGGAGTGGTAGGACCAGGGGGAATGGTTTCAAGCTGGAAGAGGGGAGGTTTAGACTGGAAGTCAGGAGGAAGTTCTTCAAGACACTGGTGGTGAGACACTGGAACAGGTTGCAAACGGAGGGTGTGACTGTCCCTTCCCCTCCCTGGAAGTGTTTAAGGCCAGATTGGATGGGGCCTTCAGCACCCTGCTCTAGTGGGGGGTGTCCCTGCTCATGGCTGTGGGATTGGAACTAGATGATCTTTAAAGTCCTTTCCACCCTGAACCATTCTAGAAATGAATGAATCTATGTGTCTCCCTTACAGTCTTAGCAGATGTTTTACTCAGAGTGCTCTTTTCTTTGAACTCCAAAGTTTTGGTGTAACTCCATCCCTGCACTCTGATGAATTCAGATCTGCTCCTATTCAGCTGACAGCGAATTATTGTTACCAGGTTTCCTAGGACATCTTTTATTTACAAGTAATGTTGTAGAGTAAATTCTGAATGATGTTTTCAAGTCCGTGGGATACGGAGCTTTGTTAGAAACTGAAATAATTCAGTAGCAAGCCATCAGCAGTCACTGAGTGTAAAGCTGATGTTCCCTATCCTAACAAGCTGCCAGCCTGACACTGTTTCCTCACTTCCCAGTGTCTGAGCAGTTTGAGAATACCTGATGTTTAAAGGAAGAGGCTGTGTTTGTAGATGCTACAGGATCTGTAGCAGTGTATAAGAAGAATGCAAGAACCTTCTGGATATCACACAATGTGGGCTTATCCATTGTGTAGCAATCAGATGATACTTGCTGCTGCAGGACTCCTCTGAGCATAGGAGCCTTCAGCCTGGAAAAGCATTGTGTGTATAGACCAAATTGTGCCTTGGGGCTACTACTGTGATGCTGTTCATCAAATGGTCCCCTACTAATGTCTGAACTGTGTGGAGAAGCTGCATTTCCTGATTCAAGCAAAGGGTAATACTCTCATCCATGAGGCCTCTGTCAAACTCACATTCCACATGCAAGTGAAAGAAAACATTAAAAACCAAATATATCCAATTTCCTGTGTAAATGAGAAAGATGAAAGCTACCACTTTTTTAGCAGTTAAAAAAACCCCCAAAATGAAATAATAATCCCAGGGGAAAACTACTGAGTATGAAACTATGCATTTTTCTAGGATTTTTTGGTTTCTGCTGTTGCATTAATTACAAAATAATTCTAATTAGAAGATAATTCTAATTAGTGATCCTTGTAATGGGATTCCATACGATGTAATGATATAATTCCATATAATTCCATTGTATGGAATTCCATATAATTTTCTAGACCTGCCAAAGGATAACATGTTTTAAAAGTCCCTTTTCTGTGGATGAGCTTGTTTACCATTCCAAAGCTTTTCCAGATAGCTGCATCAGACTTGTGTGGGGAATTCATTGCTTTCCTTCATGGCAGACTGAAACAGGAAAAAAGAATGCTTTTCACTTACTACAAAATTACAGTTTGGACCTTCTTTTGCGCTTCCACCCACACATGAAGGCAGGGGAAGGTCTATTCCAAAGGGTTTGTATGAATAGGACAAGGAGCACTGGGTTCAAGCTGGGAAAGGAGAGATTTAGGCTGGAGATTGGAAAAAAGTTCTTCAGTGTGGGGGTGGCTGGTGGCTGGAATGGGCTGCCTGGGTGAGGGCCCCATCCCTAGAGTCATTTAAGGTCAGGCTTGATGAGGTTCTGAGCAACCTGACCTAGGTAGAAATATTTCCCTGCCTGTGCAGCAAGGTTGAACTAGATGACCTCTGGAGATCCCTTCCAGCCTGGAACATTCTGTGATTCTATGAGGGCAGGAAAATAACATTTTCAGGTGAGAGTAAACAATATGAAAGAATACATGTCATTGAGATTTCAAATACTTAGTCACTTGTTTAAATTGAAAATAAAACCATTTTGTGAAAAAAAGGTCTTAGTATAGGTACCTCTTACAATGCTGAGTAAGAATAGGCATCTGGTAGAGCTCTGAAAGCTAAAATGAGGTGGCTGAGGGGGGCATTCTTGTGTTCCCTGATAGAAACCAGACCGGTTTTGTTGTTTATTTTTTGCTTTGTGAAGTCTGAGTTCTCTGGTGTTTTAAACTCATTAACCTGTCAGTTGCTAGTGTAAAATGCTCTGTCAAAGTGCTTCCAACCAGCTCTAGCTCTCGCATACGTCTCCGCAGGCAGTATCAGGAGCTGGTGTACAAGGTAGTGCTTCTTAAAGTACACAGCCCATGTTTCGGATGCACACCTGAGCCTGGAGCATGCAATGGTTTCCTGAGGCTTTGCAGATGCCTTGGATGTATTACACATTGAAGGGCAGTGTGCAACAAAAGGGGCTTAAGTGAATGATGTGTTTTCTGGGATCATGCTGTTTGCTAACTCACTGGGTTTTCCTGGACAAGAAAATTAAATTAAAAAGCCAGCTGCATTCCAGTGTCTTGCTTTCCCTGTAACGTAGCCCTTTGCTCTGCCATATGATGATGCTCCCACACAGCTGCTAAGATGTTCTTGTTGTTGTAGTGGTTAAAGGAAATTGCTGCAATTAATTTTGCTGTCTTTCTTCCCTTTGATGTGTCATTACAATTTCTTACATAATTGTCCAGAGATTGGGTGCTGTTCAAAACCAGTCATAGAGGGGTGCAAAGAATAGGAAGGGGAAAAAAACCCACACATTTGAGCCTTGTTTATATCTGCTTGTGCTTTTGTTTTGTGGCAGATACCAGCCAATGTCATGAACACAAAACAATGAGTATGCATCCATTCGTGTCTCCCACATACAAGTGCAATAGATAAAACTAAGGCTGATCTAAAGATGAAGAATCTGAAGAAATAAAATGGATGCAGGTGCCTTAGTCCAGCTAGTTTTATTTCCTAATGACTATAAAGAATGACCAGACCATGAACTCTGAGGTTATGCTTCATTTTGTGGGTACAGCACATTATGTTCAGAGCAATTTCTATTTGTAGCTTTGAAGCAGTTCTAATCTTCAAGTTCACTACAGACTTGATGATTTTCCCCTCTTTTCCTTGGGTAGCAAAATAATCTTCTTTGCTGCTAGATTCAGATGCTGCTATGATGAATGTTAGTTTGGTGGTGAGCACAGTAGGTGCTGGGATGAAATTGACTGTGGAGGAGAAAGCTTAGTGTTTTTTTCACTGGATTTCATGAATGAAGAAGGGGACAGGGCAGCCGTCCTAATTTCATCAGAGGAAAGTCACTGCTGTCAAAAAAAGGTGTTCAATTCAGAAATTCTATTTCTCAACTGTACAGGCATGGGTGGAGTTATAAACTGAAATGGGGCAAGTTCAGTTCTGAAAGAATTCAATACAATTACTTGAAATATTAAAAACACTAAACCCAGGATTTATAGGCACATTGGGAAAGAACAGGGTTAACAGATATTCACTTCAGCTTCTCATTTCTTTCAATAAGTAATGTGCTAGTTTAGAAGAGCAGCTGAAGCTGATCATTGTTACCTTGCAAATGTAGTTTTATCTCTTTTCCAAAATGTTCTTGATTGCATTATGATGGCCTTCAGGTCTTTCATAATAGTTAATGGAATAGTTAATGGAATAAAAAGGGGGGAAAAGGAACAATGGAGATATTTTTGTACCTTAACATTTGTGGTAGCAGAAGCAAGCTGCCTCTGCCAGAATACGTCTCCGGGCTCACTTTAAGAGAGATTTGTTCACTTGCCACTCTTACCCTGCCACACGTATGGCCACTAGACCATGCCACATACCTGCATTGCCTTTATCCACCCTAACAGTTTTGAGACTCCCTCTTCTCTAGCAAAGTCCCTCTCCTGGGACTGCAGTAAATGATGGCTATGCAATGCTGCCCAGGCCAGCTCTGAGCAACTGGGCAAAGCACCGTGCGAAACACCAGCTCCCATTACTGTTCTCCCTGATAACTTATAAGGCTGCTCCATCCAAAGTGACTTTCCTGACTCAAGTGCTTAGGAAATTAGTAAAAGTACATAATAAAGGCCTGCAGGTGCACTCTTTAAAAAAGAAAAACAACTGTGAAGTCTCACAGGGGGCTACAAAAAAGCTGAAGAGGGGCTTTTTAGGATCTCAGGGAGTGACAGGGCTAGGGGAAATGGAGCAAAGCTGAAGATGGGGAGATTTAGATTGGATGCAAGGAAGAAGTTCTTCACTGTGAGAGTGGGGAGAGCTTGGAATGGGTTGCCCAGGGAG
>VZRI01012352.1:14219-49612 GCA_013397515.1 Upupa epops
CCAATATTTCAGTATCTTTCCTGTGTTGGGGCTCCAGAACTGGATGCAGTACTCCAGATGGGGTCTCATGAGAGCAGAGCAGAGGGCGAGGATTATCTCCCTTGACATACTGGTCATACTTCTCTTGATGCAGTCCAGGATGCAGTTGGCTTTCTGGGCTGCAAGCGAACATTGCGGGCTCCAAGTTCGCCAGCTATGTAACTGACAAACACTGTCTTGAGGTCCTCCCTGGATGTCTCCTCTCCACATACCATTACAAATACTGTCACAGCAGTGTCAGTGATTAGAAAGGTCTCTGCTCTAAATCAACATTCTTTATAAAAAGTACCTACCACAGGCAGTACCTCATGGAAAGAAGGGGATGTATTACAATGGTCAAACCTTTTTCAGTTCCTTTCGGAGCCTCTCATTTTCAGTAATGAGTTTTTCCATCCCTTTGGTTTTAGATTCATCATGCACGCTCAACTGGTTCCGCAGATGAAGCTTCATTTTCTCCACCTCAGACTAAGTACCAAGCAATTTGTTAAAACACACACACAGGGCTTAGCAGACAGTGTCTTTAAAAAGCACAGTACAGTTACAGCTTCCTAGCACAGTGACCATCACGTATTTAATTAGCTCCTTTAGGTAAAGACTACCTTAACATAAATCACACTGTACTTAATACTACGTAGAGCTTTGCTTTTCTGTTCTAGATGTTTCACATTAGGTGTTTTAAAACACATTTGTGCCAACCAGTGCCAATAACATGCTGGCTGCTCCTTTCCACTAACTTGCACATACAGTGCTGTCCACACACAATGACTGCAGATTTATGAATAAAATCCCAGAGCCAGTACCTGTAGCCTCTTATTTTCCTGTTCAAGACCAAGTAATTTCTCATTAGAAACCACAGATGGAGCTTTTTTCAGATCTTCATTTTCTCTTTGGACTCTCTCTACAACCTTTTTCATCAAACCAATTGTTTTTTCCAGTTCGGGGACTGTCTTTCCACTTCTACCAGCCTACAGAGAGAGGAAAACAAAACACACTCAGAAATACTCCCAATCGTACTTCATTGCTTATGTTCCCACTGCAATTTGTATTTGTAAACAATATGTTCTATCTTGGTGTGACTTGAACCCTGCATTTCTTAGCTCTCCATGTCAACGTCTAGTGATATATTCATCACAACAGCAAACACAGTGACTCAATCATTTTCTGTGTTGTCCAACAAGACTCCAGTTAGTCTCAACACCTCCTGTACTTTAAAACAGTAGGAAAATAGAGTACCACTTAATTTTTTTAGCTATTCTTGTAAAGCAATTCCCTGGGCCATTCAGCAATTGCTTGAATGCTAAGAGAGTCTGAATGGAAAAAAAGTGAGAGGGACCTGAGGAAGGTAATCTTAATATAAAATAAGGCCACGACAGTGTCACTACCTGAGGAAGGTAACCTTAATATAAAATAAGGCCACGACAGTGTCACTACCTGAGGAAGGTAACCTTAATATAAAATAAGGCTACGACAGTGTCACTACCTGAGGAAGGTAACCTTAATATAAAATAAGGCCACGACAGTGTCACTGTTTAACAGTGTGGCTCTAGTCCCTTCTAATAGTCCTACTAACTGAGTATCATTAATTCATTACAGCACTTTGTCAATAAAATGAGCACACAGGAACAGTTTCAGTTTGCTTTTGGCTGATTAAAAATCATTGAGCTTTAGCAGAATGTTGTTGTAGGTATTTCAGTTTCATTTAAAAATTGCTAGATTACTAAATAGCTATAATACTTACCCCTCTAACGCTGCCCAGCTTTCGTTCAAGGTCTGCTTTCTCTTTTTTGAGAAGTTCACACATTTCTTTTAAGTCACCTACTTGGTCCTAAAAGAAAGCAAAGTAGGAATAAGCAATTTATTTATATTTGAAATTGAGTAGCAAAATCACAGTTGATCTGCTTTGAAAAATGCAAAGAGAAAGCAGCTTCCCCCTGCAATCACGTTTTCATCATTGCTAGCAGCCATGACCCCACATCATCTTCCATAAAACCAAGATTAAAGTACAGTATGTACGGAAATGAAATCCATTTCTAAGAGATCCTGTGTCAGGAGAAAAGGGACTAACGGTAAAAGACAGTACCTTTAGTCTTGGCAAATCTTTATTGGCCTGTTCTAGCTGAAATCTTAGCTCGATGTTTTCAGATGACAACCTGAGATTTTCCTTTAAAACCTCTTGTTCTCTTTGATGTTGGTCATCTGATAGTATTCCTGATGTCTTGAGAAAACAGAGGGGAAAAATAATCACTAAGTGGTAATGCGCTAATCGTTGTATCGTGCTGCTGACAAAGAGCAACAGACAATTAGTACTTTTCACAAAAATAAGAGATTACAGTAGCACCACCAGTTTTGATCTCATCTGCTCTGGCTTTCATGCTTTCTTTTACATTTTCTCAACTCCTTTAAACTTTCAGAGAAGTTCACAAAGCAGTAAAACTTTGGTCAAACCCAAATTCTCTCTCAAACTGTCGGGTAGAAATCAATCCCAAAGTCTT
Organism: Upupa epops; assembly: GCA_013397515.1. Classification (NCBI taxonomy): domain Eukaryota; kingdom Metazoa; phylum Chordata; class Aves; order Bucerotiformes; family Upupidae; genus Upupa; species Upupa epops. The sequence goes on from VZRI01012352.1 coordinate 16,751, forward strand.
AGAAGATGAAAAAAGATACTGGGTGTAGTACGCTGTGCCACTGTGTCTGGGAACAGCATCTCATTTTAAGACATACTCCAATATGCTTATTGAGTAGTACACATCACAGAAACATTCAGGTTGGAAAAGACCCCCNCTCCTTTTAACCTATTCTTCCTCGAACTAAACAGTCCCAGCTCCTTCAGTTGCTCCTCATAAGATCTATTCTCCAGACCCTACGCCAGCTGTCCTCAGCACTTGCTCCAGAACCTCGAAACGTCATCATTTAATGGAAATTATTGGCCTCGATGGATGAAGAGCACTTTGCATGCCTCTTATTGCTAAGTTCAATCACAAGTGTATGGTAAATGATGACGTCTGACTAGTAAAGAATAAAAGATTTTACATATGTAATCATGTAATCAAGCATACGATCCATTTACTGATCACTAATAATTATAGGAATAAAAGATTTGCCTCACTAAAACAGTTTTCTTAATGTATGGTCATCACCTAAGTATAAGCCTTGTGTTATAAACCACTTGGTGACTACTTCAGTATCCCTCCAGACCACACACAGAGAAAATCACTGCATTACCAAGACCCAACTATTCTATGTCTACATGGTTTGTACAGACAAAACGCTAGAGGACTGCTACGGTATCAAACCTCAGGCATTTCACAGAGTTCTGGGGTTGTTTTGATCCCATCTGTACCACTTGGACAAATGTCATGTTTCTCATCCACAGGGTCCGTGTTCACTTCATTATTCACATTCGTTTTTTCTGCCTCATGGTCGTTAGCTTGATTGGAAGATCTCTCTGAATCAGTCTGATTGCAGCTCATTCTGTCAGTATCAGGCTCTTCAACCCTTTCTTCTTCATCAGCATTTGATTGCTTGAGTATTTCTTGCTTCCTCACCTCTTTTTCAAAATTCTCACTAAGTTCTCCATTTTCAGGTTGTGTTACATTTCCTTCTCTTTCACTGGAGCTCTCTTCATCAGCTTCAGCTAGATTTTCATTTTTCAGTCCTTCCCTAAAAATATCTGTGTCCTTATATTTCTCACTATCCACAGGATGCTGTTCAGGAGATCCTTCTCTGCTTGCACCCGCAGCAGCCTCATGTCCTTCCTTATGCATGATGCATGTTTGTATGTCTGCTTCCTCATCTATCTCACTGCCATCAGTAATGCTATGATTAGTCTTGTCTCTGATTTCATCCCTACTGGAAACGGATTGCTTTTGAAGGGAATTCACAGATTTTGATTTACTGATACTGAGAGGAACAGACACGGTCAGTTCAGTGTGGTCACAAGTACTCTGATTCAAGAAGAATGAGGTAGAATGAAGCATGAAAGAAAAGTAGAAGACAGTAAACAAAACAGGACATAAAGAAGTGTAGAAAGTACAGCTAATCTATTTCTGGAAAGATCTGAGATCCTGATAATGCAATATTTGCAATATAGTGTTTGTTATACAAATCAAAATGGCAAAAACTGTAATGCAGTTCATTTTTTCCCCAAACTCTGTGTATCCCAGATTTTCAATCAAGATGGAATATGAAGTAGTGTCTCTTCTGTAGAATCACGCATTTAAAAATCCGAATCCCTCATTTCCCCACGTGTGCTAGGCTGATCAATATTTCAGTTATAACTGAAGAAGACAAAACCACAAGTTTTGTTTTCCTGAGGTTTTTTCGGGGGGTTGTTTTGCTGCATTTGTAAAAATCAGTAAAAGCTGAGTATTTCTTATCCTGTTTTAGAATGGCTTTTGAATCAAAATCGGCTAAATGCCAAATGGATTAAAAATACCTTTGTTAAGTAGGTGCGACTCCACTAGGCCATATGGTTGCATTATGAACTCACCAAGGGTCTGGAATACGCCTCTCTCGAACACTTTCTCTGCAACGCATGAAGCTTTTCCTGAAGATACTGATTCTTGAAATGTAATTCTTCTATAACAGAATCTCGTGGCACCGCTTGCTGTGTTCTACAACAAAACACGAATCAAGCCAAAGCAAATGGCTAATTAATGCAGAAAAGCATCTCTTGAGGTAAAAAATCCACGACCTTCTGGATTACCAGATAGGATATTTTAGTATTATTTGGATAGTAACTCCAAATCCATGTTAGCCATTTACACTACTTCAACTAATCCCCACGAACTGAAAGTACCTTGGCAAAAGACAACTGCTTTTCTGAGGAGTTTACAGCTTCAATTACTCACGGTACACCACCCACTGTCATACTGGATACACTACCTAAGAATGCATGCCCTAATTGCAACGTCACAATTCCTGTCACTTTGAGCACCTCTAAGCTGTAATTCTGATTGTATACAGTAGGAGTCAAATGTTTTTCTTACTATTTAGCTTTTTTAAGTGATGAACCAATGGCTACACATTCCCTGAACAAGCACAATGGCTCCCAAGTAGCTTTAAATTTGCCTGACACAGACTCAGAGCAGGATTTTTAGATTCTTGCGTTTTTTCCTTAGACAGTTTGTACTAGACCAAGTAATTCTCTCTTTCAACACATCTTTTTCTCGTTGAGATTGTTTAATTTTTATAAAGTGCCCCTCACCTCAGATGAGCAATTTCATTTTCTAGATCTAGATTCCGTTTTCTTAGTTCTTCCACTTCTTTTTCAGATTCTAATGCTCTTACTTCAACAACTCGGTCAGCAGTGACACCAGTAGCTTTCAGCTTCCTCTGTAGAGCATTCTTCTCTTTTTCAGTCCTGCAACATCCAGTAAATTTAAAAACTTACTCATTAATGTGCTTTCTTTAGGAGAAAATGCTTTGTGTCTTAAACAACACACATCTGTGATTTGTTTCGCTATACAAATCGCATCTCCTTTCCTGTTTAATAAGGTTACCTTATAGATAGTACAGCTTTAGCAGAAACACCCCCCTTCAACAACCCAGAGGCCAAACCCATGAATATTATGTTGCTATTGTACATGTCAGAACCCACCTGCTGGTCTTGCCTGTGTTTTGTGTGAAATTCATTCAAAACTTGCTAAGAATAAATGCCACGTGAAGTCATTTCAAACCACAACGTAACAACAGCCACAGCTGCAGTTTTCTTTGGCTTCTGCATCTTTTATGCATAAAATCCTGCTGTTACTGTGCTTAAGTACATGTGATGTCTGTGGAGGGTTTGCACATCTCATATGAGAACATATGAGTTGGGGCTGTTCATTGTGGAGAAGAGATGGCTCTGGAGGGTCCTTCTTTTGACCTTCTCCAATCCCTGAGCAGGGGCTACTTGAAGGCAGGGGAAGGTCTATTCCAAAGGGTTTGTATGGATAGGACAAGGAGCAATGGGTTCCAGCTGGGAAAGGAGAGATTTAGGCTGGAGATTAGAAAAATGTTTTTCAGTGTGAGAGTGGCTGATGGCTGGAATGGGCTGCCTGGGGAGATAGTATCCCATCCCTAGAGTCATTTAAGGTCAAGCTTGATGAAGGTGTGAGCAACCTGACCTAGGTAGGGATGTCCCTGTTTGTGTAGGGAAGCTGGACTAGAATACCTCTGGAGGATCCTTCCAGCCTGAAACATTCTATGATACTATGTTTTTTGCAAAAAGCTTCCATCCCATAATCCATAGAATGGTCAGCAGGGCTACATGTAACAGTAGAACAGTATCCAATCCTTGCAATCTGATTAAATACAGGAACAGCCTGTCTTCATAAAGCTGTTATTTGATTCATGGGAATACCAGAATCCTATAAATATGAAGCATAACAAAGGACTTAAATCAGTTTCATTCAGGCACAATTTCTTATAATAGAAGTTGTTGGCTTTTACAAGGGAAAGGGTACCAGAAGAGTAGCCTGCTGTTTGAAAATTAAGCACAATAACCTTTTAACCTCAATAATAATCTGACATTCTAGACACATATCTTACAAACAAAAGAGACTGTCACCATTGTTACGTGGTGAGTGTATTTGGATTTCCCTCATGTAACAGTTTTGTAGCTGAATCTATGCACGCAGACTCACTTGGTATAAATTTCCTTCAGTGTATTCAACTGTTTGACTACAGCATCTGCTTCTTTCTCCTTTTCCCTCAGCCTGTTCCGTATTCCTTCCATTCTGATTTGCCATTTTTTACTTTCTTCCCATCTAATTATCTCCTCCTTGGAGGTCTGTGGAACACATAAATAAATTATCTATTGATTTTTCATTTGTTTTTCTTAAAGCCAAGTAAGCAAACACATTAGAAAACCAAGACTGACAGTTGGAGACAAGAAGCCACAGCAGGTATGGATTATTTATCGTATTTACCTTAAGGTAAATAGCAGGCCCAGCTGGATACCTTAAGTACACTGGAGTGACTTGTGCAGTTTAATGTTACTACCAAATTCTTCCTTAGCTTTTAATATTCGATTCACAATCAGGAATGGCATGTTTTACAAAACTACAGTTACTACTGCAATGTATCCCTTTAGTCTGAATTACGTCTTACTAAAGAGAGATTAAATAAAGTGCTTTTGTAGGCCATTTTAGAGTAGATCTGTCTCCTGCAGCTCACCAGCAGTTTGTATGCTCCTGCTGAGCATTACTTCCTACAAGATATGAAATCTCTACTTAAAGTTACAATTCAGTAACTAAAAATAAAATCTTAGTTACAACTTGTACCTGTGTATCTCTAATGGATCTTCAATGCCACAAAGACAGGCAGGAAAACATGAATTTGCCAGTACTAAGGAACTAAAGCAGTAACAGAGAGTATGTGAAACATGAAGAAGTTACAGTTGTAAAATTACATTTCTATTGACTGTGTTTGGTTGGCCACCTGGGTTTTTTTTAGAGGCAACAGGAAGAACAGAACCACCTAGGCCTAAGCTGATGATGTCTTTCAAAGCTATGATTTAAATAGCCCGTACCTTGTCTTCTCTGACACCTTTTTTTTCTGCTTCTTCACACTTCTTCTCAAGTTCGCTTTCCAACTTTTTGATTCTCTTCTGAAGTGTTTCTATCAGATTTTGTTCATCATCTTTACTCTGAAAAATTACAAACTCATGCAAACTTTCTCTTTAATGACTGTGACCTAAGTATTCTTCTCCATTTAAAAAATAAAGACTTTTAATTGTACAACCAATCTACAACTTAAATGGTCTTTTAAAATGATCTTTAAATGACCTGAGTATTGGAATATGCCTAACATTCTAAACTCATATCAATCTCAATGCCTGCTAAAATGGATTAATTTTGCCCCTCTCCCAAGCCAGCGTATCTATGCAGAAACCTGACCAAGATACAACATGTTTTTAAAAATCACATCTACCTGAATGGTACTGCTTAGCCTCTTAATCCGTTTCTTCAGTTCTTCATTTTCCTTTTCCATTTCATTTTTTTCTCTCCATACTTTAGAAAAAGCTTTTTGTTTCCTCTGCAGTTCTTGGTTCAACTCATCCTTTTCCTCAGACAAGGCACTTTCCCTGGTTTTACTTACTTTAAGGTTATCTGTAAGTTTTGTGATCTGATTATTTAAGTCCTCTATCTGGGTCTAGAGGAAAACAAAACAAAACCACAAAGCCCCAAATCAGGATTCTCAACGACACAACAATACAGTACAATGCTCTTAGCTGGGACTCACCACAAGCTCCTTTGTTTGCTTGTCAACAATCTCCTGGACATTCATATAGGCCTCTTTTTGTGATGCAGCTGAAATAACCTGCTGTTCAGCATTAGCAGTCATTTCTGCTCGGAGTTCCAGAAGTGCTTTACTCAAAGCCTGTGAGTAATAAATTCAAGTTCTTTCACATGAATGTGACCATAACAAAACAATAAAAGGCAACTCTATTTTACTACGTTATACAATTATATTCCGCCTGGCATGCTCTACATAGGATTTGTAAACTTTAAGCAACAATAAAAAAATCACGACACTGGAATTAATTTTTGAGGACTAACCTTCTGCTGCTTCTCTTTTATGGCTAACTGAGCCTTCAGCTGTTCCACCAGGTTTTTCAGTGTTGCTGAGGGTGCTCTATTATTAGCTTCTTTTTGGAGCTCCAGTTCAGCTTTTACATTTGCTAATTCCTTCTTCACCTGAGATAACGCGTTCCTCAATTCCTCTGCTTCACCTTTCAGTTGTTCCACGTAAAATGCGTGCTTTTCCTGAAGCCTAATAAAAAAGAAGCACTAATAAGCAACACTGTGATGCTTAAGTTAGCAAGCTCTGAATAAATAACACTGGGTACACATTTGTATTTTTTATTATGACACTTAGATTTGGGAACAGCAATAAAAGACTAAGTGAGAAGGCTTCCATTTAATAAGAAAATCACTCAAGAAGATCAGTAAAATTAGATTCAGTGTTCTTTCTAATTCCTGGCCCTTAGAGGTAAAGAAAGCATCATTATTTCCTCCTCCTGAACAGATGCTACATTTTTAAGCTTAAAATTATGACAGCAAGTCCCAATGGATGTAATGGGGAAAAAGCAGACTAGCAAGTACCACAAAAACTTAAAGACAACTCTCAAATCAAGACTCATTAAACAGTTTGTCACTGAATGGCATAAAGCTAACAACTGAATGGCCAAGCCAGACCTGTTAATATAAGATCTGATGAAGAGCTGCATATTAAAGTAATTTACCACAACCACCCACAGTAATTATTGTGAAGACGTTTTTATCAGCCAACTCTTAAATTCCACAAACACATATTCATTTTGATAGACCAGTCCTGTAGCAGTGATGCACATTAACAGACTAAAAACTTACAGCGTTTTGACAGTCTCAAACTCTTCTACTTTCATTAAGTTAATTTGCTTTTGTTTCTCCAAATCAGATGATGTTTTCTTTAATTTTCCAACAAGTGAAGCAAGAGAGTTATCTTGTTCTGCTACAGTTTGCTCCATTTCAGCTAAGCAGAGCCAATGTTCATTGTCAGAAAGAGATGTCTTTTCCACTAACACCTGTGAAACAGAACAGATATAATAAATATTTTAAGCTTTAAATCCAAAGGTAAGTATGACTGATGCATTTTAAACTCAACTCTGAAGATAAACAAGCATTAATATCTTGTTTATTTACTAAGATGTGATCCTTAGTCCACAGAGAAAGTAGTCACGGTGGTTTGAAAAGAGCTTTGTGCATCTAACCATCCACACAGAGTACCCAGTTAAATACAAGTTTCACATTAGAATGATGTGCCAAGAGAAAATTTGAATGAAATGGGTTACTTTAACACTAATTTAAAACAGACTGAATGAAAAGAACTGAAAGACAAAATACAACCCCTAGAATTCTTCATAAATTAGGATGACATGAAAGAAATTCACACACACAGGTGAGAACTTTGCTTGTTTACACTTGACTTCTGGTCCGTCTCTTGTGAATTCTCTCAAGAATAATACAGTAATTCCGTACAAATTAACCATTTATTTCTCCTCTCATAGTTTATTAATTTTTTCCACTGAAAAACAGTTATTTTAACAATTTTTAAAGTTTGGGAACAACAGCACTAATCTCACAAACACACATAACTCACCAAAGCGCTCTGTTTCAATTTATTAAGGGAATTGTCAGTATGCAAATTTAACTTCTGATGTAGAACGCTAAGGTCTTCTTCATGTTTCTTTAGTATTTCCTCTTGTTCCTGTTAGTTCAAAATACAGTAAGACTCTACTGATGTACATTATTCCAGAAAGTCATGAAACTACAGAGATCAGAAACCTTTTAACATTTCACTAGCAAAGAGATAAATGAGGAACCTACTAAAAAAGCTCGAAAACAGAAGATATATTGTGGAAAAAATGCAATTACCTCTCTTGTTTTAGCAAGCAAATGTTGGTATTTTTTTAACGCCTCCTCTTTCTGATTTAATCTTGCTTGCATGCTTGTAATGGTTTGATGAGCAATTTTCACTGTCTGACGGTGCTCTGGATCTTCTTTTTTGTCTAATGTTGCCATTATTTTCTCTCTTTCTGGTGTTGCAGGTACTCGAAGTCTTAGTTTATTTATAACTTTGTCTCTTGATAGAACACTTTGCTCAGCTTTCTGCAGAGCGGTCTCCTTTTCTTTTAATTTCTACAACGGAAGACAATTGTTGTTATTTACAGAATTGAAACACTGCAAAGACTTTAACTTTTAAAACCAGGTATCACATCGCCTATGTGAAGGAACAAATCATTTGCACTTGGTTTTGGTTAAGATTATGGATCATTCTGGTTGGAAAAGACACTTGGGATCACCAAGGCCAATCATCAACCCTACTCTACCAAGTTCACCCCTAAACCAGAGCCCCCAACACCACATCTCAATGAGATGATTAAACACCTCCAGGGATGGTGACTCAAGCACCATCCTGGGCAGCCTGTTCCAGTGTCTGACTACTGTTTCTGTGAATAAAATGTTCCTCATGTCCAGCCTAACCCTCCCCTGGCACAGCCTGAGGCCCTTCCCGCTTGTTCTATCACTAATGACACGTGAGAAGAGACCAGCACCCACCTCTCTACCTCTCAGGTAGTTACAGGGAGCAATGAGGCCTCCCCTCAGTCTCTTCTTCTTCAAACTACCCAGGCCTAGCTCTTTTGACTGCACTACTGGTTGGCACAACATGCTTGTGCAACTCGTTTTGTGTTGCCAAATTAAGCACGTGTTTTACAAAATTCTTAAGGATGACAATCTTCTGTAGAATTTCAATTTAGCAACTCAAGATGAAAGGATTCTGCAATGTTACTTGTGAAATTTAGCACTTGATAATTTTAACTAGCTGCATTCAACTAAATTTTGTACAGCAACGGTATCCTAAATGAATACAAATACTAGAAGATTTTCTCCAATAACATGATCCAATGGAAACCTGAGCTTGTTTTAATCACGGTGTGATTGCATTATTTACATTCTAACTGTGTAAAATACTTCTGTGTAATTAGACACATCTGAGTGACATTCTGAGTAATAAATTAAAGGGCATAAAACTACAAATATTGTCATTCTAGATGTTGATTTATACATTTAATTACCTCCTCCAGTGATCTGCAAGTTGCCCTAGTTTCCAGGATTGTTCGAATATGCTCCTGAATCTTTTTCAAAGCCATCTCAAGCTGCTGTGGAAGTGGCAAACTAGAGTCTGGAGCTGATGCTGTAGCCTCTTCCAGCTGCATAGAAAGATGAATATAACTTTATAGCTCTGAAAAATGTGCTTAAGAACCTATTTCTAGTTAATTTATTGCAGGTACCTTTAGAGCTGTACTAAGTATTTCATTTTGTTGATGATCGTACAGGTCTAATTGGCGCTGCAGTTCGACTTCCCTTTGGTCCCAAGCCATTTGCCTTTCTTCATGGAACTGTAAGCAATGTTTAATAAACCTTATTTACTGACAACACTGGAAATTTTATGACCAAATTAAACAGAGGAGATGTCAAGACGTAAAATACTCAAAATGTCCTATTAAAAAGAATTACAAAACCAAGATACAAATCATCTGTGTTAAAAATGTACTAGTAAGAAACTCTTTGTATAAAATCACTTGGTAAGGAATAGGCTTTTTTACTAATAGCATGCAGAAATACATACCTTGTTCTGCTGGACAATTTCTTCTTCCAGATTATTGATTGTACATTCATACTCAGAAATTACATTTTGTAAGTACTTCACCTCTTCCTTTTGCTTGAGTAATTCTCGATTGAGTTTAAGTTCCTGCAGATGGAGTTCCTCCATCTTCACGTGCCATTCAATTACCTAACAAAGAATGACATAAAATAATATAATTAACCAAGCCCACAGGGCAACTAGATGTAGCTGCACTCTTTGTGGTAGTATGGCATTTATCAATTCAACAGGAAGGAAGACATTCTGCCTTTATGAACTTCCTAAATTCTCCAGCTGGGAAGCAGGGCAGGAGGATGCAAGTGCAGCAGACAATTAGAGAGGCAAGAGGGTTTTCCTACTATACTGACAGAAGTGCATTGCAAATCATTTCCAAGTGACCTAAGTAAGCTTTACTTCACGCATCTGTCCAGAGGGAACAAAAACCATGCAGGAAGTGTGGTTGGTGTCCGTAAAACAGCAACAGATTTTGACAGCTGCTAAAAAAGTTGCAAGATTTAACCACACATGTATTAAGAATAAGACACTGATGTCAAAATATTTGAAAGCTGGATTAAAATTAGAACAGGCCAAGAGGTACAGTGATTGCGTGGATGCAGACATCTTTAGTCATGACAGATATAACTACATTATGTAATATTCACAGCAATCTGGAAGAGAAATAAGAAAGGCTGATTCAAATTTCAAAGCAGTATTGTTTACAACAGCAAAACTTGATGAAGCAGAATTACGTGGGTACAATTACATTTCTGACCATGCTGTCTACATAACTGCCCTAGGATTGTCTTTATGATATGGGTTAATTTTATAACATATGGACTTCTAGTGAATATTTCAACACAAGCTCACGGAACAGAGCTTCAGTTTAATTTAATTTCATTCATAATTTAATACCAATTTACTATCTAATTCAGTTTAATAGAATGAAATTCATAGTTAGCCTTTACTTACTAAGCTGCTTCTCTGAGTGCAAAAGAAAATCAGTAAATCTGACTGCACTCAGTACAACAGGGGGAATCACTACTGATGCATCGCTTACTTAAAACAGGAAATCAAAAATGTTATAGCTATTCTAACGAAGCACATTCTGGAATCATTAGGTTCTACAATAAAACAGATGGTTAGGAAACAAACTGAACCAAAATGCAATTTAAATGTACATCAGATGAGCAAAGATACTCAAAGTTGTAAAACAGACAACCTTTTGGGCTCCTCTTGCATCCTTTAGTGCACTTATTAATTCTTCTAAACTTTTCAGTTTTAACTCCATCTCTAATGCTCTGTTTTCTGCATTCCTACGCTCCTGCTGGGCGTGCTGAACTTCTTGCAGGACCTTCAGTTTGTCATTCTGTAGCTGAATCATTGTTTTAGAAAATTTTTCTTGCTGTGCTAAAGGCAGAGCACCACTAAACTGCCGCCGCAAGGACTGAACTGTCTGCTGTAGATGTTTGGCTCTGTTTCTTCCTTCCAGTCGGGCGAAGTATAAGGCTTGCTCTTTCTCATCAAGCTTCTGTTCTAAGCGTAGATTATGGATCTCTGTCTTTTGTAGTTTCATTTTAAGTGTCTCCAGTTTGCTTACAGCAACAGATTCACTTCCTTGAAGGGCTAGGATATGTTGATGCAGTTTTGCAATAACTGCATTTTCATCTGACTGCGCCTAAGAACACAATGGGTACAACAAATTCAGCTGTCATTTCAAATATGTTAATGCCGCATATATATGTGTATATATCTCTCACAGAATAATCCTGGTTGGAAAGGACCTCCTAGACCCCAGAGTCAGATCAGCCCCACATCAAAAAAAAACCTCAATACCTAAGAGACTGACAAACACAACCTGACCCCCTCCCTGCTGCCACTCTAGCAGGGCGTGAAGCACCATGGCTACACGATTCTTCAACACCTCCAGGCATGGGGACTCCACCACCAACCTGGGAAGGCTCTTCCAGTGCCTCCCCACTGATTCTGCAAAAAATTTCTTCCAGATCTAAACCTCCCCTGCCTCAACCTCAGACACTGCCCCTGCCTCTGTCAGCAGTCCCCAAGAAGGAAAGGCCAACACCCACCTCTCTAGAACCTCCCTTCAGGGAGTTGCAGACGACAATGAGGTCCCTCCTCAGCCTCCTGTTCTCCAAACTCAACCTGCCCAGCTCCCTCAGCCTCTTCTCATACAACTGGTTCTCTAAACCCTCACAAGCTTGGTAGCTCTCCTCTGGACCTGTTATAGCATCTCCATGTTTTTCTTATCATGAGTGGCCCAGAACTGAACACAGGACTTAAGATGAGGCCTCACAAGGGGTGAGTCCAAGGGCACAAGAACTTCCTTTCTCCTGCTGACTATCATGTTTCTGATCCAGACCACGAAGCTGATGGCCTTCTTGGCCACCTGGGAACACTGCTGGCTAATGTTTTGCCAGCTGTCTCCCAGCAGCCCCAGGTCCTTTTCTGCTGGGCAGCTTTCAAGCCACTCATCCCCAAGCCTGCAGCGTTGCCTGGAGTCGTGATCGAAATGCAGGACCCAGCCTTACTGTACCAGCTGTTTTCCCTGTATTTTGTATACTGCATGGATCTCATTCCACAGATCAGAGCAAAAATTGGCTTCTAAAATAAATTTGTTATTTTTCCACTATTACAGTCTCACAGTAATGATGAGGCTGGAAAAGACCTTAAAGATCATCCGGTCCAACCTAAATCCAACTAAACCAAGTAAACCTAACATCATTGCTTGTAGAATAGTATTTTATAGGTACATCTTTTCATATACTGATCTTAAATGTTGTATTTTCCCAAAATACCAGCAAATAGGGAAGACACATATCATTAAATTAGCTAGAACAGTGACCTAAGAGCTGATTCAAGTGTATTTAGGGAACAGGAACTGTTTCAGCTAGTAACAAAGTAAAATAATACCTGAACCAATTTGACAAGTTTTTCTTTCCTGATATTCTTTATATTTTTAAATATAGGCCATTAGCTATTAATCCCTTGAGGATCTGTAATAGCTATACAGCTAGAAAATGAAAAACCGAAGGAGGGAAATAATTAATGTAACATAGAACTCAACTTGAAAGACTGTGGCCACTACAAGGACCTTGTAAGGCTCGCTAAAATTCTTCTGCAATGGCTTTACAGCTCCTTAATTCACTATAAAAGCACTTGATTTCTTCTCATTCCAGGGAACAAAATTCAAATTTGTGTGTTAACAAAGGCCAAATTTTACCTGGTAATCTGAAAGTTGCATTCTAAGAGATTCCACTTCTTTATCTCTGTACTGCTGGCGTGCCTCCAGAGCCTCAACTTGCATTTTTGCTACATCGGACAATTCTCTTAACCTTGCAGGGAGAACAAGATTATTGTGTCACTCAAAACACCTGAAACAGCCTATCAAGATTTTCTACACTAAAAATGTTAAGAATAGACTCTTAGTGTCTTTCTTCAGATCAAAACACATAAAGGCTCTGGTCTTTTCAGCATCCTCTTCCATACTGCTCAGAGTCCTTGTTAGGAAAATTCTTCCGTACTGCCTCTCAACTTTTTCACAGGGTATTTTCATGTAACCTATATAGATGCTTACAAGCAGTAGTTTACTGCATGAAAACAATCTCGTATTTTTCACTTGAAATAAGCTTCTCTGTCCCGTACTTGTCTTCCATTTCAGACTATAAATGCTCGAAAAATTTCATTCTCAGTATCTTTTTCTGCTTCCCCAAGCCTAACGACTTATTTTCAATGTCAAAACCAACTACCAATATCCACACAGCTTTGCTGGCTTAGGAACATAACAGGATCACATTATTTACTCAAATGTCCATATCAAGGTATCTAAAAAGCTTGGGTTTTGAGTGTGTGTTTATATTTTATATTTTTAGGAATAAGTATGTGTCACATAACTCTGTACAGACAAAAGCTTAACATGTTTCCTACCACACTACATTCGAGATTTGTCACTTACTTGGATACTTCAATCTTGAGTTCCATCTCACGCTTCTCTAGGTTCGTGATTTGTCGTCTATCTGCATCACTTACTGCCTTACTTACGCTTTTGGAGAGTTCATCTCTTAATTCCTGTTCCACCTTCTGTGCCTCAATGTTGATTTTTGTGAGCTTAAAAAATAACCATGAAGTCAGAAATAAAAGAAATGGTAGCCCAAAACACACACCTGCCCTAATCCTGCAAGGCAAAAGCAGCGTCAAGTATCTCTTCTCTCTTAGTCAATACAAAACACTGCTCAGCTATGTTAAAAAACCCAGTTTCCTCTATGATTAAGCATCTTCTTTGCAGCACTGCAAGCACATAGAAACAGGTACTCAGGTCAGTGCAGAACAGAGGAGAGCAACGTGGTTGGGGAAGGGACTGGAGGAAAACTCTTATGAAGAGGCGCTGAGGGAGCTAGGGTTGTTTAGCCTGGAAGAGACTCAGGGGGGACCTGAAGAGAAGTTGTAGACAGGTGGGGGGGTCAGACTCTTCTCCCAGGCAACTACTGACAGGACAAGAAGGCAGGGCCTGAAGCTGTGTCAAGGGAGGGTTAGGTTGGGTGTTAGGAAGCCTTTCTTCATAGAAGGGGTGATCAGACACTGGAATGGACTGCACAGGGAGGTGGTGGAGCGAGTCCCCATCCCTGGAAGTGTTTAAGAGAAGACTGGTTGTGGCCTTTAGCACCCTGGTGTAGCTGATGTGGTGATGTCAGGCCATAAGGTGGACTTGATGATCTCAGAGGTCTTTTCCAGCCTCAGTAATTCTGTGATTCTGTAAAGTATGCAAAATTTCTTAAGAAAAGTTTCCTAAATCTATTCCACAATACCCTGCTCTTAAATTAAAAAAGAACAACCCAACAACAAAAAAAAAAAAAACCAAACCAGGGTAAACTCTTCAGGAAATGAGCTGTCTTGCTAGGGTTCTAAGAGCCAAGANTTAAGAAAAGTATCCTAAATCTATTCCACAATGCCCTGCTCTTAAATTAAAAAAGAAGAACCCAACAACAAAATAAAAAAAACAAACCAGGGTAAACTCTTCAGGAAATGAGCTGTCTTGCTAGGGTACTAAGAGCCAAGAGGCATGATAGTGTTTGTTCTTTCTAAAAATAGCTTTCATAATTAAGCAATGTTCTCTTGAGCAGCTTGATTATTATTCAATACGAAGTAACCAATATCTCAATTCAAACCTAAGCACCTCAAAAAAAAGACATCTGAAAAGCTTTAGGCAACATACATAAGCCTGAGCTCTTAAACAATCACAGATTGTCAGGGATTAGAAGGGACCTTGAAAGATCATCTGGCCCAGAGTAGGATCACCTAGATCCAGTCGCACAAGAACAGGCCCAGGAGAGTTTTAAACGTCTCCAGACAAGGAGACTCCACAATCTCCCTGGGCAGCCCCTTCCAGTGCTCTCTCACCTTCACCATGAAGAATTTTCTTCTCCTATTGATGTGGAACCTCCCCTGCTCCAGCAGACCATCTGTTGCCCCTTGTTCTGTCACTGGATGACACTGAGCAGAGACTGGCTCCTTCCTTCTGACACCTGCCCTTTCCATATTGATCCACATTCATGAGGTCACCTCTAAGTCTCCTTTTTTCCAAGCTAAAGAGATCCAGCTCTTTCAACCTTGCCTCATCAGGGAGATCCTCCATGCCCTTAATTTAGTAAAGACAGTCATGGCAGATTAATCTGATGCCACTTCTTAATAAAGCAACAGATATATTTTTATATATATAAATGTCTTACGCATGCAAAATTGCAGCTCTTAACAAACTCCTGGTCGTGATACAAAACATATTAATTTTGTTAGAAAAGTTCAAAAACACACTTGTAATCAGTGTCAAATTGTGGTGTTAAATCTCAACAGATTTACCTCAGAGAATTTTGTTTCCAATTCAAAATTACGTTCTTCTATTTGCTTTACAGTGTTCCTCAAATGTTCATACATCCTCTGCGAATGCTCCGCTCTCTGTCTTTCATTTAGCTCCTTCATTTCCAACATCGTGATTTTATTAGAAATGGATAAAATCTCACTGTTGGTTATTGCTTTTGTGGCCTTGTCCATAACACTGTCATCTCCTACATTAAAAAATACTTAAGATTAGGGAATACATGAACTGATTCAACTACAAAAATGACTTGCAGAGTGAAATGGAACGTGAGGTTTATCTCTGCCAGAGAAACTTTATCAAAACACCCCTATTACTTTTGTAAACTGAAAGCACCATTACATGTTTGAAAGTATCTAACTGAAATAAATTAACAATTATAAATGGATATACATGCACCCAAGGTTACTGAGAAGCATAACTATTGCTGGTGTAGCCTTTTACTTTATCCTTAAATTTATCTGGTAAATCATCAGGAAATTTCATTTAAAATCAGTGAAAGAAATTATGTCAGTGAGTTCTTGTATAAGGAGGATTTAAATTGTACACAAAGAAGATGCAGTTATCAAGAAAAAATAAGATGCAACAGAACATGAAACCAGTAATTGCTTTTTTCCTAATGAACTTTGACAGACCAAATGCACCTTATTAAAAAGAAAATTAAAAAAATCAAGTGCGATTGCTTTGCAAGTTCCACCCCTTAAGCCCTTGATCCAGTAGCTCAAGAAAAGTCAACATGGAACAATTTCCAGAGGAAACTGCCTAACTTGGTTTCGGTCAAATAGCTAAGTGAAATGGAACAGATAAAAAAGACTAAGACTGTTCATGGAAGATACACAATAATTTTGACTTACTTTTGTTTCAAAATATTTTATAACATTACTTATGCACAGGACATACTATCTAATTTTTAATGTTGCAGTGTAACTTTCATACTTACCCAGTTTAGTCATCTGTTCCCAAGCCTGTTCGACAGTGTGGAGTTTCTCTTTCGTGATCTCCAGTTCCTTATTCAACGAACTTATCTGTGATTTCAAGGACTCATTCTCATGCTGTACGACAAAAAGTGTTGCAAAGTAAGAGTAAACTATTTAACGGTAGTAGACTTGATGTTTAGCATCTATAAAAACTTTTAAATTAACAAATTTTAACAGTGCATCCATATGCAGCTCATAATGGGCATTTAAGGTGAAGAAGAGTGAAAGTTTCCTCCTAAGTGTAAAAATGCTAGTCTTTGCTCTCTGTGTTGTCACTTACTGTCGACTCCTATTACCATTCATACTGTTATCAGTGACCATGAACCTTAAAGCACCTAGGATTAGATGCTATGTTTTGATGAACATAGACGAACAAATCAATACCTAACAGTGGGAAAGAAACTAATACTTCTGGAGGCTATTCCATCCAACTCAGGATATTTTACTTTGCACATAAATACATACATGAGACTAATCATATTCTTCTTTTAGAAAGCTATTAGATGGCTAAATGTCCCTTCACTCCAAACAGAAACAGAAATCTTCACATTAAGGAATAAACCATATTGAATAATTCATCTTAATTTTCAATGTTTAAGTCACTGATACATGATTCTCCAGCTGTATGAATTAGCTGAAATAGGCAAAGCAAGTTTCTAAACATGCACAATTCCATAAATCTGACAAGCAGTTGTTTGTCCTTTAGCTAACACAAACACACCCACCTGTTCCAAAGCAGGCGGATGTTAACAGGCATACTTAAACCCCTGTCAAGCACAGAAATCCAACAGACAGCAACATGACATGACTTAACTACTGGTTAAACTACATTCTTGAACTATTATTCCTGACGTGGATGAAAAGTGGGAGGTAGTAATGTATCTTTGAAGTCAGCCTCAGGGTTCTTGAAAAGAAGCTCTCTTCCACTTGAATATAAAACTTCAAAGCAATAGTTACTTATTAGCAGTCCCTACAATGTTTTGCAAACACAATATAAGCAATCTTTGGTGATTTACTTTTATGGAGGAAAAAATTCCTCTTCCTGCCTTTTAGAACTATTTCATTCTTCCAAGTTAGGAATCAATAAGAGCACTTACTTTGAAAGCTTTGCAAATGTTTACACTTATTTTACTTGCCTTACAACCTCCAAAATGGAAGAAGATAGGAAATACTCCTTCTGCCAGCCTTGCTTTGTTTATTAAACAACTAAAAATACTTTGTGAAGGAACATTCCCAGAGCTTAAGAAACAAGCAAACAGACATAACACCCAAAGCAAACAAAACCACTAAAGCAATTAAATAAAATACTTGTATATATAACCATTGAAATAGAATTTGGGACACTGTGCTTCTTTATCAACTCAAAAATACCAGGTAAGCAAATTCAAATCTGATAGCAACAGTAATACTGGCTCAAACATCCCACACTCACTATGGAACTGTTAGAACTACCAGTTCCAGTCCTGGCACTTCATTTTTCTAGAAACTAAGAAAAAAACTCAATGCAGAATGAATGTATAAGGAGCATTTTGGGTTTTTAACCTTTAGTGTTCAAACACAGAGCAAACATTACCTCCATGTGTTCCATGTTTGCAGTCCGTTGGATGAGCAGGTTATCTTTTTGTAACATATCTCTGTATTTAGCAGTCAGTGCATTATACTGCTTGTTAGCCAGTTCCAGCTCAGACAATGGCACGCTACCATCCAACACCTTTTGCAGAGCTGCAATCTTAAAGCTAGCCATTTCCTATGAAAATAAGCAATACAATGAGTTACCAAGGTCTGCTAGATCATTAAATAGAAAAAGATTACTCCATGAAGTCCACCACATAGTATGATGCTTTAGAATGTGTTACTGGTTTATTTTACTGACTTACTGCCTGTCTTTATAAACTGCTTGCAATAAACATTGACAAATTTTCTCTGATATTCCAATTCCAGGTAATTTTATTAACAGTGGCCTCCCAAATACAACATATTTTATAAAGCTGAGGAAGTATAGACCTTAGCAACCTGCAAGGCCTGAAAGTAAAACGTGGGTTCATACAACATTTTAAATAAGAAGTACTTGTTGAAGCAACTTCAGAAAGGGAAAACTCACAGGCTGTGCGTTATGGTGCTTATTTAAATACAAGGAAAGTTTTGAAAAAACTTAGAACAGCATTTAACAAACACCTGTGGTCATGCAGTCAAGACCATAGTACTGCCCTCAAGTCCTTCAAGTGTTCATTGTCGAATTGTAAACATAAAAATGTGAGCTACTACTACTATGAACTATACCTTGAATCGTTGCAAGTTTCCAATCCTCTCTATAACTGAAGTTTCCATATGTATTATTTCATCCTTTAGTTTCTCATTTTCTTTTCTAAGATGCCTTTCTGTCTCAAGCAAAGCGGTGTACTGCCTTGTCAGTGTCCTTTCATTAACTCGTAAAACTGTTATTTTCCTATTATTTTCTGCAAGAACTTTTTTTGTTTCATCAGGATCCAGCTGAAGAGCATTGAGTAAAGCCTGTAAAATAGTATTTTTTTAATAAGAACCTTGTACAGAAGTGTAGTAAAACAACGATGTAGACAAGGCTTCTGTGTATGCTTTTTAATCTAGGTGTAAAAATTTCATTAGTCTTCTGAAAAAATTTCTTTTCACAGGATCACAGAATTACTGAGGCTGGAAAAGACCTCTATGATCATCAAGTGCAGCCCGTGACCTAACATCACCACATCAGACAGACCAGGGCACTAAGGGCCACAACCAGTCTTTTCTTAAACACCTCCAGGAATGGGGACTACGCTACCACCCTGGTCAGCCTATACTAGTGTCTGATCATCTTTTCCATGAAGAAGGGCTTCCTGACATCTAACCTAACCCTCTCCTGGCGCAGCTTCAGGCCCACCCCTCTCGTCCTGTTAGTAGTTGCCTGGGAGAAGAATGCAACCTCCACCTGTCTACAGCTTCCCTTCAGGTAGACTGCAGGGAGGCACAGAGGTACGCATAGCACCAGAGCACAGGTACACACCAGCACCCTGGAGCACATACAAAAAGACCTCTCAGGACAGAGTCTGTGTGCTGGTATCCTGAAAGGACCAGGGAGTGAATATAAGTTTGTGAATAGTGTCAAGTGAGAAGCACTGGGATGCATTCCTGAATAATGCTTCATGATTAGTAACATTTCCTAAGTGCCTTAATACTGCAATTTACCTTTTGTGTTGCTGATATTAAAAAGTATCTTGTTCACTGATTGCTAGTTACTTACATTCCACTTACATGTCAAGAAACCATTTCCCTTCTGATTTCATTTAAACTGAGCCATTTTTCCCTATAATATTTTTACCACTCATAAATTATAGTACTGTATAAAAACATCTGTTCTACCTATTAAAATCTTTTTGAAAAATGAAAACAACCTTACTTACAGAATATGCCTTTATTTTTGTAGCATCTTGTTCTCTTTGCTCTTCTAGCTTTTTCTTTTCCTCTTTCATATCTTCTGATTCTTTCTGCCAGCTTTCCTTTTGACTAAAACAATAATTCAGCATGATTTTTAAAACTGTCACTGTAACAGCAGGCTCTGATGTCTGCAAACCAAGATACTGGTTTTAGCAGTAATGTAATTTGAAAAAGGCATTATAAATTGTAGATGGATTAATGAAAAGCTTTCCCCTCTGTTTAGGTTGCAGCTAGTTTAATGATGAAACTAATTACTAAACGGAAGTGTCTTATCTCTTCTTCGCATGTGTACTATAGTGCAGAGACAGACATACACACGTGGAATTTAATCTGCATACTTGTATTCCAGATTAATTACTTTCTTGCACATTTCTCTGTAAAAACAGGTGAAATTTAAAACTTAGTGCCAAAACATTTTTCATTTGTAAAGTACCTGTCTGGAAACTCCAGGTCTCCCTTTCATAGCAAGGTACTCACCACGCTGGGAACCTGAAAATAGGCATTTTCCCTTTGAGTCAGACTATGCCCAGCACTTTGGTCTAACAAGATTTACAGCTAGACCAAACTTTGGCAAACAATCAATGGCTCTTCCCATAACTGTTCTGTTTGCTTAAAGCATCTGCACATTCATTTGCCAAGGGAGATGACTTTCAAGGGGAACAAAGTTCTGCAGGTCCTGAGAGACAGGCTATCTAAATTCATTTTAAAGTATTTTTAATTAATCACAGAACCGTACAGAACCCACATCCAGAGCAGCAGCAATTGAGTTACTTCAACATAGCAGCAAATCTTATATGGGAAATTAGAGAGTTAAACTTCTGCAATTCAGAAAAAGAGAACAGTACCTTTGATATTCCTTATACAGCAAGCCTTGCTGATGACGAATTACTGCAAATTTTCGCTTGTAGTCCTCTACTGCACCTTCAAACTGTTTAAGTAATTGTTCTTTATTTTCCAGTTCCTAGTGATTATTTTCCAAACAAAATAGTAAAGTTATTAATATGGTTTTTACACATGAAAGCAGGATTGCCCAGAGAAGATCACACAGAAACCATCTGGGCAGATTCTTAATGTCTTCAGAGGGGACTCCACAACCAATCTGAGCAGCCTGTTCCAGTACTCTGTTACCTTCATTGTGAAAAAGGTTTTCCTTATGTTTAGATGTAACCTCATATGTTCTAGCTTGTGCCCACTACACCTTTTCCTGTCAATGTGCACCTCCAAGAAGAGTCTGGTCCCACCCTCCTGACACTTGTTCTTTAAATACAAGCACTTACAAGTTCCCTCCTCAGTTCCTTCCCCTCTAGACTAAACAGACCCAGCTCTCTCAGCCTCTCCTCATAAGGAAGAAGCTTACAATTTTTGACAAACAGCTGTTTACCATATGAATTTTCATTCAAACGGAAGCCTCTACTGTCTAGCAAGAAATACTTTTGTGTAGCATTTGCACATACAGATTCATGTGGGAAATCCAGACAGCACTGAGATACTTTCTCATGCAAGAATTTTCTCAATGTCAGAACTTCAAGATAAATTTTGAGAGTTCTCCCATGTCCATTCATGAGAGAGTACTAGATTTTAGAGAAAGTAAGGTTACAAATATTCATCAAGGAATAAATGAGTTACCTGTAAAAGACGTATCAAATATTCATTTAGCGAATTAATCATATTAACACTTGAAGGAGCCATTCCTTCTGGAAGAGTCGCTGTTTGGAAGACAACGTTGGCACCTTCTGACTGACGTAATGAGCATATTTCATTCTTCAGTTGTTCAATCTACAGTAAAAAAACAAAACCATCAAAAAGTAGTTCTTGTTATTCAATTAAAAAAAAAAATCCCACAAAACTAATGGAAAATTATGGAAACTGTATGGCATCAGTTGTTACGAACAACACAATTCACTTCTACTTACAATCTAAAACATTCAAGTAACGTTTTGAAAAGGCTGAGATACCATAAATCATGACATGGACAGTATCTTACATCACAGTTATCAGATTACTCTATGAAGTGCTAAGAATTAAAGTTGACACACAGATGATTCGTTTTTCTTTCCTGCTGACACACTGCAGAGGGTGCAGAACAAAGAGAAAAACATTCCTTTCGGCTTTTGCTCAGGACTTGGCTGGCTTATGGAAGAACAACATTAAGGTGGATAATCATAGCTGTCTGCTTCAAACAGGTATCTCTGAAGGGCTGTTTATGCAACTGAACAGTACAAAAGCAAGCCCATTGGCTCAGAGAGTCAAGAGTCATGGTTCAGTCTGCAGGTGGATGCCCATCTCAGACAAATCATCATGTCTTTCTGGCAAATGGAGCTTCCAGTGACAACAGGACAGTATGAACTGGACTCGAGTAATGAATTAGATGATGCTTTTCTCAGGTATTCTCTGTGATACACTGGAATGTGTAGTTTCTCTGTTGTTGGGTTTTTTGGCTTGGGTGGCTCAGCTGCTTTACTGTTTCATTTGCTTCCTTTGTTACAGGCTATGCTATTTCATCTTGGCACTTCCATAGAGCTAGATAATAAAATAGACATTTGTTTTCTGCTGATGGCTGCATCCCTGTGGTCAGGTGATGCAACTGCAAAACACTCGAGAGCAGCTTCACACACTTGATGATTCATCACAGTCCTATGCTAAATTGATTAAAACAGTGCATTTCTATTCCTTTTAAAAATACGAAGTTTTGGAAAGAACTACTGCAGTGGTTATTCAATAGTTTATTCTACACAAGTATTTGCCTTTTCATTTAACTTCTTAAAAGCTTCTCTAAGAATACACAAAATGCTACTCTAGAATATTAGTTACTGACTAATCTTTTTGCAAAAACAAAGCTGCTCTAAAAGCCAAATTTAAATTTGTCTTCCTGTAAGATAATACTCCAATATAGAAATGGCTGTTTTGACTGCAGCATTCCCCAGAGGATAGACATGCTTGGTGTTTAACATTATAGGATATTCCAGGGATAAAGCAACATTAAGAGTACTTAAATGTAAAGTTAGTTAAATGTAAAGAGTACTTAAATTTTACTTAAAGTAACTTGAACTTAAAATGAACAAATGAGTAGACTCCATCCATGCATGTAGTTGAGATTTCTATAATCACACTGTTAGCATGAGGTAAATTCAGCATCTTATGGATTGTGCGGTACTGTCCTACATTATCAGACAGACACTTTTCAGGTAAAACATAAATTTAATAAAATAAATTAAATACCTTTTCATTTGCATTTCACAGCTGACTGGAGAAATTTATTGCCTCCTTCTGAGCCTGTTTCAGTTCCTGTCTTAACTCTTCATTTCGTCCTGTAAGCTGGTCAACCTGAGTTTTCAAATGCCCACTAGCGTCAAAGATTCCCTCTGAATTCTTTGACTCCATTGCCTTTAATTAACAAAAGAAAGAAATAACTCAGTAGCTTTCTATTTTCATAATAAACTAGAGCCTTGAAGTTCAGACTACATGAAACAAGTAAAAAACTATGATATTTTAGTATCTAAAAGATCTACTTAGCAGTTTCCTGCTGATGCATTTGATAAGAGATATTGATTTAAATTTCCCTATAAAACATTATTTTAAAAAATAAATATTTGAATAAATATTTTTTCCTAAAGATTACCTACAGGGTCCACAGAGACAAAAGACACACAAATGAGCTTTAATCTAAACTTTATGATTAGGCCAATAAACTTTCCACAGAGTTTTGTGTTATCCAGATGAATGTGTAAGCTACTATTTAATTATACAATAACTCAATAATCAAAAAGTCTTTTATTAAAAAAAGCCTATACAAGCTAAATAACACTTTAGAAATCAAGCTTACATTAACTAAACGATCCAGACTAGGGATTATTAAAGCTGTTTCTCCTGCCTTCACACTAGGATCCTTCTGCATTTCCTTGACAGCTTGCAGTATTTCTTTCATTCCTTGTTCAAGTTGTTTATTCTCTTTTGATAATTCTTTCACTGTAATGAAAATTTTAAGTATGTCTAAAAGCACTGCAAAAGTGTATTAAGGTTTCCTAGAATGTTTCATTATCATACTTGTAGATTTGAAACATAAAAACAATGTTTATAGTACATGTAGATATAACCAAAAGAAGTTAAAGCTGCTAGGTACATCTGGAGAGTGTATTTTGCTGGTATGATCCCAAGAAAACAATACTGAACTGCTTCATGGGAGCACATGTGGAATTTATTGGACCTGCAAGGTTTTCTGAGACTTTCTAAACTTTTTTAGCAGCCTGTCTAACTGACTTTCACAGATACAATAGTCTAACTTGCAAATTCTCCACATTATTTGGAGCCACAAATGCACTACAATTATTCAGCTAAGTTCTACGTTTGTTATAATTGGGATCACTCACAGACTTACAGCCCGTCTTGCATCTGATCCAGGAAGGGAAAACATGCAGTTTAATGCATAAATAAACTAAGTTCCACCTACTATCATTCATTCAAATTTGAAATTAGCAACACTATATATACGTTCACTTTTTTTTTCAAATGAGAAATCAGAGAAATACCAATTTCATAAATGCCATTCACATCCCTTGTTTTGTAATTACTGCATTCACCCCAGGACCAATTCCTAACTGTAATTCTCACAAATCATAATTCACTTCCCACATAGACAGCAAATCCAATCACTGTGTAAAGACTGAAAGATACTGAAGCAAACTGCATTTAGAGCAGAAATTGTAGAGTCAGGTATTTATGGGCACAACCACAGAAACAAAACAACTAACGAGGAAATTACTGTCAGGTATCTGATAATTACTACTTTGTTTTAAAACAGTTTGCAACTTACGTTTAGATTGAAATTTGGCAATTACAGTCCTGTTCTTCTCCAAATCCCTCTCTTTCTCATTTAATTCATTTGCAAGATACTCATTCTGAAGAAACGAACAAAGGAAACTCAAAAATGGTAATGCAGGAATTTTTGTGTTGCAATTTAACCAGAGAGTCTTAATGAAAATAAATGCTTGAAAATATTGTTAATCCATATATATTCAACACTGCAATTACACAGCATGTAAACTAAAATGAGACGTTACACATAAAGCAACAATCAAACTTGCCTCATTCGCACAAAATTATCAGGAAAAAAGGACTTAAAACATGATTAATGAAAGTGATTACAAAAATACTTACCCTGTTTTTAAGAAAACTAATTCCTGCACTACCTGGCTTCTGTATCAAGGCTTAATTCTGCTTAACTATTCAGTGTATTTTTGATGAACAAATCCCTAGATATCTGCTCATTCTAAATACAACCCAGCAGTAAGTAAGTAGTATAGGATTCCATTTCCATTCATATACAAAGAAATAAATATTTCTAAGATTTAACTCGTGTTTTAAAATATAAAAAACCCTATCTTCTATTCTACTGAAAATACAATTAAGTGGGTGTTATTCATTCTACAACCTGCCTAATGCAGTATTGTAAAAGAAATCAGAACAGCAAAACACATTCCTGTAAGCATGGAAGAACTTTTGTATAATCAAAAGAAGATTGATGCATGTACACCTCGACAGAAACGTCACCCGTTCCAGAACATTTCAGAACATTTTTGTTCTCTCTGGTAGGAGGAGATGTCCTCAGGTCAAATAACACGCACATTTTTAACAGAAATCTCATCTTCTATCATTCATTCCAAAGGGCTGAATCAGTCCCTGCTTCATTCTATCAACCACTTGCAGGATTTGTAAGTGTGGATTTAGTTAAAACCACTTTCTTAAATTTTTAAAACTTTTCTTATAATTCCAGTGTAAAACCTGATCTGTGCAAGATGCAAGGCTGTACGTGCCAATGAGAAAAGTGCCAAGTACTCTGTTCACATGCATGTGGGTAAATGCTTATGAATTTGCTTTATGAACCTACCTCTGCTTTTACTTCAGCAATATCCTGGCCCTTCAAGAAATCCAACTTCCTTGTCTTCATTACCCCCTCTTCAGTAAAGCTATCAGTTATCTGCACATCACCAGCATCCAATTCTAATGGCAAGTAAATGCACAAATAATACATCTTTATGAACACTTAACCAGCCTCCAAGCAAGGGAGCACATTCCATTTAACACATCTGACTTCTAGTTTTGTAGCAAGAGCTATAAAACTACCTGAGCCCATTATGCTGCTATGGGTCACGCAGAACTCAAACGTTAAGATTTTCAAAACATACACATTTTACAGGTTTACTGGAAATCATGGTAAGATCATCCTGCATCTAAGAACTGCAAGCCAGTGACACAAATCTCAGTGATGTGTTACTAGCCACTTCATGTAAAAAAGCTACTGTGCTGTTAAAAACTATGGAAATATAAAACTTCTCTCTTCTTCCCACAGATTCAATGCAACGTGTTTGCTTTGTAACTTATACAAGTTAGTACAACAACTACATTAGTATGTAAGGACAATGTGTTTTTGAAAGAACAGTTTATAACAAAACCAAATCTTACCTATTGTTTCAGCTCTTCTTCCTTTCTCTTGAGCCAACTTACGAATCTGTTTTTTCAGTTCAAGTCTTTCCTCTTCTAGTCTTTCAATCTGCATATTCACAGAGAAGTATTTAGTAAAAGTACATTTGCTACACAGCTCTTTCAAAAGAGAAAGATTTAACACTTGCCTCTTGCAGAAGAATCTGGTTTTCAGCTCTGTATTGCTGCTGCTTCAGTGCTTTGCTGTTTCTTAATTCATTTAAATCAATCGTTTTTGGCTCCAGACCTAAAATACAGTGTATACCATATAGTTATTCACTAAGGAGGAACATTAATATTAGTAATCATTTGTATGCTGTTAATTAAAATAAAACCATAACTACTGAAGTAGAATTAAAAAATAACATGTTGATAGCAGCACATATGTTAGTATTTCCATATTCATAGGCACATCTTAAGCTTCATGTAGTAACTCCAGAAGTGTGTAATTTTACTTCAGTTATTTGAAAACCAAAATGCAATACAATGCCACCTCAAATGAACTGTATATATGTTTAGATATTTCTGTCTATAAATAGGCCTGTTCACAGTTTTCTCTGGGTATTTCAATCAAGCATTACAGCTGCCGTATTAATTAAACAGTGCATAGTCAAAGAGGACTCCAAACCAAAAAAGCACTACAAAACCTATTCTTCTACTTTCCTCAGTTAATGCAATCTGTCAGGCAAGCTTAGCCATGTACATTCTGGTTTAGTCTTACACATTCATGCAGTTAGTGTAATTAATTATGACTACTTGGAAATACTAGCACAGATTGATATACAATACACACAGAATTATTTCCAAATAATTGCTTGCCATAATAAAATACTGCATGTTATTTCAATTGCTACACAAAACATAATTACAAATATAATGGATGTAGCATACCTAAGCGTTCTCTGAGTTCTTCATTTTCATCAAGAAAACAGTTTATTTTAAGTTCAAGTGTATTGACTTCCTTAATTAATGTTTCAATCTCTCGGTCTCTTATTTTGATTTGCTTTTTCAAATCTTTTATTTCAGCAACGGCTTCTTCCAAACCATATATTCCCTGCAAAATCCCAAATGGAAAATAAAATCAAAACAATCAACAGAAGATTCAAGAAAATAAATTACAAATCTCTCTTTCATCACTACACAGGTAAGAAAAAATGTCTTCTGCACAACATTTAGTGAAAAAGTTAACAAATAAAAAGCAAGTCCTGCAAATCTGTCTTTTGACTATGGAGGAGTCTCTGTGTATTTAAAAATTGAGTCTTCTTACTGAAGGATCTTTCAAAGAATTGCATCTTGAGTGTTCAATTACTGCTCAACGGAACTCAGAAGTACACATAAACACATTAAACCCCATAACTTTTAAGAACTGTTAAGTATGGATAACAAATTGCATGCAGTTAGTGACCACTAAGTGCTACTATTACAGAAAAAAAAAGGAAAAAGAAAAAAGAAAATAACAAGAAAACACAGCACCAGAAGTAAATAATTTCATTTCTAATTAGAACACGGTCAATAGAATTGGAAGGACAAAACAAATGCTAAATATGTGATGAAATACCCTGTGCACTCAGACAAATTACCAGTTCATAGTCTCTCATTCGTTTCAGAGTCTCAACAAGTTCTTTATCCTTTTCTCTAGCATCTGCTTCTGCTAGTTCTGCTGTTTTTTCAGCCTCCTTAGTTCTCTCTTCCAGCATGTTTAACTTGTCTTGCATATCTTTAACATGATTCTGCTGAGTAAGAGATGAGCAGCCTGGGAAGAAAAACCTTGATCTTTTTACAGTTCAACTAGGAATTCTTGCTATCAGCCATGAAGTAAGAAATAAATAATACAGAAGATATTATACACAAGATCTTAATTGTCTACTCTTTTTAACTAAGTAATTACAAGACTAGAGATAGCTTTGGGTTTTCCCCTCCTCAATCATTCAAGCAATATTTATACGGAGTGAATGTAAAGGATATCAGAAATAATTTTAAATTTCATGCTACTACTCATTTGCAATTCTTGATAGAGATGAGATAAAGCTTACACGTCACGTTTAATCTTTACAGATCAGGTATAGTTTTTGTTAGGTGCTCTATTACCCATAAAACCCACTGAACTACTATGAATAAATTTAAACTCTTCACAAATGATTAATAAACAGAAAGGAACCAAAAAAATAGACTAAGATTACTCAAATACTGCAAATACTTTTCCTGTATCTCTAGAGAATAAAAATACACACAGTAAATTTGTTGTTCCTTATTTTTCTTTCCATAGACATTAAAATGAAATAGTTGTTACCTTTACCGTTTTTGAGATCGTTTTTTAATTTCTCAATAATAAATGCATTTTGTTCCATTTCTTTGGTATACTGTTCAACTTGCTCGGTAAGTAATCTTATCTGAGCATCTCGTTCTTGCAGTCCCTACACACAGAGGAAAAAAAAACCCATTCAAGAATTCTTCCTTACTAAAAGGCAAGCTACCAATGTAAACCACCACACGGTAAATTAAAAAGTAGCTAATACAAAACAATTTCTAGAACATCAAGTGCACTGTACTTACAACATAGAGGTCAGATATTATCTAGAAGTTTGGTATACAAAGGCAAAGCAGGAGAAATAAAAGAAAGAGTAAAAATAAAGCATTTAAACACACACACACAAATAAAAGCAGTACTTTTATATCAATTGCATGTGGAACAATAGAAACTAATTTTAAATGGAACAGCTCTGTAAGAGTTAGCCAACACACAAGCAAGTTTCAGATGCTACAGCTTACACCTTCCTTATAAGCTATTGCCAATAACCAAGAAATATAGCAAAACCAAGAGATAACAAGTGTAATGCTGGGAGGACTAACAATCCATCACATATGACACCTTTGTTGCAGATGCCTTTCACAAATCATCCAACTTTTAAAAACTGATACCACACCTTGCTTTGCATGCATGTACATTCAAAGTAAAAATACCAAACATAAACTTGGAAAAAGTTACCGAAATTATCATGTAACAATGTCAAGAGTTGCTAACCTCACTTTACAGTGATGTTATGAAAAAACAAGCTTAAGCTTTCTTAGAGGACAAATATAACCACAGATCAAATCTAAAGGTAGAGAGACTAAGTTCTAAGGAGCTAAACATAATCCTTTAGAATGTAAACACACACTGAACCATAACAAGCTCAGTCCATTTTGAGTTAAAACATGGTGCAGCAACTTGATTTAATTTTTATGTGTCTGCTATAGAAACAGACTTATTTCCATAAAAATGTTCAGAAGATAATTCTAATGATGATCATCCAAAAAGGCAACAACTTCAGACATCTAGTCAGCTAAAACCAGCTTCTACGGCAGCTTATCTATGTTACATCCAGTTGCATTCCTCTTGTGATCAGAGGCTGATGTGCACTTAAGGACTTTTTCTCCTGAGAGGCTACCCATTCCTACACCACACTGCTCAGTCTGTAAGGGCTCGACATGTAACACAAATGTCATAATGCATTTATTTAAAAAACTTGAAGCAAGGCAGGAAAGCATCCTGGTATCCTAATGGAATGCTTTCCGTAATGTATATTTCATGATAAGCCATGTTGTTTATTTTTATGTTTTTCAAGAACGAAGGGAAAACTGAAGTCATAAAAATGTATGTAATTTTGATTATGAGAGACAGTTAAATTCTAGCTAGCTCTACCACGGACTAAACAACAGACTTAACAGCGTGCCATCAGGTGAAATAAAGGAACACAGAATATTAAACATTAGGTAAGACTCCTCCTTGACTAACAAAATTAGAGGACAGAAACTTAGCTGTAGTTTAAAGCATTACATATTTAGATGTTAAAGTAATCAATACTAATTTTAGTATTAGTTAGAAAAGAGAAATAATTCTCAAATGTAATACGTATTTCTGGTATTTGCAAACTGAAAGACAAATTATTCAGTCACTAACAAATTTAGTGAGTGATAATTTCTATGTGTGTGAATTCTTACATAGACTGTACCTGCTGAAGGGCTAGTACACTGCTTCTGTCTACATCAAGTTGGGCTATTTTCATTTTCTCTTTCATGTTAAACAACATTTGCTGATATTGTAGGAGTTCATCATCTTTTGAAGCTAAGATTTCCTAAAGAGAATATAAAATATCATCAGAAAACTTGAGATCATTCCTAAAAGTAATAAACCCCCACCCCCCAAATTAAAAGTACCTTCCATTCTTCAACTTTTGCAGTTACAGCTGCCATGAGCGGATCATCTTCCTCATTCTTTGCTTTTAGCTTGTCTGAAAGTTCCTGAACCTAGAAATGCCATTGCATCACAAAAATGCTCTCGCTTAACCAAGGTATACATATAAACACACCACATTAAGCACATACAATTGAATTGATTAGCATTAGTATTGATTACAGTAGCAAAGAAACACTATGGCTCTTAACAACATAGCATGACTGACATTTTGTACATGACTAACATTTTGAAAGTTTGCTATCTGCAGTCAAGTTTTAAAGTTTGCACCAAAAGTCACAGCGGGTTTTTTTTGAAGGGTGTGTGTTTTAAAGTGGATACATTAGTTGTTTTTTAACATAATGTAAAATATAAAAATACAGTACAAACCTTAAAAAATGAGATTTATTAATAATATGAGTAATTTCTTACTTGAAATTTGTACTGTTCTTTCTCTCTTCTTAACTGATCCATAATAGCATCAGACTGTTGCACAATTAATTTCATTCTGTTATATTCGTCCGTCATCTTCTCCATCTCTTGCACTGATTCCTCAAGATTCTTTGTCATTTCTTGGTTTTGAATGTCTAACTTCTCATTAGCTTCAGTCAAATTCTGCAAGAAATAAAGAACAATCTTGTTTTTAAAAAGTGCGCCTGAATGACTGAATAAGCACTGGTAACTACATAAAAGTAAGAACTGAAAGATTAGCATGGTGTTAGCATGGAAAAGAGTATTCTGCAAGTACATCATCAATTGCAATAAAACCAACAGCAAATGTAAGACACCTCTTCCACTGCCAGCAACTTCATTACTTCTGCCAGGTTCACAGATGCAGACTACACGTATCCCAGAACATAACCGCAGCATGAGTTACCTTACTCCATGATTCAAGCTTAAAATTGACACAACTTTATGAAAAAGCACTATTGTCATTAACAGTCAAAAACAACAGCACACATAGTTTTTACCTGAATTTCATCCAAATACTGGACAAGTTCTAAGTTCTTTCTGGACAACTGTGACCTGTAATCAGAATCTTCTCCCCTTCGTAATAAAATTGCTTCTTTTTGAGAGTCTATTTCCCTCTGATAGTCAGCCACATCCTGATGCAACTTTTCATTCTGCACAGAAAGCAACCCACACTTAAATCTATTTTGAAGAGCTGAAGGCAAAGCTGTTGCTTTACTAGCAAGCTAATACAAAAAGCAAAGGCAGTCAAAACCTACGGGGTTTTTTTTCTACAGTCTGCTTTTAAAAAACTTAGAAGCCTCACCTTTTTCTTTAAGCGTTTTACCTTCAGATGAAAAAAGGAGACAAGAAGACCAAGAGAACAAAGCATGAAAAATATGAGAAATTATCTTTGCCTTATGAAGATGAAATAGGATTCAACACAGAAAAAACAACAATAGTTTTTTCTATATAATGGTGCATGCTTGTACATACATAGGTAACAAGGAATTTTCATGGTGTCGTAGAATGCTTTTGGTTGAAAGGGGCCTTAAAGACCATGTAGTTTCAACCGCCCTACCATGGTCAGGGATACCTTCACTAGATCAGGTTCTGAAAAGTCCCATCCAAACTGGCCTCAAACAATTTCAGGAAAAGGGCATCCACAACTTCTCTTGAGCAACTTTTCACCACTTTCATGGTAAAGATTTTCTCCCTAATATCTAACCAAAACCTAACTTTTGAAGAAGGACCTCAC
Organism: Upupa epops; assembly: GCA_013397515.1. Classification (NCBI taxonomy): domain Eukaryota; kingdom Metazoa; phylum Chordata; class Aves; order Bucerotiformes; family Upupidae; genus Upupa; species Upupa epops. The sequence goes on from VZRI01012352.1 coordinate 48,983, forward strand.
AGTTTCCCTCCAGAACACCAATTTAACTTTTGTTGTCCATTTTATTCTCTGTGAGGCCAAGATTACAGGTATTAAAAGCTATAAAACAGGGTTCTAAAAAAAAAAAAGGCTAAAAAAATTGTTTCAAAACACTGATTAAAAAAAACATCTGGTAATAAAGAATACTAATTCTATCTTTGCACTTACTGTTTCATTAACTTCATTAACTTCTAATTATTTAACCAATGCTAGGTAAAGCAGGAAGCATAAACCAAATTGTGATACCCACTAAATCTATAGTCAGTAATATTTAAAAGATATTAAGAATTCAAAACTTTTAGGGATTAGAGTGCACTGTCTGCAAGTTTGCTGACGGCACCAAGCTAGGAGTTGTGGCTGACATCCTAGAGGGCTGGGCTGCCATTCAGCGGGACCTGGGCAGGTTGGAGAGTTGAGAATGGAATGAAATTTAACAAGGGCAGCGTAGAGTCTGGCACGTCAGGTTCCAGTACAGGTTGGGGAACTGACCTGCTGGAGAGAAGCGTAAGAGAAAGGGACCTGAGGGTCCTAGTGGCCAGCAGGATGACCAGCAGCCAGCAATGGGCCCTGGTGGCCAAGAAGGCCAATGGCATCCTGGGGGGGATTAGAAGG